>CM038676.1:97783822-98157885 GCA_021605205.1 Aegilops longissima | reverse complement strand
GTCAGTCAAGGCGGACATGATCAAGGCGGACGTCATCAAGGAGGACAACCAAGTTGCGCAAGCCTTCCCCCCGAAGACTTGTGCCACCACCTCCCTGTGCGGGATGCTCGTCACCGCATCAACCAGCTTCGAACTGAGCACAATCAAGGCGCAGATCAAGTCGCCGACAGCATGCCCAGCCTCCTCGACGATTACGGTGACATTTGCCCAGCGTACAGCAGAGCCATCCGTTCGCACTCTTTCTCGACGAAATTTAAGCCGTCGGGAATCATCAATTATGATGGTAAGCTAGATCCATCAGTCTGGTTGTTACGTTACTCGTCATCTATCCAAGCTGCAGGCGGCGACGACTACACCAAGATGCTCTACTTCCCGGTTGTCATGGATCAGGCACCTCTCACATGGCTGCAGAGCTTGCCTCGCGACTCCATCGACAGCTAGCACGCTCTGAAAAGGGCGTTCGTCACAAACTTCCAGGGTTCCTACAAAAAGCCTGAGAGCAAGTACGAGCTCGCCGCGGTCAAGCAGAAGCCAGATGAATCCCTACGCGAGTACAATAAGTGTTTCTAGGATACGAAGGCTGCCTGCAAGCCCATCTCTGACTCCGACGTCATCGACGCATTCTAGGACGGTCTGATCGATCAATCGATGTTCTGATCTCTGGGATGGAATCGTCCAACAACTGTGGATGAACTCAATGCAATGCTAGACAAGTGGATGGACGCCGATGACAAGGAGTGGCTCCGTTATGGGAAGCGACACAACAACCCGAATCGGAAGCCATAGCAGGATAACAGGCGTGACTCCTTCAACCGCAATGGGGGCAACTCGAAGAAGAGGGTGGCTGACAACACTGTCGCCACCCTCGATGGCTTCCAGCATGCCCAGATGTCCACGCAGCGGAATGAAGAGTTTAACAAGCTGCTTCAGAAGAAGTGTCCCATTCACCCCAAATACAACTATACCATGGGGGAGTGCCACCTTCTTATGGACAGTTTCGGCAACAAGACACCCAAGAAGCAGCGCAAGCCGGACGCGAAGCGCAAGCCCGATGAGAAGCATGACAACGACGACGACAAAGAAGGCGACGCTGCCTACCCCGATATCCATCAAGTCGTCAACGTCATCTTTGGTGGCCTCGTGATCACTGACTCCTCGCGACACCGCAAGAACGCGAAGCGGGAGGCGTTCGCTGCAGACCCAGCGGTTCCCACACCGCTCAGATGGGCAGACGTCCCAATTAGCTTCTCTCGAGTTGATCAGTGGACCGACTACTCATCCCCGGGGTGTTACCCCCTTGTTTTGGACCCTTTCGTGGCTCACTGCAGGTTTTACAAGACACTCATCGACGGAGGCAGCGGCCTCAACATCATCTTCGCCAAGACCGTCAGAAGGATGGGCACCGACATGGACACCCTCAAGCCGGCGGACTCCTCCTTCTACGGCATCATACCAGGCCACGCCTCGGTACCCCTCGGGCAGATCACTTTGCCTGTCACATTTGGCATCGCCGACAACTTCCGCACCGAGTACATCAAGTTCGACGTGGCCGACTTCGAGACATCGTACAACGCCATCTTCGGCCACCCCGCCCTCGCCAAGTTCATGACGGTCCCGCACTATACCTACTTGGTATTAAAGATGCCGGGCCCTAAAGGCGTGATCTCTATTCGCGGCGACTTGAAGCGCTCCTACCTCTGCGACAAAGAAGCCATCGACTTCGCCGTCCAGGCGACCGCACTCGCAGCCCAGTTGGAGGTGACACGCTTGGTTGCAACCATTGAGGAGGACACAGCGCTCCCCCCGAACAAGAAGGCGGTCATGATCAAGCCGGCCAGCGACATCAGCACCAAGATCGTCGACTTGCAGAATGGTGATTCATCCAAGACTGCGGTCATCGGGACCTCTCTGGACCCGAAATAGGAAAGCGTGCTCGTCGACTTCTTGCGGGCTAACTCCGACATCTTCGCGTCAAAGCCATCTGATATGCCCGGAGTACCCAAGGAGTTGATCGAGCATGAACTCAAGCTGGACGAAGGTGCCAAGCCCAAGAAACAACGTTTGCGGTGGTTCGCTCCTGACAAGAAGGAAGCCATCAAGAAAGAACTCACCAAGCTCTTAGCAGCAGGCTTCATTAAAGAAGTCTTTTATCCGGATTGGCTAGCCAACCCGGTTCTTGTAAAGAAACCTAATAATGAATGGAGGATGTGTGTTGATTATACCGATCTCAATAAGCATTGCAGGAAAGATCCTTTCGGGCTCCCGCGCATCGACGAGGTCGTCGACAGCACAGCAGGGAGTACCCTCCTCTGCTTCCTCGACTGTTACTCAGGGTATCATCAGATATCTCTGAAAGAAGAAGATCAAGAACGAACATCCTTCATCACGCCGTATGGGGCTTTTTGCTACAAGACCATGGCGTTTGGCCTCAAGAACGCAGGGGCCACATACCAAAGGGCGATCCAGAAGTGCCTCAAGACTCAACTTCACCGCAATGTCGAGGCTTACGTTGATGATGTAGTGGTGAAGACCAGGAACCCTGACGACCTCATCGCCGACCTGACGGAAACCTTTGACAACTTGCGTAGGTTTCGTTGGAAACTCAACCCTGCCAAGTGCGTCTTTGGCGTACCTGTTGGAAATATGCCCTAGAGGCAATAATAAAAGCATTATTATTATATTTCCTTGTTCATGATAATTGTCTTCTATTCATGCTATAACTGTATCATACGGAAATCGTGATACACGTGTGAATACATAGACCACAATACGTCCCTAGTGAGCCTCTAGTTGACTAGCTCGTTGGTCGACAGATAGTCATGGTTTCCTGACTATGGACATCAGATGTCATTGACAACGGGATCACATCATTAGGAGAATGACGTGATGGACAAGACCCAATCCTAAGCATAGCACAAAGATCGTGTAGTTCGTTTTGCTAGAGCTTTTCCAATGTCAAGTATCTCTTCCTTAGACCGTGAGATCGTGTAACTCCCGGATACCGTAGGAATGCTTTGGGTGTACCAAACGTCACAACGTAACTGGGTGACTATAAAGGTGCATTACAGGTATCTCCGAAAGTGTCTGTTGGGTTGACACGGATCGAGACAGGGATTTGTCACTCCGTATGACGGAGAGGTATCACTGGGCCCACTCGGTAATGCATCATCATAATGAGCTCAAAGTGATCAAGTGTCTGGTCACGGGATCATGCATTACGGTACGAGTAAAGTGACTTGCCGGTAACGAGACTAAACGAGGTATTGGGATACCGACGATCGAGTCTCGGGCAAGTAACATACCGTCAGACAAAGGGAATAGAATACGGGGTTGCTTGAACCCTAGACATCGTGGTTCATCCGATGACATCATCGAGGAGCATGTGGGAGCCAACATGGGTATCCAGATCCCGCTGTTGGTTATTGACCTGAGTGAAGGAAATATGCCCTAGAGGCAATAATAAAGTTATTATTTATTTCCTTATACCATGATAAATGTTTATTATTCATGCTAGAATTGTATTAACCGGAAACATAATACATGTGTGAATACATAGACAAACAGATAGTCACTAGTATGCCTCTACAAGACTAGCTCATTAATCGAAGATGGTTATGTTTCCTAACCATAAGACATGTGTTGTCATTTGATTAATGGGATCACATCATTAGGAGAATGATGTGATTGCCATGACCCATTCCGTTAGCTTAGCACTTGATCGTTTAGTATGTTGCTAATGCTTTCTTCATGACCCATACATGTTCCTGTAACTATGAGATTATGCAACTCCGTTTACGGAGGAACACTTTGGTACTACCAAACGTCACAACGTAATCGGGTGATTATAAAGGAGTACTACAGGTGTCTCCAAAGGTACTTGTTGGGTTGGCGATTTGAGATTAGGTTTTGTCACTCCGATTGTCGGAGAGGTATCTCTAGGCCTTCTCGGTGATACACATCACTTAAGCCTTGCAAGCATTACAACTAATGAGTTAGTTGTGAGATGATGTATTACGGAACGAGTAAAGAGACTTACCGTAACGAGATTGAACTAGGTATTGGATACCGACGATCAAATCTCGGGTAAGTAACATACCGATGACAAAGGGAACAACGTATGTCGTTATGCGGTTTGACCGATAAAGATCTTCAGAGAATATGTAGGAACCAATATGGGCATCCAGGTTCCGCTATTGGTTATTGACCGAGAATGGTTCTAGGTCATGTCTACATAGTTCTCGAACCCGTAGGGTCCGCACGCTTAACGTTCGATGACAGTTCATTATGAGTTTATAAGTATTGATGCACCAAGGTTGTTCGAGTCCCGGATGTGATCACGGACATGACGAGGAGTCTCAAATGGTCGAGACATAAAGATTGATATATTGGAAGCCTACATTTGGACATCGGAAGTGTTCCGAGTGAAATCGGGAATTTACCGGAGTACCGGGAGGTTACCGGACCCCCCCGGGAACTACATGGGCCATAGTGGGCCTTGGTGGAAAGGAGAAAGGGCCAGCCCTAGGTGGCGCGCCCCCCCTTCCCTAGTCCTATTAGGACTAGGAAAGGTGGGCCGGCCCCCCTCTCTCTCTTTCCCCCTCCAGGAATCCTAATCCAACTAGGATTGGAGGGGGAATCCTACTCCCGGAGGGAGTAGGTGAAGGAAATATGCCCTAGAGGCAATAATAAAGTTATTATTTATTTCCTTATTTCATGATAAATGTTTATTATTCATGCTAGAATTGTATTAACCGGAAACATAACACATGTGTGAATACATAGACAAACAGAGTGTCACTAGTATGCCTCTACTTGACTAGCTTGTTAATCAAAGATGGTTATGTTTCCTAACCATGAACAAGGAGTTGTTATTTGATTAACAAGGTCACATCATTAGTTGAATGATCTGATTGACATGACCCATTCCGTTAGCTTAACAGTTGATCGTTTAGTATGTTAATGCTTTCTTCATGACCCATACATGTTCCTATAACTATGAGATTATGCAACTCCGTTTACGGAGGAACACTTTGGTACTACCAAACGTCACAACGAATCGGGTGATTATAAAGGAGTACTACAGGTGTCTCCAAAGGTACTTGTTGGGTTGGCGATTTGAGATTAGGTTTTGTCACTCCGATTGTCGGAGAGGTATCTCGAGCCTTCTCGGTAATGCACATCACTTAAGCCTTGCAAGCATTACAACTAATGAGTTAGTTGTGAGATGATGTATTACGGAACGAGTAAAGAGACTTACCGTAACGAGATTGAACTAGGTATTGGATACCGACGATCGAATCTCGGGTAAGTAACATACCGATGACAAAGGGAACAACGATGTCGTTATGCGTTTTGACCGATAAAGATCTTCGTAGAATATGTAGGAACCAATATGGGCATCCAGGTTCCGCTATTGGTTATTGACCGAGAATGGTTCTAGGTCATGTCTACATAGTTCTCGAACCCGTAGGGTCCGCACGCTTAACGCTTCGATGACAGTTCATAATGAGTTTATAAGTATTGATGCACGAAGGTTGTTCGAGTCCGGATGTGATCACGGGCATGACGAGGAGTCTCGAAATGGTCGAGACATAAAGATTGATATATTGAAGCCTACATTTGGACATCGGAAGTGTTCCGGGTGAAATCGGATTTTACAGAGTACCGGAGGTTACGGAACCCCGGGAGGTCCATGGGCCTTAATGGGCCATAGGAGAAGAGGAAGGGCAGGCCAAGGTGGGCTGCGCCCCCCCCCCTCTAGTCCGAATAGGACAAGGAAGGGGCGGCGCCTTCCCTCTCCCCCTCCTCCAATCCTAGTCCAACTAGGAGAGGGGGGAGTCCTACTCGGTGGGAGTAGGACTCCTCCTGGTCGCGCCTCCTCTAGGGCCGCCACCTCCCCTTGGCTCCTTTATATCACGGGGCAGGGGCACCCCAAGACACACAAGTTGATCTACGGATCTTGCCTTAGCCGTGTGCGGTGCGCCTTCCACCATATTCCACTTGGTCATATCGTCATGAGCTTAGGAGAAGCCCTGCGCCGAGAAGTCATATCGTCATGAGCTTAGGCGAAGCCCTCGCGTCGGTGGAGCATCAATATCGCCACCACGCCGTCGTCTTGACGGAACTCATCCCGACACTTTGCTGGATCGGAGTCCGGGATCGCCATCGAGCTGAATGTGTGCGAACTCGGAGGTGCCGTGCGTTCGGTGCTTGGATCGGTCGGATCGTGGAGACGTCGACTACATCAACCGCGTTGTTATAACGCTTCGCTTTCGGTCTCACGAGGGTACGTGGGCGGACACTCTCCCTCTCGTTGCTATGCCATCACCATGGTCTTGCGTGATCGTATGAAATTTTTGAAATTACTACGTTCCCAACAAAGGCATCCGAGCCTGGTTTTATGCGTTGATGTCATGTGCACGAGTAGAACACAAGTGAGTTGTGGACGATACAAGTCATACTGCCTACCAGCATGTCATACTTTGGTTCAGCGGTATTGTGAGATGAAGCGCCCGGACCGACATTACGCGTGACGCTTACGCGAGACTGGTTTCACCGCCCGAGCACTCGTTGCTTAAAGGTGACCGGCGGTGTCTGCTCTCTCACTTTAGTTGAATCGAGTGTGTCTACGCCCGGTCCTTGAGAAGGTTAAAACAGAGTCTATTTGACGAAGTATCGTTGTGGTTTTGATGCGTAGGTAAGAACGGTTCTTGCTCAGCCCGTAGCAGCCACGTAAAACTTGCAACAACAAAGTAGAGGACATCTAACTTGTTTTTGCAGGGCATGTTGTGATGTGATATGGTCAAAGACGTGATGCTATATTTTATTGTATGAGATGATCATGTTTTGTAACCGAGTTATCGGCAATCGGCAGAGCCATATGGTTGTCGCTTTATTGTATGAAATGCAACGCCATGTAATTGCTTTACTTTATCACTAAGGAGTAGCGATAGTCGAGAAGCAATAGTTGGCGAGACGACAACGATGCTACGATGGAGATCAAGGTGTCGCGCGGTGACGATGGTGATCATGACGGTGCTTGGAGATGGAGATCACAAGCACAATATGATGATGGCCATATCATATCACTTATATTGATTGCATGTGATGTTTATCCTTTATGCATCTTATCTTGCTTTGATTGACGGTAGCATTATAAGATGATCTCTCACTAAAATTATCAAGAAGTGTTCTCCCGAGTATGCACCGTTGCGAAAGTTCTTCGTCTTTGAGACACCACGTGATGATCGGGTGTGATAGGCTCTACGTTCAAATACAACGGGTGCAAAACAGTTGCGCACGCGAATACTCAGGTTAAACTTGACGAGCCTAGCATATAACAGATATGGCCTCGAACACGGAGACCGAAAGGTCGAACGTGAATCATATAGTAGATATGATCAACATAGTGATGTTCACCATTGAAACTACTCCATCTCACGTGATGATCGGACATGGTTTAGTTGATTTGGATCACGTGATCACTTAGATGACTAGAGAGATGTCTGTCTAAGTGGGAGTTCTTAAGTAATATGATTAATTGAACTTTAATTTATCATGAACTTAGTCCTGGTAGTATTTTGCAAATTATGTTGTAGATCAATAGCTCGCGTTGTTGCTTCCCTATGTTTTATATGTGTTCCTAGAGAAATTGTATTGAAAGATGTTAGTAGCAATGATGCGGATTGGATCTGTGATCTGAGGTTTATCCTCATTGCTGCGCAGAAGAATTATGTCCTTAATGCACCGCTAGGTGACAGACCTATTGCAGGAGCAGATGCGACGTTATGAACGTTTGGCTAGCTCAATATGAGCGAATCTGACGCGTTATGAACGCTTGGCTAGCTCAATATGATGACTACTTGATAGTTTAGTGCACCATGCTTAACGGCTTAGAATCGGGACTTCAAAGACGTTTTGAACGTCATGGACCATATGAGATGTTCCAGAATTGAAGTTAATATTTTAAGCAAATACCGAGTTGAGAGATATGAAGTCTCCAACAAGTTCTATAGCTAAAAGATGGAGGAGAATCGCTCAACTAGTGAGCATGTGCTCAGATTGTCCGAGTACTTCAATCACTTGAATCAAGTGGGAGTTAATCTTCCGAGATAAGATAGTGATTGACAGAATTCTCTAGTCACCATCACTAAGTTAGTAGAACTTCGTGATGAACTATAGTATGCAAGGGATGACGAAAAAGATTCTCGAGCTCTTCGCGATGCTAAAATCGGCGAAGGTAGAAATCAAGAAAACATCAAGTGTTGATGGTTGACAAGACTATTAGTCTCAAGGAAAATGGCAAAGGGAAGAAGGGAACTTCAAAAGGAACGGCAAGCAAGTTGCAGCTCGAGTGAAGAAGCCCAAGTCTAGACCTAAGCCCGAGACCGAGTACTTTTGCTGCAATGGAACTGGTCACCGGAAGCGGAACTACCCCAATATTTGGTGGATAAGAAGGATGGCAAAGTGAACAAAGTTATATTTGATATACAGGTTATTGATGTGTACCTTACTAGTGTTTATAGTAGCCCGAGTATTTGATACTGTTCGATTGCTAAGATTAGTAACTCAAACAGGAGTTACTGAGAATAAACAGAGACTAGTTGAAGGGAAGTGACGATGAGTGTTGGAAGTAGTTCCAAGATTGATATGATCATCATCGCACACTCCCTATACTTTCGGGATTAGTGTGGAACCTAAATAAGTGTTATTTGGTGTTGAGCATAAAAATGATTTGATCATGTTTATTGCAATACGGTTATTCATTTAAGTAAGAGAATAAATTGTTGTTCTTTACATGAATAAAACCTTATATGGTTACACACCCAATGAAAATGGTTCATTGGATCTCGATCATAGTGATACACATATTCATAATATTGAAACCAAAAGATGCAAAGTTAATAATGATAGTGCAACTTATTTGTGGCACTCGCCGTTTAGGTCATATTGGTGTAAAGCGCATGAAGAAACTCCATACCGATGGGATTTTGGAATCACTTGATTATGAATCACTTGATGCTTGCGAACCATGCCTTATGGGCAAGATGACTAAAAGACTCGCTCTCGGAACAATGGAGCGAGCAAATGACTTATTGGAAATAATACATACTTGATGTATGCGGTCCGATGAGTGTTAAAGCTCACGGCAAGTATCGTTATTTTCTGACCTTCACAAGATGATTTGAGCAGATATGAGTATATCTACTTGATGAAACATAAGTCTGAAATAGTTGAAAAGTTCAAAGAATTTCAGAGTGAAGTGGAAAATCATCGTAACAAGAAAATAAAGTTTCTGCGATCTGATCGTGGAGATGAATATTTGAGCTACGAGTTTGGTCTTCAATGAATACAATGTGGAATAGTTTCACAGCTCACGCCACCGAACACCACAACGTTATGGTGTGTCCGAACGTCAGAACCGTACTTTATTTTGATATGGTGCGATCTATGATGTATCTTACCGATTTACCACTATCGCTTTGGGGTTATGCATTAGATACAGCTGCATTCACGCTTAATAGGGCACCATCTAAATCCGTTGAAATGACACCGTATGAACTATGGTTTAGCAGTAAACCTAAGCTGTCGTTTCTTAAAGTTTGGAGTTGTGATGCTTATGTGAAAAAGTTTTCACCTGATAAGCTCGAACCCAAATCGGAAAAGTGCGTCTTCATAGAATACCCAAAGGAAACTGTTGGGTACTCCTTCTATCACAGATCCAAAGGCAAAACATTCGTTGCTAAGATAGATCCTTTCTAGAGAAGAAGTTTCTCTCGAAAGAAGTGAGTGGGAGGAAAGTAGAACTTGATGAGGTAATTGTACCTTCTCCCTTATTGGAAAGTAGTTCATCACAAGAATCAGTTCCATGATTCCTACACCAATTAGTGAGGAAGTTAATGATGATGATCATGAAACTTCAGATCAAGTTGCTACTAAAACCTCGTGGGTCTTCCAGAGTAAGATCCGCACTGAATGGTACGGTAATCTTATTCTAGAAGTCATGTTACTAGACCATGATGAACCTACGAACTATGAGGAAGCGATGATGAGCCCAGATTCGCGAAATGGCTTGAGGCCATAAAATCTGAGATAGGATCCATATATAAGAACAAAGTGTGGACTTTGGTTGACTTGCTCGATGATCGCAAGTCATGTTAAATGAATGGATCTTCAAGAGGAAGACGGAAACCGATAGTAGTATTACTATCTACAAAGCTCGACTTGTCGCAAAAGGTTTTGACAAGTTCAAGGTGTTGACTACAATGAGATTTTCTCAATCAGTAGCGATGCTTAAGTCTGTCCGAATCATGTTAGCAATTGCCATAATTTATGAAATTTGGCAAATGGATGTAAAACTGCATTCTGAATGGGTTTACGGAGGAAGAGTTGTATATGATGCAACCGAAGGTTTTGTCAATCCTAAAGGTGCTAACAAAATGTGCAAGCTCCAATGATCCATCAATGGACTGGTGCAAGCATCTCGGAGTTGGAATATACGCTTTGATGTGTTGATCAAAGCATATGATTTTATACAGACTTTTTGGAAAGGCCTGTATTTACAAGAAAGTGAGTGGGAGCACTACAGCCTTTCTGATAAGTATATATGATTGACATATTGTTGATCGGAAATAATGTAGAATTATTCTGCAAAGCATAAAGGAGTGTTTTGAAAGGAGTTTTTTCAAAGAAAGACCTCGTTGAAGCTGCTTACATATTGAGCATCAAGATCTATAGAGATAGATCAAGACGCTTGATAAGTTTTTTCAATAAATATATACCTTGTCAAGATTTTGAAGTAGTTCAAAATGGAACAGTCAAAGAAAAGTTCTTGCCTGTGTTGCAAAGGTGTGAAATTGAGTAAGACTCAAATCCCGACCACGGCAGAAAATAGAAAAGAGAATGAAAGTCATTCCCTATGCCTCACTCATAGGTTCTATAAAGTATGCTATGCTATGTACCAGACCTATTGTATACCTTGCTCTGAATTTGGCAAGGAGTACAATGGTGATCTAGGAGTAGATCATCGGACATTGGTCAAGAACATCCTTAGTGAGGACTAAGGAAATATTTCTCGATTATGGAGGTGTAAAAAAAGCCCGTCGTAAAGAGTTACATCGATGCAAGCATTTTACACTGATCCAGACGACTCTAAGTCTCAATCTGGATACATATTGAAAGTGGGAACAATTAGCTAGAGTAGCTCCGCAAGCGAGCATTGTAGACATAGAATATTTGCAAAATAGATACGGCTCTGAATGTGACAGACCTGCTGACTAAGCTTCTCTCACGAGCAAAACATGATCATACCTTAGTACTCTTTGGGTGTTAATCACATAGCGATGTGAACTAGATTATTGACTCTAGTAAACCCTTGGGTGTTGGTCACATGACGATGTGAACTATGGGTATTAATCACATACAGATGTGAATATTAGTGTTGAATCACATGATGATGTGAACTAGATTATTGACTCTAGTGCAAGTTGGAGACTGAAGGAAATATGCCCTAGAGGCAATAATAAAGTTATTATTTATTTCCTTATTTCATGATAAATGTTTATTATTCATGCTAGAATTGTATTAACCGAAACATAATACATGTGTGAATACATAGACAAACAGAGTGTCACTAGTATGCCTCTACTTGACTAGCTTGTTAATCAAAGATGGTTATGTTTCCTAACCATGAACAAGGAGTTGTTATTTGATTAACAAGGTCACATCATTAGTTGAATGATCTGATTGACATGACCCATTCCGTTAGCTTAACACTTGATCGCTTAGTATGTTAATGCTTTCTTCATGACCCATACATGTTCCTATAACTATGAGATTATGCAACTCCGTTTACGGAGGAACACTTTGGTACTACCAAACGTCACAACGAATCGGGTGATTATAAAGGAGTACTACAGGTGTCTCCAAAGGTACTTGTTGGGTTGGCGATTTGAGATTAGGTTTTGTCACTCCGATTGTCGGAGAGGTATCTCGAGCCTTCTCGGTAATGCACATCACTTAAGCCTTGCAAGCATTACAAATAATGAGTTAGTTGTGAGATGATGTATTACGGAACGAGTAAAGAGACTTACCGTAACGAGATTGAACTAGGTATTGGATACCGACGATCGAATCTCGGGTAAGTAACATACCGATGACAAAGGAACAACGATGTCGTTATGCGGTTTGACCGATAAAGATCTTCGAGAATATGTAGGAACCAATATGGGCATCCAGGTTCCGCTATTGGTTATTGACCGAGAATGGTTCTAGGTCATGTCTACATAGTTCTCGAACCCGTAGGGTCCGCACGCTTAACGCTTCGATGACAGTTCATAATGAGTTTATAAGTATTGATGCACCAAGGTTGTTCGAGTGCGGATGTGATCACGGGCATGACGAGGAGTCTCAAATGGTCGAGACATAAAGATTGATATATTGAAGCCTACATTTGGACATCGGAAGTGTTCCGGGTGAAATCGGGATTTTACCGGAGTACCGGGAGGTTACCGGAACCCCCCGGGAGGTCCATGGGCCTTAATGGGCCATAGGAGAAGAGGAAGGGCAGGCCAAGGTGGGCTGCACGCCCCCCTCCCCCCTCTAGTCCGAATAGGACAAGGAAGGGGGGGGGCGCCCTTCCTCTTCCCCCTCCTCCAATCCTAGTCCAACTAGGAGAGGGGAGTCCTACTCCCGGTGGGAGTAGGACTCCTCCTTGGTGCGCCTCCTCTAGGGCCGGCCACCTCCCCCTTGGCTCCTTTATATACGGGGGCAGGGGGCACCCCAAGACACACAAGTTGATCTACGGATCTTGCCTTAGCCGTGTGCGGTGCCCCCTTCCACCATATTCCACTTCGGTCATATCGTCATGAGCTTAGGAGAAGCCTGCGCGGAGAAGTCATATCGTCATGAGCTTAGGCGAAGCCCTGCGTCGGTGGAGCATCAACATCGTCACCACGCCGTCGTCTTGACGGAACTCATCCCGACACTTTGCTGGATCGAGTCCGGGATCGCCATCGAGCTGAACGTGTGCGAACTCGGAGGTGCCGTGACGCTCGGTGCTTGGATCGGTCGGATCGTGGAGACGTCGACTACATCAACAGCGTTGTTATAACGCTTCGCTTTCGGTCACGAGGGTGCGTGGACGGACACTCTCCCTCTCGTTGCTATGCCATCACCATGGTCTTGCGTGATCGTAGGAAATTTTTGAAATTACTACGCTCCACAACAAGAGGGACTCCCCGGCGCGCCCTCTTGGCCGCCAGCCCCTCCCCTTGGCTCCTTTATATACGGGGCAGAGGGCACCCTAGAACACACAAGTTGATCTACGGATCGTTCCTTAGCCGTGTGCGTGCCCCTTCCACCATATTCCACTTCGGTCATATCGTCAGAGAGCTTAGGCGAAGCCTCGCGCCGGAGAAGTCATATCGTCATGAGCTTAGGCGAAGCCCTCGTCGGTGGAGCATCAACATCGCCACCACGCCGTCGTCGTCTTGACGGAACTCATCCCCGACACTTTGCTGGATCGAGTCCGGGATCGCCATCGAGCTGAACGTGTGCAGAACTCGGAGGTGCCGACGCTCGGTGCTTGGATCGGTCGGATCGTGAAGACGATTTACTACATCAACCGCGTTGTTATAACGCTTCCGCTTTCGGTCTCACGAGGGTACGTGGACAGACATTCTCCTCTCGTTGCTATGCCATCACCATGGTCTTGCGTGTTCGTAGGAAATTTTTGAAATTACTACGCTCCCAACAAAGGGCATCCGAGCCAGGTTTTATGCGTTGATGTCATATGCACGAGTAGAACACAAGTGAGTTGTGGGCGATATAAGTCATACTGCTTACCAAAGCATGTCATACTTTGGTTCAGCGGTATTGTGAGATGAAGCGCCCGGACCGACATTACGCCAGACGCTTACGCCGAGACTGGTTTCACCGCCCGAGCACTCGTTGCTTAAAGGTGACCGCGGGTGTCTGTCTCTCTCACTTTAGTTGAACCGAGTGTGGCTACGCCCGGTCCTTGCGAAGGTTAAAACAGCACCAACTTGACAAACTATCGCTGTGGTTTTGATGCGTAGGTAAGAACGGTTCTTGCTCAGCCCGTAGCAGCCACGTAAAACTTGCAACAACAAAGTAGAGGACGCCTAACTTGTTTTTGCAGGGCATGTTGTGATGTGATGTGGTCAAGACGTGATGCTATATTTTATTGTATGAGATGATCATGTTTTGTAACCGAAGTTATCGGCAATCGCAGGAGCCATATGGTTGTCGCTTATTGTATGAAATGCAACGCCATGTAATTGCTTTACTTTATCACTAAGGAGTAGCGATAGTCGTAGAAGCAATAGTTGGCGAGACGACAACGATGCTACGATGGAGATCAAGGTGTCGCGACGGTGACGATGGTGATCATGACGGAGCTTCGGCGATGGAGATCACAAGCACAAGATGATGATGACCATATCATATCACTTATATTGATTGCATGTGATGTTTATCCTTTATGCATCTTATCTTGCTTTGATTGACGGTAGCATTATAAGATGATCTCTCACTAAAATTATCAAGAAGTGTTCTCCCTGAGTATGCATCGTTGCCAAAGTTCGTAGTACCCAGACACCACGTGATGATCGGGTGTGATAAGTTCTACGTCCATCTACAACGGTGCAAAACAGTTGCACGCGCAGAATACTCAAAGTTAAACTTGACGAGCCTTGCATATAACAGATATGGCCTCGGAACACGGAGACCGAAAGGTCGAACGTGAATCATATAGTAGATATGATCAACATAGTGATGTTCACCATTGAAACTACTCCATCTCACGTGATGATCGAACATGGTTTAGTTGATTTGGATCACGTAATCACTTAGATAACTAGAGAGATGTCTGTCTAAGTGGGAGTTTTTAATATGATTAATTAAACTTAAATTTATCATGAGCTTAGTACCTGATAGTATTTTGCTTGTCTATGTTTATCGTAGATAGATGGCTCGTGCTGTTGTTCCGTTGAATTTTAATGCTCCTTGAGAAAGCAAAGTTGAAAGATGATGGTAGCAATTACACGGATCTGTGAAGGAAATATGCCCTAGAGGCAATAATAAAGTTATTATTTATTTCCTTATATCATGATAAATGTTTATTATTCATGCTAGAATTGTATTAACCGGAAACATAATACATGTGTGAATATATAGACAAACAGATGTCACTAGTATGCCTCTACTTGACTAGCTTGTTAATCAAAGATGGTTATGTTTCCTAACCATGAACAAGGAGTTGTTATTTGATTAACAAGGTCACATCATTAGTTGAATGATCTGATTGACATGACCCATTCCGTTAGCTTAACACTTGATCGCTTAGTATGTTAATGCTTTCTTCATGACCCATACATGTTCCTGTAACTATGAGATTATGCAACTCCCATTTACCGGAGGAACACTTTGGTACTACCAAACGCCACAACGTAATCGGGTGATTATAAAGGAGTACTACAGTGTCTCCAAAGGTACTTGTTGGGTTGGCGATTTGAGATTAGGTTTTGTCACTCCGATTGTCGGAGAGGTATCTCTAGGCCTTCTCGGTAATACACATCACATAAAGCCTTGCAAGCATTGCAACTAAAGAGTTAGTTGTGAGATGATGTATTACGGAACGAGTAAAGAGACTTTCCGTAACGAGATTAAACTAGGTATTGGATACCGACGATCGAATCTCGGAAAGTAACATACCGATGACAAAGGAACAACGATGTTGTTATGCGGTTTGACCGATAAAGATCTTCAGAGAATATGTAGGAACCAATATGAGCATCCAGGTTCCGCTATTGGTTATTGACCGAGAATAGTTCTAGGTCATGTCTACATAGTTCTCGAACCGTAGGGTCCGCACGCTTAAGGTTTCAATGACGGTTATTATGAGTTTATGTATTTTGATGTACCAAGGAGTTCGAGTCCGGATGTGATCACGGACATGACGAGGAGTCTCAAATGGTCGAGACATAAAGATTGATATATTGGATGGTTATATTCGACACGGAAAGGTTCCGGAAGTTTCGGAGAAAACCGGAGTGCCGGAGGGTTACCGAACCCCCGGGAAGTTATGGGCCTTATTGGGCCAAGAGGGAGAGAGAGGGCTGCACCAGAGGTGGTGCGCCCCCCCTCCATGGGGAGTCCGAATGGACTAGGAGGGGGGCGAGCCCCTTCCCTCTCCCTCTCCCTCTCTTTCCTTCCCTTCCTCTTCCTAGTAGGACTAGGAAAGGGAGTCCTACTCCTACTAGGAGGAGGACTCCCCCTTGGTGCGCCCCAAGGCTGGCCGCCCTCCCCTTGCTCCTTTATATACGGGGCAGGGGGCACCCTAGAACACACAAGTTGATCTACGGATCGCTCCTTAGCTGTCAGCGGTGCCCCCTCCACCATATTCCACCTCGGTCATATTGTAGCGGTGCTTAGGCGAAGCCCTCGCGACGGTAGAACATCAAGATCGCCACCACGCCGTAAGGTCGACGGAACTCCTTCCCCGACGCTTTGCTGGATCGGAGCTCGGGATCGCCATCGAGCTGAACGTGTGCCAAGAACTCGGAGGTGCCGAGTAACGGTGCTTGGATCGGTCGGATCGTGAAGACGTCGACTACATCAACCGCGTTAATATAACGCCCGCTTTCGGTCTCACGAGGGCGTGGACGGACACTCTCCCTCTCGCTATGCCATCACCATGGTCTTGCGTGATCGTGAGAAAATTTTTGAAATTACTACGCTACCCAACAAAGGTATCGAGCCTGGTTTTATGCGTTGATGTCATATGCACGAGTAGAACACAAGTGAGTTGTGGGCGATACAAGTCATACTACCTACCAGCATGTCATACTTTGGTTCAGCGGTATTGTGAGATGAAGCGCCCGGACCGACATTACGCCAGACGCTTACGCGAGACTGGTTTCACCGCTGTGAGCACTCGCTGCTTAAAGGTGACCGGCGGGTGTCTGCTCTCTCACTTTAGTTGAACTGAGTGTGGCTACGCCCGGTCCTTGAGAAGGTTAAACGGAGTCTATTTGACGAAGTATCGCTGTGGTTTTGATGCGAGGTAAGAACGGTTCTTGCTCAGCCCGTAGCAGCCACGTAAAACTTGCAACAACAAAGTAGAGGACGCCTAACTTGTTTTTGCAGGCATGTTGTGATGTGATATGGTCAAGACGTGATGCTATATTGTATGAGATGATCATGTTTTGTAACCGAAGTTATCGGCAATCGGCAGGAGCCATATGGTTGTCGCTTATTGTATGAAATGCAACGCCATGTAATTGCTTTACTTTATCACTAAGCGGTAGCGATAGTCGAGAAGCAATAGTTGGCGAGACGACAACGATGCTACGATGGAGATCAAGGTGTCGCGCCGGTGACGATGGTGATCATGACGGTGCTTTGGAGATGGAGATCACAAGCACAAGATGATGATGGCCATATCATATCACTTATATTGATTGCATGTGATGTTTATCCTTTATGCATCTTATCTTGCTTTGATTGACGGTAGCATTATAAGATGATCTCTCACTAAAATTATCAAGTAGTGTTCTCCCGAGTATGCACCGCTGCCAAAGTTCGTCGTGCGAGACACCACGTGATGATCGGGTGTGATAAGCTCTCGTCCATCTACAACGGGTGCAAGCCAGTTTTGCACACGCAGAATACTCAAGTTATACTTGACGAGCCTAGCATATACAGATATGGCCTCGAACACGGAGACCGAAGGTCGAACGTGAATCATATAGCGATATGATCAACATAAGATGTTCACCATTGAAAACTACTCCATCTCACGTGATGATCGGTTATGGTTTAGTTGATTTGGATCACGTGATCACTTAGATAACTAGAGAGATGTCTGCCTAAGTGGGAGTTCTTTAATAATATGATTAATTGAACTTAAATTTATCATGAACTTAGTACCTGATAGTATTTTGCTTGTCTATGTTTACTGTAGATAGATGGCTCGTGCTGTTGTTCCGTTGAATTTTAATGCGTTCCTTGAGAAAGCAAAGTTGAAAGATGATGGTAGCAATTACACGGACTGGGTCCGTAACCTGAGGATAATCCTCATTGCTGCACGTAAAAGTTACGCCCGGAAGCACCGCTGGGTGACAGCCTGCTGCAGATGCCGAGCCGAAGTTGTGAACGTCGCAAAGCAGAGCTGATGACTACTCTATAGTTCAGTGTGCCATGCTTTACGGCTTAGAACCGGTCTTCAACGACGTTTTGAACGCCATGGAGCATATGAGATGTTCCAGAGTTGAAGTTGATATTTCAACAAATGCCCGGATTGAGAGATATGAAGTCTCCAATAAGTTCTATAGCTGCAAGATGGAGGAGAATAGTTCTCACAAGGAGCACATACTCAAAATGTCCGGGTATTACAATCACTTGAATCAACCGGGAGTTAATCTTCCGGATGATTGTGTCATTGATGTAATTCTTCAATCACCGCCACCAAGCTACAAAGGCTTCGTGATGAACTATAATATGCAAGGGTTAGTAAAGACTATGCTCGAGCTCTTCGCAATGCTAAAAGCTGCGGAGGTAGAAATCAAAAAGGAGCATCAAGTGTTGATGGTCAATAAGACCACTAGTTTCAAGAAGAAAGGCAAAGGGAAGAAGAAGGGAACTTCAAGAAGAACAGCAAACAAGTTGCTGATCAGAGAAGAAACCCAAGTCCGGACCTAAGCCTGAAATCGAGTGCTTCTACCGCAAGCGCATCGGTCATCGAAGCGGAACTGCCCCAAGTATTTGGCGGATAAGAAGGATGGCAAAGTGAACAAAGGTATATGTGATATACTTGTTATTGATGTGTACCTTACTAGAGCTCGCAGTAGTACCGGTATTTGATACTGGTTCTTGCTAATATTTGCAACTCAAACAGAACTACGGATTGCTTAACACCGGCAAAGGACGAGGTGACGATGCGCGTGGAAATGGTTCCAAAGTCGATGTGATCGCAGTCGGCACGCTACCTCTACATCTACCTTCGGGATTAGTTTTAGACCTGAATAATTGTTATTTGGTGCCGCGTTGAGCATGAACATTATATCTGGATCTTGTTTGATGCGAGACGGTTATTCATTTAAATCAGAGAATAATGGTTGTTCTATTTATATGAATAATATCTTTTATGGTCATGCACCCTTGAAGAGTGGTCTATTTTAATGAATCTCGATAGTAGTGATACACATATTCATAATGTTGAAACCAAAAGATGCAGAGTTGATAATGATAGTGCAACTTATTTGTGGCAATCGCCGCTTAGGTCATATCGGTGTAAAACGCATGAAGAAACTCCATATCGATGGACTTTTGGAGTCACTTGATTATGAATCACTTGGCACTTATGAACCGTGCCTCATGGGCAAGATGACTAAAACACCGCTTCTCCGGTACTATGGAGAGAGCAACAGATTTATTGGAAATCATACATACGGATGTATGTGGTCCAATGAATGTTGAAGCTCGTGGCGGATATCGTTATTTTCTCACCTTCACAGATGATTTGAGCAGATATGGGTATATCTACTTAATGAAACATAAGTCTGAAACATTTGAAAAGTTCAAAGAATTTCAGAGTGAAGTTGAAAATCATCGTAATAAGAAAATAAAGTTTCTACGATCTGATCGTGGAGGCGAATATTTGAGTTACGAGTTTGGTCTACATTTGAAACAAAGCGAATAGTTTCGCAAACTCACGCCACCCGAACACCACAGCGCAATGGTGTGTCCGAACGTCGAATCGCACTTTACTGGATATGGTGCGATCTATGATGTCTCTTACAGATTTACCGCTATCATTTTGGGGTTATGCTTTGAGACGGCCGATTCACGTTAAATAGGACACCGTCAAAACCGCTGAGACGACGCCTTATGAACTATGGTTTAGCAAGAAACCAAAGTTGTCGCTTTCGAAAGTTTGGGGTTGCGATGCTTATGTGAAGAAACTTCAACCTGATAAGCTTGAACCCAAATCGAGAAATGTGTCTTCATAGGATACCCAAAGGAGACAATTGGGTACACCTTCTATCACAGATCCAAGGCAAAACATTCGTTGTTAAAATGGATCCTTTCTAGAGAAGGAGTTTCTCTCGAAAGAAGTGAGTGGGAGGAAAGTGGAACTTGATGAGGTAATAGTACCAGCTCCCTTATTGAAAGTAGTTCATCACGAAATCAGTTTCGTAACACCTACACCAATTAGTGAGGAAGATAATGATAAAGATCATGAAACTTCAGATCAAGTTGTCACCGAACTTCAGAGATCAACCAGAACAAAATCCGCACTGAGTGGTACGGTAATCCTATTCGAAGTCATGCTACTAGATCATGATGAACCTACGAACTATGAAGAAGCGATGGTGAGCCCAGATTCGCAAAATGGCTTGAAGCCATGAAATCTGAGATGGGATCCATGTATGAGAACAAAGTATGGATTTTGGTAGACTTGCCCGATGATCGGCAAGCTATTGAGAATAAATGGATTTTTAAGAAGAAGACCGACGCTGATGGTAATGTAATCGTCTACAAAGCTCGACTTGTTGCAAAAGGTTTTCGACAAGTTCAAGGGGTTGACTACGATGAGACTTTCTCACCAGAAGCGATGCTTAAGTCCGTCCGAATCATGTTAGCAATTGCCGATTTTATGATTATGAAATTTGGCAAATGGATGTAAAACTGCATTCTTGAATGGATTTCTAGAAGAAGAGTTGTATATGATGCAACCGAAGGTTTTGTCGATCCAAAAGGTGCTAACAAAGTGTGCAAGCTCCAACGATCAATTTATGGTCCGTGCAAGCCTCTCGAGTTGAATAAACGCTTTGATAGTGTGATCAAAGATATGGGTTTATATGAGACTTTGGAGAAGCCTGTATTTACAAGAAAGTGAGTGGGAGCTCAGAGCATTTCTAATATTATATGTGGACGATATATTATTGATTGGAAATGATATAGAATTTCTGGATAGCATAAAAGGATACTTGAATAAAAGTTTTCAATGAAAGACCTCGGTGAAGCTGCTTATATATTAGGCATCAAGATCTATAGAGATAGATCAAGACGCTTGATTGGACTTTCACAAAGCACATACCTTGATAAAGTTTTGAAAAGGTTCAAAATGGATCAGCAAAGAAAGGTTTTTACCTGTGTTACAAGGTGTAAGATTGAGTCGACTCAATGCCCGACCACAGCAGAAGATAGAGAGAAATGAAAGATGTTCCTATGCTTCAGCCATAGGCTCTATCATGTATGCAATGCTGTGTACCGACCGACGATGCTTAGCTGTAAGCTTGGCAGAAGGTACCAAAGTAATCCAGAGTGGATCATCGGACAGCGGTCAAGAACATCCTGAAATACCGAAAAGGACTAAGGATATGTTTCTCGATATGGAGGTGACAAAGAGCTAGTCGTAAATGGTTACGCCGATGTAAGTTTTGACACTCGATCCGACGATTCTAAATCGCAAACCGGATACGTGTTTTTATTAAACGGTGGAGCTGCCGGTTGGTGCAGTTCTAAACAAAGCGCCGTGGCGGGATCTACATGTGAAGCGGAGTACATAGCTGCTTCGAAGCAGCAAATGAAGGAGTCTGGATGAAAGAGTTCATTTCCGATCTAGGTGTCATACCTAGTGCATCGGGACCGATGAAGATCTTCTCGTGACAATATCGTGCAATTGCCTTGGCAAAAGAATCCAGATTTCACAAGAGGACCAAGCACATCAAGAGACGCCTCAATTCCATTCGGGACCAAGTCCAAGTGGGAGACATAGAGATTTGCAAAATACATACGGATCTGAATGTTGCGCACCGCTGACTAAGCCTCTTCCACGAGCAAAACATGATCAGCACCAAGACTCCATGGGTGTAAGGATCATTACTTTGTAATCTAGATTATTGACTCTAGTGCAAGTGGGAGATCAAGGAAATATGCCCTAGAGGCAATAATAAAGTTATTATTTATTTCCTTATATCATGATAAATGTTTATTATTCATGCTAGAATTGTATTAACCGGAAACATAATACATGTGTGAATATATAGACAAACAAGATGTCACTAGTATGCCTCTATTTGACTAGCTTGTTAATCAAAGATGGTTATGTTTCCTAACCATGAACAAGGAGTTGTTATTTGATTAACAAGGTCACATCATTAGTTGAATGATCTGATTGACATGACCCATTCCGTTAGCTTAACACTTGATCGCTTAGTATGTTAATGCTTTCTTCATGACCCATACATGTTCCTGTAACTATGAGATTATGCAACTCCCATTTACCGGAGGAACACTTTGGTACTACCAAACGCCACAACGAATCGGGTGATTATAAAGGAGTACTACAGGTGTCTCCAAAGGTACTTGTTGGGTTGGCGATTTGAGATTAGGTTTTGTCACTCCGATTGTCGGAGAGGTATCTCTAGGCCTTCTCGGTAATACACATCACATAAAGCCTTGCAAGCATTGCAACTAAAGAGTTAGTTGTGAGATGATGTATTACGGAACGAGTAAAGAGACTTTCGTAACGAGATTAAACTAGGTATTGGATACCGACGATCGAATCTCGGAAAGTAACATACCGATGACAAAGGAACAACGATGTTGTTATGCGGTTTGACCGATAAAGATCTTCAGAGAATATGTAGGAACCAATATGAGCATCCAGGTTCCGCTATTGGTTATTGACCGAGAATAGTTCTAGGTCATGTCTACATAGTTCTCGAACCGTAGGGTCCGCACGCTTAAGGTTTCAATGACGGTTATTATGAGTTTATGTATTTTGATGTACCAAGGAGTTCGAGTCCCGGATGTGATCACGGACATGACGAGGAGTCTCAAATGGTCGAGACATAAAGATTGATATATTGGATGGTTATATTCGGACACCGGAAAGGTTCCGAAGTTTCGGAGAAAACCGGAGTGCCGGAGGGGTTACCGGAACCCCCGGGAAGTTATGGGCCTTATTGGGCCAAGAGGGAGAGAGGGGCTGCACCAGAGGTGGTGCGCCCCATGGGGAGTCCGAATTGGACTAGGAGGGGGCGAGCCCCTTTCCCTCTCCCTCTCCCTCTCTTTCCTTCCCTTCTCTTCCTAGTAGGACTAGGAAAGGGAGTCCTACTCCTACTAGGAGGAGGACTCCCCCTCCTTGGTGCGCCCAAGGCTGGCCGCCCTCCCCTTGCTCCTTTATATACGGGGCAGGGGGGGCACCCTAGAACACACAAGTTGATCTACGGATCGCCTTAGCCGTGTGCGGTGCCCCCTCCACCATATTCCACCTCGGTCATATTGTAGCGGTGCTTAGGCGAAGCCCTCGCGACGGTAGAACATCAAGATCGCCACCACGCCGTCTTGTGACGAACTCCTTCCCGACGCTTTGCTGGATCGGAGCTCGGGATCGCCATCGAGCTGAACGTGTGCCAAGAACTCGGAGGTGCCGGAGTAACGGTGCTTGGATCGGTCGGATCGTGAAGACGCACGACTACATCAACAGCGTTAATATAACGCTTCCGCCGGTTCACGAGGGTACGTGGACGGACACTCTCCCCTCTCGTTGCTATGCCATCACCATGGTCTTGCGTGATCGTAGGAAAATTTTTGAAATTACTACGTTACCCAACAGACTGGGTCCGAATTTGAGGATTATCCTCATTGCTGCACGTAAAAATTACGCCCCGGAAGCACCGCTGGGTGACAGAACTCTGCTGCGGGAGCTGAGCCGAAGTTGTGAACGTCCCGCAAAGCAAAGCTGATGACTACTCAATAGTTCAAAGGTGCCATGCTTTACGGCTTAGAACCGGGTCTTCAACGACGTTTTGAACGCCATGGAGCATATGAGATGTTCCAGAGTTGAAGTTAATATTTCAAGCAAATGCCCGGATTGAGAGATATGAAGTCTCCAATAAGTTCTATAGCTGCAAGATGGAGGAGAATAGTTCTCACAAGGAGCACATACTCAAAATGTCCGGGTATAATAATCACTTAATTCAGCTGGGAGTTAATCTTCCGGATGATAGTGTCATTGATGAATTCTCCAATCACGCCACCAAGCTACAAGAGCTTCGTGATGAACTATAATATGCAAGGGATGACCAAAACAATTCTGAGCTCTTCGCAATGCTAAAAGCATGGAGGTAGAAATCAAGAAAGAGCATCAAGTGTTGATGGTCAACAAGACCACTAGTTTCAAGAAAAGGGCAAAGGAAAGAAGAAGGAAACTTCAAAAGAATAGCAAGAAAGTTGCTAATCAAGAGAAGAAACCCAAGTCTGGACCTAAACCTGAAATCGAGTGTTTTACCGCAAGCGCATCGACATTTGGAAGCGGAACTGCCCCAAGTATTTGGCGGATAAAAGGATGGCAAGGTGAACAAAGGTATATGTGATATACATGTTATTGATGTGTACCTTACTAGAGCTCGTAGTAGCACTGGTATTTGATACTGGTTCATTGCTAATATTTGCAACTCAAACAGGACTACGGAATAGACGAGCACCGGCAAAGGACGAGGTGACGATGCGCGGGAAATGGTTCCAAAGTCAATGTGATCGCGGTCGGCACGCTACCTCTACATCTACCTTCGGGATTAGTTTTAGACCTAAATAATTGTTATTTGGTGCCGCGTTGAGCATGAACATTATATCTGGATCTTGTTTGATGCGAGACGGTTATTCATTTAAATCAGAGAATAATGGTTGTTCTATTTATATGAGTAATATCTTTTATGGTCATGCACCCTTGAAGAATGGTCTATTCTTGTTGAATCTCGACAGTAGTGATACACATATTCATAATGTCGAAGCCAAAAGATGCAGAGTTGATAATGATAGTGCAACTTATTTGTGGCAATCGCCGTTTAGGTCATATCGGTGTAAAACGATGAAGAAACTCCATACAGATGGACTTTTGGAATCACTTGATTATGAATCACTTGGTACTTATGAACCGTGCCTCATGGGCAAGATGACTAAAACACCGCTTCTCCGGTTGTATGGAGAGAGCAACAGATTTGTTGGAAATCATACATACAGATGTATGTGGTCCGATGAATGTTGAAGCTCATGGCGGATATCGTTATTTTCTCACCTTCACAGATGATTTGAGTAGATATGGGTATATCTACTTAATGAAACACAAATCTGAAACATTTGAAAAGTTCAAAGAATTTCAGAGTGAAGTGGAAAATCATCGTAACAAGAAAATAAAGTTTCTACGATCTGATCGTGGACGAGAATATTTGAGTTACGAGTTTGGTTTACATTTGAAACAATGTGGAATAGTTTCAGAACTCACGCCACCCGAACACCACAGAGAAATGGTGTGTCCGAACGTCGTAATCGTCGTACTTTACTAGATATGGTGCGATCTATGATGTCTATTTCGATTTACCGCTATCGCTTTGGGGTTATGCTTTAGAGACGGCCGCATTCACGTTAAATAGGACACCGCCAAAATCCGCTGAGACGACGCCTTATGAACTGTGGTTTGGCAAGAAACCAAAGTTGTCGTTTCTTAAAGTTTGGGGCTGCGATGCTTATGTAAAGAAACTTCAACCGATAAGCTCGAACCCAAATCGGAAAATGTGTCTTCATAGGATACCCAAAGGAGATCATGGGTACACCTTCTATCACAGATCTGAAGGCAAGATTTTCGTTGCTAAATTCGGATCCTTTCTAGAGAAGGAGTTTCTCTCGAAAGAAGTGAGTGGGAGGAAAGTAGAACTTGATGAGATAATCTGTATCTGCTCCCTTATTGGAAAATAGTTCATCACAAGAAATGGTTCTGTGACAACTACACCAATTAGTGAAGAAACTAATGATGATGATCATGAAGTTTCAGATCAAGTTACTACTGAACTTCAGAGGTCAACCAGAGTAAAATACGCACGAGTGGTACGGTAATCT
Organism: Aegilops longissima; assembly: GCA_021605205.1. Classification (NCBI taxonomy): domain Eukaryota; kingdom Viridiplantae; phylum Streptophyta; class Magnoliopsida; order Poales; family Poaceae; genus Aegilops; species Aegilops longissima. The sequence continues at coordinate 98,131,956 of CM038676.1, read as the reverse complement.
TATTCGAAGTCATGTTACTTGACCATGGCGAACCTACAAACTATGAAGAAGCGATGGTGAGCCCAGATTCCATAAAATGGCTGGAAGCCATGAAATCTGAGATGAGATCCATGTATGAGAACAAAGTATGGACTTTGGTTGACTTGCCCGATGATCGGCAAGCCATTGAAAATAAATGGATCTTTAAGAAGAAGACTGACGCCGATGGTAATATAACTGTCTACAAAGCTCGACTTGTTGCGAAAGGTTTTCGACAAGTTCAAGGGGTTGACTACGATGAGACTTTCTCACCAGTGGCGATGCTTAAGTCTGTCCGAATCATGTTAGCAATTGCCGCATTTTATGATTATGAAATTTGGCAAATGGATGTAAAACTGCATTCTTGAATGGATTTCTAGAAGAAGAGTTGTATATGATGCAACCAGAAGGTTTTGTCGATCCAAAGGGTACTAACAAAGTGTGCAAGCTCCAACGATCAATTTATGGTCCAGTGCAAGCCTCTCGAGTTGGAATAAACGCTTTGATAGTGTGATCAAAGATATGGGTTTATATGCACTTTTGGAGAAGCCTGTATTTACAAGAAAGTGAGTGGGAGCTCAGAGCATTTCTAATATTATATGTGGACGACATATTATTGATTGGAAATGATATAGAATTCTGATAGCATAAAAGGATACTTGAATAAAAGTTTTTCAATGAAAGACCTCGGTGAAGCTGCTTACATATTGGGCATCAAGATCTATAGAGATAGATCAAGACGCTTAATTGACTTTCACAAAGCACATACCTTGATAAAGTTTTGAAAAAGTTCAAAATGGATCGAGCAAAGAAAGGTTTTTACCTGTATTACAAGGTGTAAGATTGAGTCGACTCAATGCCCGACCACAAAGCAGAAGATAGAGAGAAAATGAAAGATGTTCCTATGCTTCAGCCATAGGCTCTATCATGTATGCAATGCTGTGTACCAGACTGACGATGCTTAGCTGTAAGCTTGGCAGGAAGGTACCAAAGTAATCCAGAGTGGATCATCGGACAGCGGTCAAGAACATCCCGAAATACCGAAAAGGACTAAGGATATGTTTCTCGATATGGAGGTGACAAAGAGCTAGTCGTAAATGGTTACGCCGATGCAAGCTTTGACACTAATCCGACGATTCTAAATCGCAAACCGGATACGTGTTTCTATTAAACGGTGGAGCTGTCGGTTGGTGCAGTTCTAAATAAAGCGCCGTGGCGGGATCTACATGTGAAGCGGAGTACATAGCTGCTTGAAGCAGCAAATGAAGGAGTCTCGATGAAAGAGTTCATTTCCGATCTAGGTGTCATACCTAGTGCATCGGGACCGATGAAGATCTTCCGTGACAATATCGTGCAATTGCCTTGGCAAAGGAATCCAGATTTCACAAGAGGACCAAACATATCAAGAGACGCTTCAATTCCATTCGGGACCAAGTCCAAGTGGGAGACATAGAGATTTGCAAAATACATACGGATCTGAATGTTGCGCACCTGCTAACTAAGCCTCTTCCACGAGCAAAACATGATCAGCACCAAGACTCCATGGGTGTTAGAATCATTACTATGTAATCTAGATTATTGACTCTAGTGCAAGTGGGAGACTCAAGGAAATATGCCCTAGAGGCAATAATAAAGTTATTATTTATTTCCTTATACCATGATAAATGTTTATTATTCATGCTAGAATTGTATTAACCGAAACATAATACATGTGTGAATACATAGACAAACAGATAGTCACTAGTATGCCTCTACAAGACTAGCTCATTAATCAAAGATGGTTATGTTTCCTAACCATAAGACATGTGTTGTCATTTGATTAATGGGATCACATCATTAGGAGAATGATGTGATTGACATGACCCATTCCGTTAGCTTAGCACTTGATCGCTTAGTATGTTGCTAATGCTTTCTTCATGACCCATACATGTTCCTGTAACTATGAGATTATGCAACTCCGCTTACCGGAGGAACACTTTGGTACTACCAAACGCCACAACGAATCGGGTGATTATAAAGGAGTACTACAGGTGTCTCCAAAGGTACTTGTTGAAAATTAGGGTTTGAAAGAAAATTTGGGAATCTGAGCAAAGGGAAATAAATATTTTTAAAAATAAAAAGGTTTCTAATTTAAACCCCAATAAAATTCTTTTAAAACAAACAGGGAAACTTAAACTTTAATATAAAATTTAAAGTTTTGACTCCTTACTTTGTTTACACAAAAAAGATTACTAGTTTTGGGTTTAATACGGTGGAATAATTTTATCATTGGTGGGAAAAATTGCCCTTGGGAATTAAAAAAATTTTTAAATAAAATAAAGTTAATTTTTTAAAAAAAGGGGAAATAAAGTTTTATTTCTTTTTTTATTTTTAAACATAAAAATTGTTTAACAAAAAAATGTTGAATTCTTTGAAACAGGGTTTAAAGTTACACTTGAACAAAGATGTTTGTTCAGCCCAAAGTTTAAATGATTCAAGCCCGGGAAACTTTAACCAACCCAAAGGAAGTTTTAAAGACCCTAATTTTAAATTTTGGGTTTCATTTCCCAAAAAATTTTTCTCCCCCAAAATTTGGGTTTTAAAAAAGGAAAAAGGTTAAAAGGGGATTTTGGGGGTTTTGAATTAGGTTTTTATCCGATTTCCCGAGAGGACCCCTGTAAGCCTTTAACCTTAAGATTCAAATAATGAGATTGGGATAGTTTCGGAAAGGTAAAGAGATTTCATTTTAAAATTTGAAAGGGCCCTTTAAGGGGAACCAAAGGAAATTTGTGGGTTTCCCGAGCCAAAAGGAACAAAGGGTCAGGTTTCCGTAAAATTTTAATTGGGCCTTTGGCAAAGGTTTGTTTTTTGAACCGGAGGTTTTAAATTCAGTTCCATTTGGAAAAAGGGAGAAAGGGGTTTTTGGGGCCGGGCCCCAGGCCGAACAAAGGGGCCCTTTTAAATTCCCACAAATTTGAAAGGCCTAAATGGACTTCCTTCCCCCCGGGGGCCCCCGAAAAAGGGGGGGGGCCCCCAGCCCCCTTTTAAAGGCCAAGGGGGGCCCCCCCCAATTTTAAAAGGGGGAAAACCCCCGGGGAACCCGGGGGGGCGGGGCCCCCCCCCCCTTTAAAACCCAGGGGACCCAAAAAGGGATTTCCCCCTTGGGTAAAATGGGCCCCCTCCCCCCACTTGGCCCTAATCGGGGGGGAAACCCCGGGCCAAACCGTGACAATTTGCCAGTAAATGCCCCCCCCTCCCTTCCCCCATTCCAAAGGGAGGGGCCCCAAAGCCCTTGATTCCCGGCGCCTACTAACACCCCCCACCCCTTTTCCCCTTGCAGGGTCGGTTCCCCGGGTTTCCCAAAAGGGTGCGGTGGTAACCCCCGGGGCCGCCCTCCCTTTTATTTCATTTCGGAAGCCACCCACAAAGCAACCGCCGAGGGTACGGGCCCCCCTTTTGGAGACAACACTAACGGGTTTTAAATTCCCTCAAACGGGGCCTTCCCCGGGGGCCCCCTTTTGGCCGGAAAGGGTTTTTTTAAAAACGGGGAGGGGCCCAGCAAAATTTTTTCTTTCACCCAACCTTTAAGCGGGTGGGAAAATATACCGCAAAAGGGTCCGGGGGCCCCCCCAAAAAAGTATTGGGGCCCTTTTTTCCCCCGCCCAAACCAAATGCAAACCCGGGGTTTTGGGAAAAACCCCCGCTCCCGGTCCGCCCATCCTTTAAAAAGGGGGGCCCAACTTTTGGAAAAGGGGGGGGTCCTGGGTTTAAAAAGACCCTTTTAACCGGTTTTAGCCCGGGGGTTTTCCTTTTAGAAAACCCGAAAACTTTTCCCGTAGAACAATTTTTCCTTGGGGGGGTTTGTGGAAATTTTTTTTAAATTTTAAAATTTTTAAAAAAGGGATGGCCTTTTTTCCTTAAATTTTCAAATTTTTCCTTTAACCAAATTTTTGGGGAAAAAGTTTAACCCCCAAATTTCTTTTTTGGGTTCAGGGGGGAAAAGCGGGAGAAAAAGCCAACCCAAAAAGGTTTTACCCCAAAACTTCTTTTGCTTAAAGGGGTTCCCTTTTTAAAATTTGTTTTAAAATTAAATAGGGCCCCCAAGTAAAACAGAAACAATTTTGAAAAACTTCCGGTTAAATTTAAAAGGGGGTTTTTTTTAGGCCCTGACCCAGAAACGCAAAATTTAAGAAAGTCGGGTTTTTCCTTTTTGGGTCCGGGAAATTAGTAAATAAGACTGAAGAATTAGGGGAGGGAAAGTTTTTTATTTAATAACCCATGTAAATTTGTTTATTTTCAAGGGTAGATTGTTTTCCCTAATTTGAAAAAAGGAAAAGATGAAAATTTTTGATGGGGAAATAAATTAGGAAAAAAAATTTTATTTTTTACTTAAATTTATTTTAAATTTTAAGAAATTTTAAATTTTAAAAATTTGCCTTTGTTAAGTTTTTAAAAATTTTTCCTAAAAAAAATTTTTAAGGCCTTTGGTTACCCCCCACAAATGATCGGGGAAAAGAACTCCACCCAAAAACCCTTGGGGTTTCCCATTTCGAGAAATTTTGTATCCAGCCCAAAGGAACGGGTTTGTAAAAAATAAGTTTAAAAATAAATTTGTTGGGATGGTTAAATTTTTTTAAATTTTGGTTTTAAACACATTAAAATTGATTTGCAAACAAATTTTTAGGGTTTAACAAGGAGAAAGCCCAAGGATTTTAAATAGGTTTCAAATTTTCAAGTTTAAAATACCGGAAAAGTTTTTTGGGTTTTTAAATTTTAAAATTTCAGGATGTGGTTGAAAGTCTTGGAAAAAGGTAAATTTATGGTTTAACGAGGGTGGGAAAGTTTAAGGAATAAAAGGGAATTTTTTTAACCCGGGATTTTTTTTCCCAGGGAAGGAAGTAAATTCGCTAAAAATGTGGAAAAACCCCCCCCCCCCTTTGGGGGGGGCCCCCCGGGGTTTTTCCCGGGGGGGTCCCCCTTCCCAAAGGGGGGGAAACAACCCCTTTTTTCTTTTCTCCCTTCCCTTCCAAAAGGTTTTATTTAAGGGGGCCCTTCCCCCCCCCCTTTCCCCCCCTTTGGGGAGGGACTCCCATTTTCCGGAGAAACGGGGGTTACCCCCCAAAAAAGGGAAAACCCGGGGTTTAAAAAGGGGTCAGGGGAAAGGTCCCTTTTTTGGCCCCTTTTGGGGAAGGTTTTAAAACTCACCGGGAGGTTTTGGGGTTTTCTTAAAAAAAACATCACCCCAAAATTTAACCCCGGGCCCAGAGGAGGGGAGGAAACCCCAAAAGGTTTCCCCTTTTCCCGGGAGGGTTTTTTTTTAAACCCACGCCGGTTTAAAAAACATAGGGGAAAAGTTTTTGGGGTTTGAAAATTTGGGTTTTTAGGGAACCAAAAGCAAAATTTTGGGCATTGGTTTTTGGGTTGGGTTGTTTTCAAAACCTGGGAACGGGGCCGGAAGGGAAAAGGTTTTAGATATGGTTTTTTTATTTATAAAAGGGTTTTCGGAGGGCCCCGGGAAAACCAAAACAGGAGCAAGGCGGCATTTTGATATTGGGGTAATTTAAAAGGAAGTTTCCCAAAAATTTTGAAACATGGGGGTTTAAAAATTATTTCCTTTTCAAAAAGGGGCCCAAAACAGAAGGTTTGGGCCCCCGGGCTAAAAGGGGGCCCGGGAGTTAAAAGGGGGGTTTTCCCCCCCCTTTTTCCCCTCTTTAATTTTGAAAGGGGATTTTATTTAAAGGTTTCCCTGGTTTTGGGCCCCCTTTTGCTTTTTTAAATTTATAAAGGGCGGGGGCAGCAAAATTGTTGAAAATTTTATCTGTTTCCAATTTTTCCCTTTGGAAAGGTTTTGGCCCCGCGGGTTTGAATTTAAGCCAAAAATTTAAAGGGGAACCCCCGGGCCGGGGGACCCTTTGGAAAATTCCCCGAGCCCAAAATCCCCAAACCGGGGCCGGGGTTTGTGGGGGTTTAAATCTGAAAAGGGGCCTTTAAAATTTAAGCTTTAAATTTAACCCTTTGGGTTTTGGATTTTAGAACCCTTTTTTCCCAAATTTTAAGGGGGGGCGTTAAAAATTTTTAAATTACACCCGGGGTCCCCGGGTATTAGGGTTTTCCCCCAAGCCCTTTGAGCAAAACCAAGGATTGTCCCGAAAAACAATAACAAAAGGCATTTTGGTTAAAGGAAATTTTGAAGGGGAAAGGGACCGGAAAGAAGTTTAAAAAAATTTTCCCGGAAAATTTTTAAAAGGAATGCTCCCTTTTTAAAAATGCAAAGGTAAAAAGTTTGGAAATTAAAATTAAAATTTTTTCCCGGATTTTTTTGGAAAAAACGGGCGCTAAACCGGAACTAAATTTTCAAAAAAGGGAAGGAGCCTTTTTGAAAGGGGGGTGAAATAAGGTTTTGGGTTTGGTTAATTTTAAGAAAAAGGGGAAAAAAGGGAAAACCCGAAAGGGTTTGTTTGGAGAAACAACCATTTAAAAATGGTTTTAAAAAACCAGGGGAGGGGAAAAGGGGAAAGATTTGGATAATAGTGGCCTTTAAATTATAATTTTTTTTTTAGCAAAGATAATTTGGAAAAAAAATTTTGGCTTAAAGTTTTCCTTTTGGGACTTACTTTTCTTTCGTATTTAAGATATTTTTTCCTAAAAAATTAAATTTAAAGTTTTGATTGAAAGTTTCTTAAAAGAAAATGGTTTTTTAAATTAAGATTAAAGGTTTTTTTTTTGAAACCAAATTTTAAAATAGGAAAAAGTGGGCAATTTGAATGCCTTAAAGGGGAAAAGTGAAGAACCCAATGGTTTGTTTAAAAGGGTTCACTTCACCATAAAGGGAAAAATGGTTTGTTTTAAAATTTGGTTATGTTATTAAAATTTTGAAGTTTTTTTAAAATGTTTTTAAAAAAAAAATTTTTGGGAATTTTATACCGATAAGAAAAATTTTTTGTTATTTTAAATTTTAGTAAAGGGGTTTGGGGTTTTTTAAAATGCCCGAAAAGGAAAAATTTTGGGAAAAAGATTGGTTACAAAATTTACCAAAAAAGGAAAAACCGGCACGAAAAGGGACCCCAAAACGGGGACGTTGAAAGGGGGTTTGGAAGGTTTCCCAAAGGGCTGCGTTTATTTAAAACCAAAAAGTTGCCCAAATGGGAAAAAGGTTTTAGAACCCAAAGGGCTTTGGGCCCTTTTCAAGGGGCCCCAAGGTTAATGGATTTTAAAAGGGGTTGTGGGGGAATTGGCTTTGGGTTTTATAAAGGGCAAATGAAAAATGTTCTTTGGGAAAAAATTTATAAAAATTTTAAAAATCTGAAAAGGGTAATTTTTGGGAATTGATTAAAAACCCCAAACAAAGTTGGGTTATATTAAAGGGTTTTAAAGGGAAATGTGACCCAAAAATTTTGGGAAAAGATGGAAGAAATTAAAAAGCATAAAAATTTGATGTAATAAACCCTTGGTTTTTCCCCAAAAGAAAGAAATTAAGAAAAAGGTTTTGGGAAAACCAAAAAAAAAGTCATGGGCCCAAAAAAGGTTTTCTTTTTGGGGGGTCTCAAACAAACAAAAATTTTGGGAAAATTTAAGAAAATTGGCAAATTTAAAGGAATTTGAAAATTTTAAAATCCTTTAAATGAAAAGGGAAGATCCAAAAAATTTTTTCTCAAAGAAAAGGAGTAAAACCAAAGGGGGTTTTCCCCCGATTTAAAGCAAGGAAAGTTTTTTTAAACTTTGGGGGTTTCTTTAAAAAAGGGTTTGGTTTCCCTAAAGTGAACAATATTGGGAAATGGTTTCGGAGAAAATTATTTTCTTTAAAAATGGGAATAAGGGTTTCAAATTTATGAATTTTCAAAGACCTTGAGGGCCCAAAAAACCATTTGAAAAATTTAAAAGGCAAAAAAAAAGGTTTTAATGAAATTGAATTTCACCCGAAAGGAAAATGGGGAAAAAGGAACTTTTCTGGTTTTGTATTGGGTTAAAAATCCCTGGCTTAAAGTTTTAAATTTAAAGGGATAAAATTTTTCACAAATGAAAAAACAAAGGGTTTTAATTAAAAAAAAGTGATGTTCCCATGAAGTTTTTCAGGAGCCCAGTGGGAGGAGTGGCTGGGCTGCCAATGCAGCTGATGCCTCCTTTCCTTTTTTTTTCCTTTTTCAAAAAATAAAAAGGAAGAGAAAGAAAGTGCAGAAAGAAAGGAAAAGATTTAGAGTGAAAGGAAAATATCCCCACACTCCTGGAATTCTCCTCTATTTAAATAAATTGAAATGGACATTTTTTTAAAGGTAGAAAAATAATGCAAGTTTGGAAATACTTCAAACTTGTGCCATTTTTGAACCTGACCATAACAACTTCAAATGAGGAGATTTTTGGGCAGAGAGGTTTAGTGCAACAAGCAAGATTTTTAGGGAGGAGATGAACATTAATTGAGAGAGGGAAATATATGGCATTGAAAGAGAAAGAAGTAGAGGGAAGGAGGAGATGGTAATGCAAATAGGAATGGCACATCCAACCACATGGCATGCAAGGGGAAAACCCACAACCATATGATAAGAAGGGAAAGCAATATGACAAGAGGCACAAATGCAAAATGGCAAAAGCAAAACAAAGAAAAAGAAAACCCACATGACCAAAACAACATGAGGCCAAGCATGACAAAAACCCACAAGAATTGGATGAGGTCAAATTGATATATAGCCCAAAAAGGGGAAGTTTACATCCAGGGTGTTACAACACTCCACCACTACAAGAGGATCTCGCCCCAGATCTAGGACCGAAAGAACTCCGGATAATCGAACGGAGGTGATCCTCGCGCCCCTGTAGCTTCTCGGTCGGAATGGTGTGACCACTTCACTTTCAGGAATTTGATTGACTTGTTGCAGTCTTGCGCCGGTTTCTTCAAGAATAGCAACGGGTGCTCACGATAAGAGAGATCTTCTTGAAGGTCAATCTCTTCGTTGATAGTGCGCTCAGAGTCTTGAAGCACTTATGGTTGTGACACGTGAAACACATCGTGCACGCTTGCAAAGTTGGATGGAAGCTCGTTGATAGGCGAGAACGCCTCTTTTCCCAATGATCTTGAAAGGACCCACGATCTAGGGGCAAGCTTCCTTTGATACCGGGCGGCGAGTACCTTTCATTGAGAGACGCGAGGTAGACATGGTCTCCGATTTCAAAAGCCACATCACGGTGCTTATCATCATAATAGCTCTTCCGCGCGATTATGCGGCTTTGAGATTCTCACGAATGACCTTGCACATTTCTTCCGCTTCGTGATCAAGTCATTGCCAAGAAGTTGGCGCTCACCTGCCCTGCACCAATTGAGAGGAGTACGCACTTTCGCCATAGAGGATTTCAATGGGGCCTTGCCCGAACTCGCTGGAAGTGTTGTTGTAAGAGAACTCGGCATAAGGAAGACAATCTTCCCACTTCATACCAAGGAAATGACACAAGCCCTCGAGCATATCTTCAAGAATTTGATTTACTCGCCGACTTGGCCACTTGTTTGAGGATGGAAAGCTGTGCTGAAACGAATGTCGGTGCCCATGGCCTTCAAAAGAGTCCCAAAACTTGGAGGTAAAGATGCTGCCACGGTCCAAGAGATCACTTGTGGAATGCCGCAAGGAGACAATCTCGAGGTGTAAAGCTCGCCAACCGAGCTGCAGTGATGGATTCTTTGATAGGAAGAAAATGAGCCACTTTAGTAAGCTTGTCAATGACAACGAAGATAGCATCATTTCCACGCTTGACTTTGGAAAGCCAATCACGAAGTCCATTTCAATATGATCAAACTTCCATTCAGGAATAGCAAGAGGTTGAAGGAGACCAGCTGGTCTTTGGTGTTCTCTTTCACTCTTCTCGCAGACATCACACTCATTCACGAATTGAGCAATTTCGCGCTTCATTCGAGTCCACCAATATGACTGCTTGAGGTCATGGTACATCTTCGCATTTCCGTGATGAATGGATAGAAGCGAATTGTGAGCCTCGCTCATAATGACTTTTCGCAGATCACCCTTAGGAACCACAATCCGTCCTCAAAGAACAGAGTGTCTTTGTCATCAACGCGAAGCACTTGTACTTGAAATGCCCTTGTCGATACCACGCTTCACTTTCTTCACCATGGTATCCAGAAGTTGAGCCTCACGAATCTGATCTTCCAAAGTAGGAGAGACTATGAGGTTGGCAAGAAAGCCTTGAGGAACAACTTGAAGATTCAGCTTATGGAAAGATTCACGAGATCCGCCGAAAGGGCTTGAGGATAAGATCTGTTGCGAAGAAGCTTTCCTGCTCAAAGCGCCTCAGAATGACATTGGCTTTGCCCGAGTATACTCAATACTTGGGTTGTACTCTTGAATCATTTCACCCATCGAGTCTGCCTCGAGGTTGAGGTTAGGCTGAGTGAAGATGTACTTGAGACTCTTGTGATCAGTGAAAATGTCCACTTTCCTTCCCAACAAGAGATGTCTCCAAGTAATCAAAGCATGGACAAGCGCCGCCAACTCAAGATCGTGAGGGGTAGTTCTTCTCGTTGGGCTTCAACTCAAGAGAGGTATAAGCCACAACTCTCTTCTCTTGCATTAACACAAAGACCGAGACCTTGAAGAGAAGCATCACGTAACACTTCATATGGCTTGGATTCATCAGAGGAGTCGAACAGGAGCTGTGACGAGTTTCTCTTTGAGAGTCTTGAAAGCAACGCCACACTCGGAGACCGTATATACTTCACCGCTTACGAGAAGGTTGGAAAGAGGCTTTGCAATCTTGGAGAAGTTCTCAACAAATCTTCGCAATAGCTTGCAAGACCAAGAAAGCTGCAGAGCTGCTTGACATTCCGAGGAGGTTCCCAATTCACAATTGCGACACCTTCTCGGGATCAACAATGATGCCCTTGGCGAGATGATATGACCAAGATAAAGCACTTCATCAAGCCGAATTCACATTTGGAGAACTTGGCATAGAACTGGTACTCTCGAGCTTGTCTAGCACCAATCGCAAATGTTTGGCATGATCCTTCTTATTCTTGGAGAAGACCAAGATATCATCAAGATAGACCAAGACGAATTCATTGGTGTAAGGATTGAATATGAAGTTCATCATCCGAGAGAAAGTTGGAGGAGCATTGACGAGGCCGAAGGACATGACAGTATATTCATAAGAACCAAAGCTTGTTCTGAATGCTGTCTTGGGAATATCTTGTTCACGAATGTGAATCTGATGATACCCCATACGAAGGTCAAGCTTAGAGAACACCAGAGCACCTTTGAGTTGCTCGAAAAGCTCATTGATGTTGGGAAGTGGATACTTGTTCTTGATTGTCTTCTTATTCAATGGACGGTAATCGACACAAAGTCGGTCGGAGCCATCCTTCTTCCTGACAAAAAGAACACCACAACCCCAAGGAGATGAACTCGTCCGATCAAACCCGAGACGCTTTGTTCATCGAGCTGCTTCTTCAATTCCTCAGCTCATCAGTCCAAGCTTGTATGGACGCTTGCAAACGGGTTCGTGCCGTGCTCAAGATCGATAACGAACTCAATCGGTCGATGAGGAGGCATACCCGAAGCTCTTCCGAAAGACATCTTGGTACTCACAAACGACCGAATCGAGAGATGGCATTCAATTCGCCCTTCTCATTGAGAGAAAACAACCGAATGGTTTCATCACGAGAGGCATAAATGATCACATCATTAGAAGAATGAGTCAATTGAATTTCCCTGGCAGCACAATCAAGCTGAGCTTTGTGCTGATAAAGCCAGTCCATTCCGAGAATAAGATCAATGTCCGAGTCACCAAGAACCATTGGTTTAGCGAGAAATCTGTAATCTCCCATCTTGATAGAAACATCCGGGGCCATCATTTTTGTATTCATGAACAAACCCGGAGAGGAAACCGCTATCGGCTTAGGCAGATCAACAGTATGCAAATTATTCATGGATGCAAAAGGTCTTGATATGAAAGAAATAGATGCACCAAAGATCAAATAAGACTTTTGCAGAATATCATTAATCGGAAGATTACCCATGATCACATCAAGATTCCTCCGCTTGAGCTGCATTCATCATGTTCACCTTGCAGACTTTGGATTGTGCTTGACCACCGCATTGCCGGAAGATTTCACAGAGGAGGAGGCGAAGGCGCCTGTTGAAGCACTTGTTCGATAGTGACCCTTCTGGCGACACTTGTTGCAAGTGACCTCGTAAAGCGGACGGTGGTAAGGAGCACTTGACCTTGGAGCTTGAGAATTAGACTTGTTCGATAGCTTGGGTTGGGTGGGTGGGAAGATCCACGCCCACCTGAGTTCTTCTCGCCGGTAAGGCCGACGGAACGGAGGAGGGGGCAGATAAAACTTCGCCGCTTGGCTGCCACTTGAGAGGACGAGGAGGACTGAATCGCATCCCCGATTCTCTTCTTAGAAGCCTCAGATTTGAGCTGTGCTGCTTCTTGCTTGAGTGCCATGTTGTAGAAATCATCATACTTATCTCGCTCAAACAGACAAGAGGTAATTGCAGATCCTCTCTCACTCACCCCCGAACCGATAGATCATACTCCTTTCATCGTGTACATCTTGCTTAGCAAAACGAGCGAAGCTTCGAACTGGATATTGTATTGATAGACAGACAAGGTGCCTTGCTTGAGATTGCGGAACTCCTCACGCTTGCTCTCAACAACACTCTTCGAATGTGATGAGCTCGGAAATCACGGCGAACTCATCCTGTAATGACACGACCTCCTCTCGAATCTTTGTATTGTCGAACCACTCAGCAGCTTGATCCTTGAGTTGAAACGATGCAAACTTGACAAAGTCCTCGTGTCCGACATTGCTACAATCAAAGTGCTTGCAGATATCCACTAACCAATCATCGCCGTCTCGGGCCTCAACACGTAAACCGAAAGACTTCGCTGATTAGCGAGAAACCGATCGAGAGTAGCAAAGTGTGGCTGATTGTTGCCTTGACCTTGATTGCCTTGATTGCCTTGATTGCCTTGCCCTCGAGTACGCTTCTTGCAAGAGCTGCAAAATCATCTCGAGCATTGGCATTGGTGGCTGCCATGATAGCTTGCCGTGCTTCGGAGGCGGAGGTGGAGGTGGAGGTGGAGGATTCGATCGATCCCCATCATTGCGATCCGGATTCGCACGCTACATGAGCCATCCTCAAGAGGGTGACATCCGTTAGTCCTTTGATAGACAAAAGATAAGTAGAATCAACGGATAGAAATTGCAACATATAGTCTTCACAATAAACATTCAACAAGAATGAACGAATGAATTCCAAAGTTAATCATCACACATCCATTAAGGTGAGAAGCCACTTAGATAAAGAATATGGAAACAACATCCGTCTGAGAAACAATTCAATATCACAACTGCAAACAAAAGGTTGGCTTCTAGAATGAGCCGAACAAACACATGATAGAGATTTCGCCAAAGTGTTCGTGGTGGGGCCCACACGGACACGACGATAGCGGACGCCACGAATGACTAACAAGACGCCCCGAATCAGCATAGCCAAGGATTCTTTAAGACGCCTCACACCATCAGAATCGACCGTGAATGGGCGGACCACTAGACGTTGAACCCCAATCTCAAATCATACATCCGCCGGAAAGAATATCCCGTAAGCTACTAGAATTCCCACCTATAAACTCCCAAACTTTCTCGGTTATGCAATCTGGTGTTGGGGATACAGGGACACAAAATATATCACCCAAACTAACAATACCTAGATCCAATTGTATCCATCCACAACACATAACCAAGAAATCCTCGAAATCGTGGTACCTCGACCTTCAAAAACATCCGTTATACAAGTCATGGCAATATTCCAAGACTCGCCACAAGATCGGGCTATCGGTTATCTCACCAACAACTGCACAAAAGAGATTTCATGTCGGCAAAACTCAGTATTCCAGAATCGCAACGATAAAATTGTGACGACAACACCTCGGAGCTCAACTCCCCGGACACCGCCACAACCCCTAAATGTCGAGGCACCAAGAACAATGTTCTCGCCACAAAACCATCGAACGATTCCAAGATACCCACGTGATCCTAAAAAAATTTTAGTGAAATTTGAGAAGAGAAGAGTCAAAACTCTACGCCAGATACCTCACCGTAAGGTCAAGGGACCGGGAAGCAAAAGAATCCTACTCCGATATATATAATCCTAAGACTCAAAACATTTTCCATTCTAGACTCAACAACGCCAAGAAACAATCTAGTAGGGGCTCCTAAGTCGGGAAGGCTCGATACCAACTTGTAACGCCCCGATGCGGTTATATCTCCCACGTGTCGAGGCACGACTTAGAGGCATAACCGCATTGAAAGCAATGTCGCAAGTGAGGTAATCTTCACACAACCCATGTAATAATTTAAGGAGAAAGGTACATAGTTGGCTTACAATCGCCACTTCACACAGACATAATTAAACATACATCATTCAGAGTACACTCAAGGTCCGACTACGGAACCAAAATAAAGAAGATACCCCAACTGCTAACACAGATCCCGAATCGTCCCAACTGGGCACCACTATCGATCATCTGAAACGACACATAGTAACGACCACGCCTCGTCGAACTCCCACTTGAGCTCGGTGGAATCATCCGCACCGCCTCATCGGAACCTCGCAATCGTGTTTGAAGTATCTCGTGAGCCACGGGACTCAAAGAATCTCACACCATGAGATCAAGACTATTTAAGCTTTAGGGAGGACAAGGTAGTAAAGTGGAGCTGCAGCAAGCGACTAGCATATATGGTGGCTACATCGCAAAAGAGAGCGAGAAGAGAAGCAAAGCACGGTCGTGAAACTAGTAGTGATCAAGAAGTGATCCTAACTACTTACGCCGACATAACTCCAACATCGTGTTCACTTCCGGACTCACGAGAAGAGACCATCACGGTAACACACGCCGTTGATGTGTATTTTAAATGAGGTCATCTTTGGGTTTTCTACAACCGACATTAACAAATTCCCATCTGCCTCATAACCGCGGGCACGGCTTTGAAAGATATTACCTGCAGGGTGTCCCAACTTAGCCCATTATAAGCTCTCACGGTCAACGAAGGATTATTCCTTCTACCGAAGACCCGATCAATCTCGAATCCCGGACTACAAGACATTTCGACAGAATAAAACAAGACCAGCAAAGCCTCCCGAATGTGCCGACAAATCCCGATAGGAGCTGCACATATCTCGCTCGTGGCACACCGGATGGGCAAGACGTCGGGTTGGCATAAACCCCGGATTGCCCAGGGGCGCCGGACATCGCCAGTTGGACCAGCAATCGGAGGAGAACTGGCCCGGGTTTAAAATAAAGATGACCCTCGGGCTCGCGAAACCCGGGGAAAAGGCTTAGGTGGCAAATGGTCAAACCAATGTTGGGCCTTGCTGGAGGAGTCTTATTCAAAGCGAATCGTCAAGGGGTCCCATAAATCACCCAACCGTAAGGAACGCAAAATCAAGGAACATAACACCGTATGACGGAAACTAGGTGGCAAGAGTGGAACAAAACACCAGGCATAAGGCCGAGCCTTCCACCCTTTACCAAGTATATAGATGCATTAAATTATAGCAGATATATTTATATATTGTGATATCCCCAACAAGTAAACATGTTCCAATAAGGAACAACATCTCCATGTTCCAACAAGGAACAAACTTCAGCTTTACCTGCAACTAACAACGCTATAAGAGGGGCTGAGCGAAGCGGTAACATAGCCAATCAACGGTTTGCTAGGAAAGGATGGTTAGAGCTGACATGGCAATATGGGTGGCATGACATAGCAAGTGGTAGGCCTCGCAGCAAAGGCATAGCAAAAGAGCGAGCAACTAGCATAGCAAAGATAGAAGTGATCTCGAGGGTATGGTCATCTTGCTCGCAATGTTCTCGAGTTGTCGAAAGCCTGATCCTCGGCGCCCTCAACAGATCCTCGTAAGCGTTCTCGCCTCCGGCCTACCCAAAGCAACAACAAAACAAAGAACCACAATAAATCACGGTGCAATGCACAATCAACATGATGCAAAACATGACACGATATGCAAGAAGTGATATGCAATGCGTGAGTGCGCTCCGGAAGGTAAAAGGAAAACCAGGCATCATCTTGGCAAACCAAGCATGCCATCGGAAAGATGAGATGATTTCGTTAGAAATCGATATAGAGATCACCGGAAACGGATGCACGGATTGGATATGACAGGCAAAACAAGAATGGTGAGAAACCTACGATAACATCATGAAGAAACAAAGCCATGCATGTGTGCAAACTACCTCATAGCATGATACAAATAGATATGCCCATGAAAAACAACACATAACCATGATGCAAAAGACATGAACATAAACTTGCCCAAATGCAAAAACCAATGACACCACTGAGTTGGTGGGATTTTTCTACCCCAAAAACATATATAATATGTTAGGGTTGCATTAGGGAAAACATCACAAAAACAATAAGTCAAAACCTGCCTAAAAAGGAAACTAACAGAAGTGGCAATTTCCAGATTTGGAAATGTCCAGATTTGGACTTGCCTAAAACAGAAAAAGGAATCAAACCAGATATGGAAACGTGGGGGAAATGGAAAAAAATATGCACAGAGGAGGTCGACAGGTAGGCCCATCATCATAGAGACAGAGGTTAACAGTTTAAAAGGGGGAAGAAAGAGCCCTGGGGGACTCGAACCTGGTCTCCCGGTGGAAACCCTCCCCGCTACCACTGGCTGGGCGACGGCGATCGATGAAGGAGAGGCTCGGCCCTTAACTATCAAGCTGCAGAGGAGGCGACCGAGGAAGCGAAAAAGAAAAACAAAAAGGGGGAGGGCGCGCTGGGTTCGAACCAGTGTCGCCGCGATGGTAGAGCGGCAATGACCAGCTCGGCTAGGGAAGGAGTTCGACAGATTCGGTCGCTGTCTACTTAACCAACTAACATGCCCGATCTGAAAAACAGAGACAACGAACGCACGACGCCGGGCGAGGCAACGGCGACTACAGGGGCTCTGCGCCTCGAACACGACAGGTGCGCGGGAGGACACCACCGAGATGAAGGGACGAACCTGTGGAGATGAACGCGCAACTACGCCGGAGGCACTACTCAAACTCCAAAAGCTCGAACATGCCGAGCACGCCGGGCGCGACAAAGACACGGGCCGGCGCCTACTCTCACGGGAGCTAACGACGGCAAGAAGGAGCAGGAGGAAGGGGTTTATACCTCCTTACCCTAGGACACGGAATAGGCGACGGAGACGGCCGACGGCGACGAGTTCGAGCTCAAGATTCGCCGATTTCTGGCCGAGAAGAAGACAGAGCGGTGGCGTCGGTGAACTTGGCGAACCGGGCCTCAGAGGTCGACGCCGTGGTCGAGACGACGATTTACGAGGAGGAAGATGGACAAGGTACGCAGGGTCGGGTGGCGGAGAGCACGCCGGCGACGGAGACGGGTTTCCCGGATGCGCCGGGTCCGAAAGGGCGGCGATCTTGGTGGATTCTCACCGGCGGGCGGCGGGCGAGAGGGAGAGGGGAACCCTAGGGTTCGGTCCGACGCGAGGGGATAAGAAGGGGGCTAGGTGGCGAGGACGAGCTCGTGCTCTCCGAGCTCGGGTCCCCATGGCGCCTGAGAGGAGAGGAAAGTGGGTGGCGCATGGCGGGCCGCCAAGGGGGCCGGGCCCGCCACGTGGACGGGGCTAGCGGGGTAGATGCGAGCGTGGGTGCGAAGGCAGGAGGAGAGAGCGAGGCGGCTGGCGCGCTGCTCCTCGGGCTGCGGCTGCGAGGAAATCGGGCTGCCTCGGAGGCCGAGCCTGTGGGAGGAGGGCTGGGCTGCCAATGCAACTGCCTCCTTTCCTTTTTTTTCCTTTTTCAAAAAATAAAAAGGAAGAGAAAGAAAGTGCAGAAAGAAAGGAAAAGATTTAGAGTGAAAGGAAAATATCCCCACACTCCTGGAATTCTCCTCTATTTAAATAAATTGAAATGGACATTTTTTTAAAGGTAGAAAAATAATGCAAGTTTGGAAATACTTCAAACTTGTGCCATTTTTGAACCTGACCATAACAACTTCAAATGAGGAGATTTTTGGGCAGAGAGGTTTAGTGCAACAAGCAAGATTTTTAGGGAGGAGATGAACATTAATTGAGAGAGGGAAATATATGGCATTGAAAGAGAAAGAAGTAGAGGGAAGGAGGAGATGGTAATGCAAATAGGAATGGCACATCCAACCACATGGCATGCAAGGGAAAACCCACAACCATATGATAAGAAGGAAAGCAATATGACAAGAGGCACAAATGCAAAATGGCAAAAGCAAAACAAAGAAAAGAAAACCCACATGACCAAAACAACATGAGGCCAAGCATGACAAAACCCACAAGAATTGGATGAGGTCAAATTGATATATAGCCCAAAAGGGAAGTTTACATCCGTGGTGTTACAGGGAACCCTAAGGGGCGCCCTTGCTTGGGGGCAAGCCCCCTCCCTTGGCCGCCGCCCCTCTAGATGCATATAGAGGGGCCGCCCCTCCTCCTTCCCCTATAAATAGAGGGGTGGAGGAGGGCTGCACACACCATTGAAGGCGCAGCCCTCCCTCCCAACATCTCTCCTCCTCCGCATAAGCTTGGCGGCCCGCCGAGATCAGTCACTCCATCCGCATCACGCCGTCAGGCTGCCATTGAGTGGTCTTCCTCAACCTCTCCTTCCTCCTTGCTGGATCAAGACGAAGAGACGCCGTCGTCCCGCACGTGTGTTGAACGCGGAGGTGCTGTCCGCTCAGCACTTGGTCATCGGTGATCGGAATCACGTTGGAACGCCTTCATCATCACCACTCCCTCGAACGCTTCCGTACTCGATCTACAAGTGGTATGTAGATGCAAACTCTCTCTCGTCACTCGTTGCTTAGATGAACTCATAGATAGATCTTGCTGAAACCGTAGAAAAATTTTAATTTTCTGCAACGTTCCCCAACAGTACCATCGTGCAAACTACTCTACTTCATTGTCAGCGAGCGTGGCATCGAGGCTAATCCCGAGAAGATCACCACAATCATGAACATGAGACCGACCCAGACAGCGAAAGACCTCCAAAAGCTGACTGGATGCATGGTGGCACTCAACAGGTTCATCTCTAAACTTGAAGAATGCGGATCCGAGTTCTTCAAGTTATTAAAGAAACATGACAAGTTCCGGTGGACAGAGGAAGCCCAAGTTGCATTCGAAGACCTGGAGAAATTCCTCACGTCCCCGCCAGTTCTCACTGCTCCTCTCCCAGATGAAGACTTGCTGCTCTACATCTCTGCTACGACTCATGTCGTCAGCATAGCAATCGTCGTCGAGCGGGCTGAGGAAGGACGAGTTTATAAGGTATAGCGCCCTCTTTATTATGTTAGTGAAGTCCTGTCTAAATCCAAGGCGTGGTACCAGAAGGTGGAGAAGATTGTATACGCCGTATTGATGGCGTCCAGAAAGCTGAAGCATTACTTCGATTCTCCACATACTATCATCGTGGTTTCTGATTGCGGAATTGGTGATATTCTGTCTAACAAGGAAGCCATAGGGCGCATTGCCAAATGGGCAGTTGAATTGGGCACCATCGAATATCGCCCACGCAGTGCTATCAAGTCGCAGGTGCTAGTCGACTTCATTTCAGAATGGACAGAGCATCAATTATCTGCTACAGTTCCCAAACCACATCATTGGATTATGTACTTCGATGGCTCTCTCAAGCAAGAAGGCGGCGGTGCTGGGGTTCTTTTAATTTCTCCAAGCGGGGATCAGCTCAAATATCTTCTTCAGATCTTATTCCCCGTCTCCAACAATGAAGCAGAATATGAAGCTCTCCTCTATGGCTTGCATCTGGCTGTTTCACTCAGCATCAAGTATCTGATGGTCTACGGAGATTCTTTACTGGTCATTCAACAAGTCAACAAAGATTGGAACGCGACCAAGGAAACCATGGATGCTTACTGCATAGAGGTATGGAAGCTAGAGAAAAACTTTCATGGGTTGGAATTTCACCATGTGGAGCATGATCATAATGTCGCAGCTGATGTACTCTCCAAGATGGGATCCACCAGGGCCCAAGTGCCCTGTGGAATTTTTGTCAACGAGTTGTCCAAGCCGTCAATCGCAGAGCCGACTTCTTCAAACAACTCGACTATGGGTCAGGAGGTCATGGTTGTTGACATTCC
The DNA here is from genome assembly GCA_021605205.1 of Aegilops longissima. Taxonomy (NCBI): domain Eukaryota; kingdom Viridiplantae; phylum Streptophyta; class Magnoliopsida; order Poales; family Poaceae; genus Aegilops; species Aegilops longissima. The sequence continues at coordinate 98,111,801 of CM038676.1, read as the reverse complement.
ATGGACACAACCCCTCCTCGACTATATCCAACATCAAAAATTGCCTCAAGACAAGGTGGAACAGGAACAAATCATGAGACGAAGCAAGTCATACACAGTAACTGGGGATCAGCTTTACCGACGCAGCGCTCATTCCGGCATCCTTATGAAATGCGTCTCTCAGGCTGAAGGTGTTGATATTCTGACAGAGATCCATGGTGGCGAGTGCGGCAACCATGCAGCATCACGAACAATTGTTGGCAAGGCTTTCCGTTCTGGTTTCTACTGGCCCACAGTACTGCATGATGCAGAGGAAATTGTTCAGCGCTGCAAGGGTTGTCAATATTATGCTCATCATTCCCATACTCCTGCCCACAAGATCAAATTTATTCCTCCTTCATGGCCGTTTTCATGCTGGTGCCTTGATATGATTGGCAAGCTACCTAAAGCTCCAGGTGGTTTTGAATATTGCCTTGTTGCTATTGATAAGTTTTCTAAGTGGATTGAGGTGTTCCCGATAGTCAAACCCACTGCAGAGAAGACGGTCCAGTTCATCAAAGAGCTAGTTTATTGGTTTGGCCTTCCTCACCGTATCATTACAGATCTGGGTTCTAATTTCACGGGCTCTGCTTTTTGAGATTACTATGAGAAGACTGACATCAAGGTGCATTATGCCTCTGTGGTTCATCCCAGAGCTAATGGACAAGTCGAACGTGCTAATGGCTTGTTACTCGATGGAATCAAGAAGTGCATGTATAGAGCTCTCAAGCGCGCAGAAGGTCGCAGGCTAAAGGAACTACATGCAACATTCTGGGGGCTGCATACTCAGCCAAGTCGAGCAACTGGACAATCCCCTTTCTTCATGGTTTATGGCTCAGAAGCAGTCCTCCCAGTCGATCTTATGTATTGTTCTCCTCGGGTTCAGCACTACGAAGTGGGAGCTATGGAAGCACAACGCATGCTGGATGTGGACACAGTTGAGGAGGCTCGGTTGGCTACTCTGCTACACAATGTTGTCTATCTTCAAAGCATTAGGCGATTTCATGATAAACACGTTCAGAACGTTTCTTTTCGAGTCGACGATCTGGTTTTACGGCGTATTCAGAACACGTCAGGGCACACCAAGCTGACTCCACCTTGGGATGGACCTTTTCTGATATCCAAGGTCATGGGACCTGGCACTTATTGTTTGCAAACTGAAGATGGTGATACTCTCCCCAACACATGGAATATTGAGCACTTAAGAAAGTTCTATGCTTAGAAGTTACTTTTGATTTCTTTGTCAAGGCTCCCTCCAGTTGTAACCTATCTACAGTTTATTGAAATAAAGTGATTGGTGCCCCAAAGCTAATTGTCTCAACAGTTGTGCATTTACTCTAGGCTTTATAGCCATTTATGGAACATATCCGGGTTCTTTTCTAAAGGCCCATTATGGATAATTCCTTACTTTCTCCTTCTGGAGTCCATTTAGGCTTTTCAGCCATCTTTGGAACATATCCAGGTTCTTTTCTAAAGGCTCATTATGGATAATTCCTTACTTTCTCCTTCTGGAGTCCATTTAGGCTTTTCAGCCATCTCTGGAACATATCCGGGTTCTTTTCTAAAGGCCCATTATGGATAATTCCTTACTTTCTCCTTCTGGAGCAAACTTAGGCTTCATAGGCACTGTTGGAACATATCCGGGTTCTTTCCTCAGACCCATTATGGATAATTCCTTTCTTTACCCTTTTCATAAGGATACAGTTCAGCTTTCTAGTCATTTTTTGGAACATATCCGGGCTTTTCACTACAGCCCATATAGGATAATTCCTCTCTTACCTCCTCCTAGGAGAGCTGTCATGCTTCATAGCTATTCACAGCTTATTTCGGGTTCTTTTGACACCCATCACATAGTTTCTACCTTTTTGCCTTTCTCGTTGGGGGCTAGATTGGCCAGATATGTTTGGAGTTACATCTGAGTTCTTGAGCATGACCATGATGGTTGTTTTTTCTACCACTATCTCCTTGTTGGAGTTTATTTTGGCTTTCTTGCTACAATAGGAGTATATCCGACTTCTTTGCTAAAAGTCATGGTGGATTTCTCCCTTCTTTTTTCTTTCTCTTAACAGAGCGAGTTTTTGGCTTTTTAGTCACCTTTTTCCTTCATGAGGATTAACTACGGCTTATTGCTATACTTTGGGAAGAATTTACATATTGTTATGTTCTTTCCTATTTTGCATAATTATTTTTTGCAGTTACCCTTGGACTTCTTTATGACAAATGCTCAATAGCAAACATGGAATATATTACAAGTATCTCACAACTGGAGTATTTATATTACAAGGGACTTATGCAACATAGTATCAAGCCTGGCTATTACAAGCACTATTATCAAATATCGAGGGAATCAACTAAGGTGTCAGCCACAGAATCCGCCTTGTTGGACGAGGCATCATACTCCTCTTGCGTGCATTCCTCAGTTGGACCCTCGATGATTTTGTCTACCTCCACATTAGCCCATCGGTTCTGGACCATGGCCAGCGTATGCTTGATAAGCACTTTGGCAGCTTTGCGTGCGAAGCCCTTGGCCAGGTTTGGCACTTGTTTTAGGCGATCAAGGAGAGGTTGAACAGAAGCATCGTCAGTTCTTGGGATAAAGGTTTCCACTATGGGAGCCACACCTTCTTCGAGTTCCTTGATATAGGCCTGAGCTGCATCGAACTCGGCTTGGGATATCTTCAACTCGTCGATCTGCACAGCAAGAGCCTCCATGTCACGAGTTGTTTTCTCAAGAAGGTTACATGTGGCCTCATAGCTCTCTACTGCTTTCACCATTGGCATTACCTTCTCCGCAAGAAGACAGTTGCTTTCCCTGATCTGGTTCAGCTCTTCAGCCGCCTTCTTTTGTTGCTCCAAGGTTGTGACTAACGTGGCCTCAGTAGCCTTCAGTGTCTGCTGCTCCTTTTCGAGTTCTTTCGCCAGATTTTCGCGCTCGTCTTCTTTACGATATACTTCTAGCTTTGAAGACTTGTTATCATCTTCAAGTATCTTCACTTGCTTGGAAGCATCTGTATCACAAGAACTCAGCACGTTGCCAACAAGAAGGTGGATATTGCTTCAAAGATGAGTTGTTGAAGACTTACTCGTATTCTGCTCGTGCAATTTGGCTATAGTCCCTTTCAGCGTGGCTTTTTCAGCATTCAGAGATTCCACCCGCGCTTCCAGGGACTGTATGGTTGTAGCATCTACCTCTCTGAGCCTGGTTTCCTCTATCAACTGCTCTTCAAGCCGGTGCGCCTTGTTGTGCGCAGAGGTCATCATGCGAAGACATGCGGATTTCTTCCTCGAATCCTCAATCACCGCCTGCATACAATAGTTGGGCATCTTATTTACATGATTATTGGTTCTTGGGATTAATCTAACAAGGATGGTGTCATGGATATCTTTATGCAGTCGCTATACTGCACACCGTAGTGGATGGCGAGCTGGATGTTCTCATCATCTAGCGCTGAGTCATATGTGACGTTGCGCGCTTGGCCATCTTCGCCGCGATCCACAAATCCCATCCTGAAGTCACCTTCTATAGCGTCCGGATTGATGGATGCTCCAATCTATGTCCCCCTAGATACCTCTGGGATTTCCTCTTTCATAGGCACAGACATGGAGCTCTCCCCGACCTCCGCGTTGAGCAAGGTTTCTTCTGGGACAGGGGCAGACACTGGCGCACTCACAGTTTGTGTTATCACTGGAGGAGTGGGGGCATCTGTTGTGTTGGCTGTTTCATCTACTGGTTCACTTGCCCTTGGCTCCCCCTCCACCTCGGCGTCTGGCAAAGCAGAGTCCGGGTTATTCTCTGTGCGCGCCTCTGCACTTGCGGCGGACCGCGTTGTCTCGTCAGTAGTCTGCTCTGTGGTAGCTGGCACCTCTTTAACCACTGGCGATGCAACACTGGCTCTGTATCATAATGCGATATTCAAATTTTTAGTGATTCATTCAAGTAATACCTGAAATTGGAAAGGTTGGCATAAGCACTTACTTGCGCAGCGAACGGAGAAGCGTCACCTTTGGCTCTTTCAGTATGGGCGGGGTTCTTTTTGCTGATGTGGTTTTCTTCCCGCTCTCCATGCTGACATTCTGACTCCCAGTAGCACTTCCTTCCGCAGCAGGCGGATTGGAAGCTGGCCCTGGTGTGCTCATCATGGTTTCTGTCCCTGGCGCGGTTGTTTCTTGCTGTGGCTGCTCTGGCGGATTGACATCCAGAGACTATGACGAGGTATCAGCAGTTGTTGTCTGAGGAACTCCGGCTTTTTCAAGTCCAGGAGCTATCACTGCCTCGTCAGCGTTCGTGTTCTTCTCCTGCGGCCCCGGTTTTTCAACTCATCCTTTGGCTGGCTCAGGCTTCGACTTCTCTGTCACAGGAGTTGTTAGCCCTTCTGATTGCCTTGTGTCAGGCATGCAACTGCCGGGTTCATTAATCTGAAGCCCGGGGGTTTTCTTGGTCGACTTCTTCTAAAGCATGGCTTTCTTGGCTTGGGGCTGCTCTTCACTGGTTTCTTGCGGCTTCTGCGGTTGCCGGGTTCTTTTTCGGCTACCCCCTTGTCCTGCTACAGGCGGTGTATAAAAATAATCTATATTGAAGATATCACAAGGATTGCTGGGTTCTTGGACAGTACCTTGTGCTGATTCAGTGTCCGTGGTATTTTTCTCCAAGACAGGCTTCTTCTTCTGCTCTGGATTTAGCCGGGGTTGGCTGCCCCTTATTGTCCTGGTTCGCCTTGTTACCAGGACGGGTTCTTCTGCAGCTCTCTTAGAGCTGCTCTGCACTTCTCCTTTCCCACTGGCATGTTAGGTTGTTTCACCTTCTTGATGGGTTGGTGGGGGAGAAGCAGCAGCATCAGGATTCTCCTCCTTATCATTCACAGATACACTAGATGAGTTCTCAGACTCTTCAAGATCAGACCAGCTCACAAACTGAGTTGTTTTGGCTTTCTTTTGATAGCCCCTAGTGTCTAGCATGGCAATGTCTGGGCATTTGCTGAGTACCTGGTTTTCAGCAGGGTTGTTTCCATCCAGTGGTGCCATGCTGATGTATACACCCCTTCGATTGACATACTGCATATTCAAAAACAAGTCGGATCAGTATATATTTATGGCAGTTACAGTTATAACAACTCGGATATTGTGAGAATATGAATCATTTACCTCTTCTGTCATTGTGGCTGCTGAAATTTCTAAGACCTCGTCAGACTCTGATTTGCACTTTGGAAAGTATTTCTTGACATATGATATGGCATTTGATTTTGCCATGAGCTCTGGCTTGTTCCTGGATGGATCTGCTTCACCAGCATATAGATATCCTGGCACGTTTTTGAATTTGAGGGGTTGTACTCTACGCAGCAGGAAGCTCAGATACACCCTTTCTCCTGTCAGCCCTTGATCTGTCAGGTTCTTGATCATTCCCATCAACACAGGGATGCCGTGCTCTTCTGTTTTGGTCAAGTATGAATACCAATTGAGTTTTTCCTTCGGTGCCAATCCGGTTCTTCCTGGCAGTTGGGGTTCTTTGTTCTGAACATAGAACCAGTCCTTGTACCAGTCTTTCACACTTTGCTTCAGAGTATATGGAATGTATAGTTCCTTCATGCCCTGCCTGATCTGGATACCAGCACGGCCCACGCAATGGCAGTTGGTGGTGCTAGTGATCTTCATCCGGAACAGATGCTAGAATAGTTGGAAGTGGGGATCGATGCCCAAGAATGCTTCACACAAATGGACATAGACTGCTATTTGCAAGATCGAGTTGGGATTCAACTGCTGTAGTTCTACGCCATAGTAATTAAGAAGGCGTCGGAAGAAATCTGAGCAGGGGAGGCCGAGTCCAACCTCAAAGAATGATTTGAAGACAACAATTTCTTGGGTGTGCTCGGTTGGGAACAGTTCCTTCTCTGCACTCCTCCACCCGCTGTTCTCTGCAAGCAATCCATGGCAGATCAGCTCTTCAATCTGGCTCTTCCTCATGGTTGATATCGACCAATCGAAGAGTGGGTCTGCATTTCCTTCTGGGATCTCGGCGGTGTCTGAATCCTCTGCAATTTCCGGCTCAAATGCTTTTTCTTCAAGTTGTGGTGATGAATCCCTGGCGGATTTCTCCTTGCCCTTCCCCGCTGCGCTGCTGCTAGATCCACCAATGCTCGACATGGTCTCAGTGGACACTTGGCGATGCGCTCGGAGGCTATGGTGATTGGGGATTAGTGAATTGGCGCCGCAAGCTCTAACCCTAGATCTGTTTGCGATTTGTAATGGTTGCTTTGGGCAGGTGGGTTCTTGCGGTTGCCGGTGCTCTGGTTATATTGCTGGTTGAGGGCATATTGGTGATTTCGTTGCCGATACCCTTTCAACTTCGACTCAGATATGGATATTTTGCTCTTAGACCCTAAATCCGAATGTAATTCGATTTTCGGCTCGGGGGCTGTGGGACAGGGTTACGTGTACTGCATGATTTTTTCAGAGTTTCTTAAAAGAACTCGGATTTGGTGGTGACTTTTTGAAGACCCTCGAATTATTCCTTGGTGATTAAAACGAGTCTCGGGGGCTACACCCATTGGGTGCACCTACTCGGTGCACGCCAATGGAGATTATGATCGGTTCTTGGAGCACATGATAGCCTACAGACAACTCGGATGTGGCTACTTATGGAACAAGGCGGTTCTTCTTTTATAAAGAACTCGGCTTAGCTTCGAAACAACTCGGCCAAGCTTCAGACGACACTTCATAGCTCTCTTATAGGCGAACAAGTGCTCGGGGGCTTGACGATGCTATATCCTCTGGATAGGACAACCCGGCTGGGCCACCCCCTGGGCTGTGGGCCGGCCTGGTTGACCCAACCTTGGTGCACAAGACATGAACTGTTATGGGCGCCTGATTTTAAGGAAGTTGTACTGTATTAGGAAATTAGAGATATTATGTGTATAAGAGATCTATTCATATACGGTTTCCTTGTAACCCTGCCCCCTGGCATATATAAAGGGAGGTAGGGACCCCCCATGTACAATTAACGCAATACAAGATACACCATACGGGACGTAGGGCTTTCTCATCTTGAGACCCGAACCTGTCTAAATTCGTCTCTTGTCACCATCGCATCACGATACTCGGGGACATCATCTTCAATCTCTCTCTCGGGGCAATCCCTCGAGACCCGTTTCGCATATTTCATCGACACTTCCAGTCTTGTTGCTTGGAACCATAATTTCAAACAACCAGTTAGGATCCATTCAGTCATGAGGAATTCAGAAACCCTGTGGGCAAAATTTTGACTGAGGCTCAAAACTTGTTGGGGGCTTCCAAAACCGCACGCCGCTCTCACCAGGGCAAAGGACGCCTGAGGCTGGGGAACGATGGCGGGCTGGGAGAGAGAGGCAACAGTTCGTGGAACATAGGAAGCAGAGTGCTGGTTGGTCTGCTTTTGTGTACACTTGGTTCAAAGCAGAGCAAGGCGAGCAGTGTGACTCCTTCCATTTTTGGAGGGCAGATTCAAATTTGATGGATATTTTTCTTTTTCATATATTCTGTGACCTTAAATTGTGCTGAGAAAATTAACACAATTTGTGAAATCTAACTCAACAATTTGGGAAAACAAGTTGAAAACTTATGCGTGATTGAACAGTACACTACAAAAGATCAAAGAGTACTGGAAATGAAAAATCTCAATGAACAGTTTGGAAAATAGACACATGGACTGACAACAAAGCTCTTCTGGAATTTTGGTTACTATCAAAACTCCAAAGTGTTGCTGCCGCGTACTCTCACGCTATTCTTGACCCTTCTCCTTTTCCCCTCCCTACAGTAAAGAGGAGACGACCGGCGATTTCCTCGGCTCCGGTGGCGATTCTGGGCTTCCCCCACCTCACCAGGATCCCCGTTGACGCTGGTGAGGGAGGGAAGTTGGATCGACCGGGGGCTGTGTAGTTTAGGCCTAGGGTTAGCTTTGTGTAGCCTAGGGTTAGCTTTAGGTGCTAAAGTTCTTCCTCATGGCGTTGCTGCTATGGGGGGTTTGTCTTCCTCATCGCTGTTGGTGTTGCAATGAGTCTCTTGCTTCTTCGAGTCCAGTGAGGTTTGCTTCTCCGGCCGCTTCGTGAGGTCAGTTTGTTCCTTGGTTTGGGTTTGCCGGGGGAGTGAGGCTCCTCTGCGGCTTGCTTTTTTGGGTGGCGTCGGCGAGGCAGTGGCGGCGACGTCACAGGGGAATAATTCTTCTTGGTCTCTCCCTCGCCCCTTTGGCGTCCCACTCCGGCGTCAACAGCGAGGCCGAGGAGGAGGTGGGGATCTACTGGTGGATCCCCTGTACAGGAGTCCGGGGCTGGTGTGTCGTTGACTTTGGCAGTCGACGGTGGTGTTAGCCTCTATCTTCTTCGAGGGGGCAGAGATGGCTGAAGAGTTCGTGGTTGGTGGTCGCCTGGATTTGGCTCTTCTTCCCTTTCTTGGTGGTGGTCGTCAACGGCGAGCTCAGATCCAGGAGCTGGAGGAGTTGGGGACCGCCGAGGCCTTCTACTTTGACTTCAACAAAAGCCAGTGGGCGATGGGACTGCTCCAGCTCATGGTGGCGATCGTCTTCTTTGATGGCGGCGATGGCCGGCAACGGGGAGCTCGACCGCAGGCGGTTCGAGGGTATGCCAACATAATTTTTCTTTTTGTTAGGGTCCTTTTTAATGTTTGGCTGGGACAGCTGTCTCTGTATCCTGTTCATACATGTCTGTTTTCGTACGTGCACCTGTACGCTTTTCTTATCCAGGAGTAATACAGTCATGTTTTATCAAAAAAAAATCCAAAGTGTTCCTATGTGTGGAATTGTGGAGAGACACACAAAGAACTTTGATCACTAGGGCAGACATTGCATCAGCACCAGGGCAGACATTGCATCAGCACCACAGATTCTGGTTCTGCACCATCATGCTGCCGACGTTGAAGCTGAGTCATGACGCGCAACCGCAACCCAACTTGAGGGACTTGCATTCGGCATCGCTGAAATGGATCTGTTGCAGTTCAATCTTTCTCTGATGTGCTTGCCTGCTGAACCTGGGAGTGAAACCAGAGAAATAAAGACCATTATTGTAATATTTTGGTTTTCCTTAACTTAAGCGCTAGCTCGTATATTAAAGATGCTACCAAGAACTCTGTCTATGGTGGTTTGTCTTGTAATACTGATGGCTTAACGATTCTATGAAGCATAAATGGCCGATTGTTTAATTCTATTATTTTTAAAAAAAATAGTAAGTTCTAGGATACTCCATGTTAAGTATAGGCCTCCACTTGGAGTTGATAAAACCTCTATTATTTCTCTAGCATCATATAGAGTAATAGATACTAGGGTCTGTTGTTACACACTACACATCAGTTAACTATGGAACCAAATAACTTTTGACTCATGCTATTTAAGTTAAACTGCAGCGGCAAGTAAAGTAGAGTAAATACCTAGTAAACGGAAAACCTATCAAGGAATATAAATTCTCTGATCATTTTTGAATTAAGAATTTGACAAGTAATTCAATAGTCAGGTTGTACGAAAGGAATATAATATACTAGTAAGTATGTCTTTTAGCTGGAGTAGTATATGACGAAAGATTTCGATCTTGCTTGCATGTTTGAACTTGCTTGCATACCTTATGCATTATATAAACAGTTACTAACGACCAGGATCCATCCTAAGGGGATGGTGAGTACTACAACATCAGTAGATAGATAAATAAAAAGAAGAAGAAAAATCCATCTCAACGTACCTCTTCATCTTCGGCATCTGAGAATATCATTTCATCCTCGCCGAACCTTCTCACCTCAAGTGTGGGACGGTTAGGATGGATGTCAGCTGCGTGCCGCAGCGCCGCCTCTGCTGCCCCCACCTCCGCAGCCGAGGCACCACGGCAGATGATACCTACCCCGACATTCTGAAGCGAGGCAAAGTACTGCAAGACGAGGCTGCCGCAATCGACGTTGTCCTTGATCAATTCCTGCTCGTGGACTGTAAATTCAAGCTGCTGGACGCATGGAAGCATCAGGGTCGACGCTACACCTGCTTTGCCGTCCATCCCTTGAGAGCCCAAGAGCATGGAAGCATCCACACACATCATACAAAACGAGACTCCGCCGGAGTCGCCCTTTGGCAGGAACTGAACCGTCTTAAACCACAGCCTGAAGCGTCTCAGCTTCGGGAACAAGCAGCAGTCATCACCGGCGGCACCAGTAGTACTAATTGTATTACATACCACTTGCTTAGTGGAGCGTGCACACAGCCAGAGGTCACAGAGCTGGGGCAACCTGCCGAGGATTCTCATGTCCTGCTCGTCGAAATAATCCACCATCAGGTACAACTGTGAGAGGTTGGGAAGACGCGAGGGGTTGACGCAGAACGATGGGAGCCGAGAGAATATTATCCATCCAGGAAACAGTTGTCGCATGGTCCGTGGGAGAAGGAAGCCCCATGCTTCCAAGGTTGCTGTATTTACAGATACTGGAGAAACGCTCATGTACTCTGGGAAATGCAGCGACAGGTGCTCCATCCTTTGGAGATTACGCAGAGACTGCACCATATCCATAAGTATCCCTCTCTGATCCCATGGCGACTGATGACCCATAACTAGGCGGAGCACCTTGAGTTCCCTGAGGCCGCCCAGCTCCTTCATAAATTGCCTTAGTGGCTCCTCCTCCTCATCCACGTACTTTATTTGCAGCTTCTGCAGGGACGTCAGCTTCCCAATCCCATCTGAAACTATACAGGCCTGGAGTCTGATTCGCAGGCACAACAACTGTGTTAGAGAGCCCACGCTTGTCAAGGGGTCATGCAGGTCCAGTGTCTGCAAAAACTTTAGAGTCCCTATTTCTTCTGGGAGCTCAACATCACGACATAGCTTGAGGTACCTCAAGTGAAGCAATTTATGAACAGGTAGAAACCAGACGTCTTCCATCCAAATGAAGAAATCTATGGATAGCACACGTAAATGTCTAAGCCTTGAAATAAATGTGCTGACCCCCTTGTGAAAATCACACTGACATGAAATGAATGACCTTACTTGTTGCATGTCCATGTTAGCCTCCACGTTTCTTTTATTGTTTGCGAGAGCTAACCTGCGAACTTTGCCTTGTGTTGTTGTTGTTGATGATGCTCCTTCATTGTTCTTGTCTTGTAATATAGTGACGAAGTTTTCCTTAGACGAAATGGAACGAATGAGATCAAGTACCATATCATGGACCTGACAACCACATATGAACAAGCCAGGCCCTTCCCAGCCCTCTACCAGCTGGATCATGCTTCTATTTACCAGCTCATTGAAGTATCCCTCCCCAGTCTCAATTGAGGATAACCCTTGTTTCTCCTGAACAAAACCTTCAGCTATCCACATCCATATCAGAGGGCATTTCTCAATGAATTTGTCTTCTGGGAACACACTTAGATAAAGAAAGCATGTTCTTAGATGAGGAGGTAGATCATAGTAGCTAAAAGATAGTATCTTCATAGTGTTCTCTGCTTGCCGGTTTTCTTTATTGATAAAACCAATAGAGCGATGCACCTCCGACCATTCCTCCCTAGGTTTACCCACCAATAGGCTAGCCATTGTGATGATAGCTAACGGTATGCCACCACACTTCCTTAAAATTTTATCAGATACCTCTTCCAGTTGATGATCAGAAGATTTGCTTTCACAACCAAATATCCTTGCAAATAATAACTTTTTGGAGTTATCATCTGACAGCGGTTGTAGCTCGTAAACCTGACCAGCTTCTCTGGCAACTTCATGGTTGCGAGTGGTTATGATTATTCTACTTCCACTATTGTTCACAACAAGAGCCAATTTGATAGTTTCCCAACATTGTGTCTCCCATACATCGTCAATGACAATAAAGTACCTGCCCCATCATAGAGCACAAGACATGAGTTGCCAAAACTATCTATAGAGCATCTATAAAAGCAAGAAGTGTGCAGAGACAAATTAAAGAGTCCAGAAACTGATTACTTTCTACTTCTTTCTTATCATATAACATATTTAGTGGGTTATCTCGTCAACTTGATGAGCTTGGACATATGGAAAATATGATGATTTTTTAGTTTCTAAAAATAATAGTAAAAATGCGCATAAGCTATCTGAATTTGATAATTGTGTAAACTTTGGAATGAATAAATTCAATTTCATTAAGATGCACACACTTCAAAATTGTAGAAATTCAATTTCATTAAAAAGCACACACTTCAAAATTGTAGAACACAAGGCAATAATTCCTAATTAAAAAACTTGATCCTGTAAGCAAATGGGGAGTAATTAATACTTCTCATTTCATAAATAGAAAACTAACATGATAACCAAAGAATGTACTAATTTCTTTCGTCTCTCTTTTTCGCAATAGTGCAAAATTTATACCACAAAAGTGAAGTAGGTGTATGACTTTTTTCTTGAAAATAAAAAAGTACCCATTATTAAAGTTGAAGCGTTATTTAGTGGCTTATGACACACCTTTTCTTGTCCAGGATTTCATGGAATTCATTAATGAGTTGCCTCTCATCAAATATTGAGAAATTTAAACTCATGCATTGTTGCTTGTCAAGATTGATCAATATGTCCTTGAACACCTTCTTCAAATCAGGATTCCGGCCAACCGGAACAAAAGCCGTGCAATCAAATTGCCCCTTAATCTTGTCATACACTGCTTTGGCTAGCGTTGTCTTGCCTAGTCCTCCAAATCCAACAACCGATACTATCTTTTTTTGTGCAGATGGGGCATCTCTCTTCGTCAACCTTATGATTAGTTCTTCCCTTGCCTCATCGATGCCAATGAGGTTAGCCGCCTCGGTGTATAGAGATATTATGCGAGGATCAACCATGGTTTTGGTAGAAGTAATTGTATCGATCTTGTACCTGTCCAAGGAAATAGTGCAGTCCCGAAACCAATACGGTAAGAGGAAATTTCACGGAAAAAAGATCAAATGCATTTATGTTTTTAAGTTGATACAATCCTGACCTGTCACGTCGCTCGGCAACCTCCTTGACACGCTTCTTGATGTCATTGATGTCTTGGCCGATCTCACGCCGAGTCTTGGCCTTGGTGACACTATCCATCATCTTCTTAAAGAACTTTTTGTAGCTCTTCTTTCTTGGGGGGTCAGGGCCCCGGATGCGCACCAGGAAGGTGTCCACGATGTCCTCCATGTCGTAGGACAACTCCCGGGTGTCGTTTGCCCAGATCTTGACCGGCTCGCTGAGCTGCTCCAGTGGCACCTCGCCGACACTGCGGAGGGCAGCTTGAATGCTCTGGAGTTCTTCTGTGAGGAACTTGATGTTCTTCTTGGCGCCCCTCTGCAGGTTGTACTCATCCTGGAGCAGCTGGCCGAGCTTGGGTAGCAGAGTGCCCAGTGCTCCCGTCGCGAACTCCATGGCTCGTCGAGCAGCAGGTTGCTTGATGATTATTGAGGTTGTGATCTGCAGCAAGCAAGCGTCTTTAATTATCTCGATAGAGGATGTGGATACGTAGCAGTGTGTCAGTAAAGTATACTCTCGATCTGCACATGAATTTAAGGGGCTTTACTCTTACAGAAAATTCACATGAATTTCAAAGCCCTTATTAGGAACAAATTAAAAGAACTCTGATTAAGATAGAACGAGAAAGAGAGACAACAAAGCAAAATCGTAAAGCCGGCTGGCTACGATCGAGAAGCATGGAGATGAGAAGCAAGAAAAGAAAATAAAAAAATAACAACATGGAGAAATTTCGTTGGAAAAAAAGGAAAATAAAAAAAGGCTAGATCGACGATTTAAGCAAGATTGATAAACGATAGAGTACAACTTGCTAGGGTGCCAAATTGAAGAAACGCACCTTGCTGGTTCAGCTAGCTCCTGGATTGTGCTTGAGGTGAAAATAATTAATGAAGGATGGATGGTCTTTGGTTGAGCTCTAGATCAAGCGCATGCAACTTGTTTGCTGATCAACTTATATACTAGAGCTATTGCAAGCCTCCAGCTACATACGTATTGGTCTGTGCTCTGCTTGGTGACGAAAATATCTGCAAAGTACCAAGGTCTTTGAGGCCTGGAGGCTGGAGCCCATGCGCGGAGAAGAAACGAGCGAGTGCACCGCCTAGCTAGCTCGTGTATGTTGTACTCGATCGATCAATAGAATCGATCCTTCACATGGCACAACTGCAGGAATACACCCTCAATAATTGTACGTTCCAACTAAGCTATGATGCTTCTGAAGATATGATGCTTCTAAAGATATACGATATTTCTCAAGATATATGATGCTTGATGGTCTCCTCTGGCCTCCACTACTTTTCATGTAGCTAAAGATATATGATGCTTCTAAAGATATGCGATGCTTCTCAAGGCATATGATGCTCGATGGAGGGCCTCCTCTACCCTCCACTCCTTTCCACGTAGCTGATGGAGCAATCTTATCTTATATATCTCATCTTATATTTACTAATTAGAGGCTCTTTTGAGGCCTTCACGTGATGCTACCTAGGATCCTAGGTGGACAGTCTAAAAAATAGAGAAATCCTAGAAATTCTCTAAAAAAACAAAACATCCACATATGATTCTAGGTGGACCAATCACATCTACTAGGGTCTTGCTACGGTACACACTTTTACTTCCAAGGAGGTAAGATCCCAGTTAAATCTGAGCCTTTGATTATATACAGAGAAAGAAAAAATTAATCAATTAAGAAAAGAAAAAGTTGTTAACCGCAGGGCTTCCTCCCATCACGGTTTAATTTTCTAAACAAACTGCATGCATGCGTTTTAGGCAGACGATTTCCGTGTGTTACGGTGGTAGTTGCCTCCGTATACTTGTGAGAAAAAAAGTTTGTGTGAAAAAAAAACAATAGCACTGACATGTCACGTTACATATTAGGAAAAAAACAGCACCACACTCCTTAATAACGGACCTCACATAACACCTTTTTTCATCAAGTTGGGCAGATCACGGTAGATAATTACCTCACGTTACCATCAGTATATCACGCCCCTCATCACGTCACGTTAAAAACAAAAGCCCACATGAAGTATGAACCTCTCAAGTCTCAATAGTCACAGGGTGCCATGTCATAAAAGGTAGTTAGATCCAATTGAAATATCTCTTGCCTATTTTTTATTACTTCCTAGCAGGTAATATATGATAATCACCAGTCAGATCTCGCTAAATGGATGATCCACAGTTATTCTGGAGTACCATAGCAAACCTCTACTAAATAATATATGCAGTAGTTGATACAACTAACAAACCAAATACAGCTTAGCTACCTTTACGGGAATTAGCTGAGAAAATCAAGAAAATACGTATCCACTTTTCTCTGTATATATATATATATATATATATATATATATATATATATATATATATATATATATATATATATATATATATACTCAGGGTGCATAATAAGATATTCTTCACCCGAGGTAATCTTACGATCGCTTTCTAAATAAATTATGTTTGAAATTTAAAAAGTTACATTCTTATTAATTCACTACGTCAAATTTGGCATAAGAAAATAAAAATGTAGGTCATAAGGCAAGAAAATTTGTAGTTTATGTATATTTTACACTATGTTTTTACGTTTGTAAATTTACATAACATAAAATATTTTTTACGGTGACTATATGTTTTCTTACAGTCTCTTTTTATATCAGAAATAAGAGAAAATTTACGAAACGTAAAATTACGGTGCATTGATGGTAAAATGCAGGGGGTGAAGAATAACTATTCCTCACCCAGGGTGACGAATAGTCAATCCCTATATATATATACACATTTACATGAGATAAGACACATCTCGACTCCATTAACAATCATTTACGTGAGAAAATAAGACACATCAATCTGCTAGGCATCATTTACTCTAACAAGGGTGGCACTAGGTGAGACAAGCCAGCAATCCCGTAACTCTAATCATAATAGTCATTGGATCTATTATTTTTTAATAAAACCCCACCTATGCTATTATGAAAATAAGTTAAAGTAACCCTTACACATTTATATAAATTATCCACTTTTGCCATCATAAAAATAATCTAAAGTAACCTCCTAATCTTCATGTAAATTACCCCCTATACCATTATAAAATTAATATCAAATAACCCTCTAAATTTGTACATAAATTATCCAATTATATCATTATATATTAACCCCAAATCTGAATCTAAATTACATAATTAAAACAAAATCTTAAAATATACCACTATAAATTTTAAATTACTATTTCGATCATTATTAATACTAATGTCATATTCATGTATGAGAGAAGAAATAAAATATATTTTTTGTATTGTTCAAATAGCTCAAACAAAGGGTTTAATTAATAAATACATAACACATACATATAGAGGTATCACGCTATGTGAAAAAAATTGTGACTAAGTAAACATATTCTAATTAGAGAATAATAACTATGTCTCTTTAGAGTATTATGTTTTAAAATATTTAATAGATGAAAAACAACGTGAGATAGATAAATATAATTATTAGCTATAAATATTAATTTTTATATTAATTCTAATTAGCCCGTGCGATAGCACAGGTTGATAGGCTAGTATTTACTAGAGAAAATTCCCTATTTGACACTGGCAACCTTCGTAATTCCTTTTTTGGCCCTCCAAAGTTGAAAATTCCCTATTTGGCCTAGCTTGAAATTTGGGTTCCCAAAATGACACTCCGTCGGGTTTTCCATCCAAAGTCTGTTAACTACCAGGTGAAAAGACAAATATGCCCCTGTGGACCTCTTCTGTCAGCGTCCTGCATTCATGCTTCTCCCTGTCGTCGGTCCCTCTCTCAAGCGCCATATGCACCTGCGCCTCGTGCTTGTCCTTTGGCGCGAACGACACGGTCACCACGTCGCGCTCGAACAGGTACCCACCGAAGCTCGCGACGCCGCAGCCGACGTTGAGCACCAGACGCGTGCGCTTCCCCCACGCGATGCCACGGACCGACTGCTGGAGGAAGTCGATGTAGTGGAGCGCGCCATGGATGAACTACTGTCGCGGGAGCGCCATGGATGTAGAGGAGGCTGTTCGTTCTCCTCCTGCTGACGCGGCTCGATCTCCTGCTCCCCCATTCGATGGTCACCGTCGATCTGGGCATCCTCCTGCGCTTCCCGGCGCAGGGCTTCGGCGGCGGCCTGGTCGTCGAGCGCGCTCTACTCTGCCTCCCGCTGCCTCTGCCCGGCGTTGCTCTCCTCCTCGACGCTGCCATCCAAGTTCTTCTCCTCCACGGCCGCCGCCCGGGCCTGCGGCATCTCCAGCTGTGGCTCGCGGGTCTCTCTTCCAGGACGGCGTCCTGCTCCTTGGCCGCCGTCCTTGCCCTTCACATCCTCCATGGCGGCCGCAGACACCCTGTGCTTCTCCTCCATCCTGGCGGCCTCGTCGTCCAGCTTGGCGTGCGGGCCGTCCAGCGCGGCCGCCGACGGCATCGACACGCCCCGGGTGCGCGCGCACCGACGGCATCGACACGCCGCGGTGGTGGAGCCGGAGTCGTCGTCCCTGAGGCTGGAGTCGTCCCGGATCCCTTCCATTCCCCGCTCCCCGATGCGTTTCATCATCGTCGATGGGCGGGACCTCAACAGTGGGCCACCCTGCGGCCCCGTGCGGCTGCCCACGCCGCGTCCCCGTGCGGTTGCCCACCGCCGCGTGCCTCAAGGTGTGCCACATCGCGGCGCGCGAGGTGGTGAATCTCCTCCTCGGTCCGCTGTGGCGCACACCAACGCGGCCAGCCAGCCACCATCGCGCGGTGCCGGAGCGCGACGAGGAGACGGCGGCACGGGGCCGTCGCAGGGTGCGGCGCAAGCAGACGGCGGGGAGAAGCATGAATGCAGGACGCTGACAGAAGGGGTCCACAGGGGCATATTTGTCTTTTCACCTAGTAGTTAACAGACTTTGGATGGAAAAACCGACGGAGTGTCATTTTGGGAACCCAAATTTCAAGCTTGGCCAAATAGGGAATTTTCAACTTTGAAGGGCCAAAAAAGGAATTACGAAGTTTGCCAATGTCAAATAGGGAATTTTCTCTATTTACTAATTGGAGGCTTCTTTTGAGGCCTTCACATGATGCCACCTAGGATCCTAAGTGGACAGCCTAAAAAATAGTGAAATCCTAGAAATTCTCTCTAAAAAATAAAACGTCCACGTAGGATCCTAGGTGGACCAATCACATCTAATACTCTAACTACTCTAACTAAATAATATATTCGGTAGCTGATACAACTAACAAACCAAATACGGCTGAGCTACCTTCACGAGAATTAGCTGAGGGAATCAGGAAAATATGTATCCACTTTTGTGTGAATATATATATATACAGTATATATATTGGGAGCCTAAGGCTTCCAATAGTAATTGGAAGCCTTGAGCCAACCCAACCAGCTATAGCTGGTGCCACCTAACCACGTAGCAAGGCATCCAACCCAGCTCCACCTCCACTGGTTCATTTCGAATCACCACCTCCATATATCAGCCACATCCTAGACCACTCATCTCCCTCGTCATCATTTCAAAATCGTCTCTCTCTCTCTCTCTCTCTCTCTCTCTCTCTCTCTCTCTCTCTCTCTCTCTCTCTCTCTCTCTCCACGATGGATCTCAGCAAGACGCGGCGGCGCGGGGAGCTCCGAACCCGGCGGCGGCGTGGGGAGGTGCTCCATGGGCCACTGCAGTGCGCCGGCCAAATTGGACATCCACGGTGAGTGTACCCTTGATTCCTTCCTTTAGGAGACTCCTTGCTACCAAACTAATCCATTCTGCCCCATTGGAGCCACTATTCGTTGGTATCCTTGTTGGAATTTTAGATTTTGCACCTGTCTGTTGCAGCCATGGAAGCAAGCTCGGTCAGTCCACCAAGAGCTCTCTGTCTGCCCTCGATTCCTTCCTTTAGGAGACTCCTTGCTACCAAACTAATCCATTCAGCTCCATTGGAGCCACTATTCATTGGTATCCTTGTTGGAATTTCAGATCCTGCGCCTGTCTATTGCAGCCATGGAAGCAAGCTCGGTCAGTCCACCAGGAGCTCTCTGTCTGCCAGCATGTATGGCCTTTTCTTCTTTGATTTTTTCTTGATTCCTTTTGGTTCTTGCAGATTGAGTTGACCACTAGGCTAGTTTATATGACGGATCTGAGGGAGGTGGCCGGAGGGGAGGGAATTTGGCCAGCGAATCGAATCTGCTCGAGCAGGATAGTTGGAGGAAGAACGAGGGGGAAAGGCACATGAGAGAAAGAGAGGGCATATGATGTACTGTGTAGTTTATATGATGTACTAGGTAGGGATCTCTATGATGTACTGGAAAGTTTATATGATGTACTGGGTAGTTTATATGGTCTCGACAAGGTATTCTTTTGAACGGCTCCTGTTTTATATGCTCCATTCCCTGGGTTATATGATATATGTTGTGGTTTGTATGATGCGCGCTAACAGTTTCATGGTTTATATGCTCTGTCTCTTGGTTTATATGATATATTCTATGCTTTATATGCTGTGTGCTGGCGGTTTCGTGGTTTATATGCTCCACCCCTTGGTTTATATGATATACTCTGTGGGTTGTATGTTGCGCGCTGACGGTTTCGTGGTTTATATGCTCCATCCCTTGGTTTATATTATATACTCTGTGGGTTGTATGTGTGGACAACGATGACTAGACACGTGCAGATCAAAAGTAGAGAATTAATTATATGGTCTTCCTTACGCTATTTCATAACTGGACCCTTTTATATGCTCAAACAACAGGTGTCAACTCTTGTCCCTTGTCATACAAACCTTTTCATCTGGTCATAAAACTCCAGCCCATGTCATATAAACTTTCAGTGGAAAAGTGACCGTTTCAGTATGTTTCTATGACTATATAAATTTGAATTCAAAATTTTCAAAAACACTTGTCTTTCAAAAGAATATCATGTCGAGACCATATAAACTACCCAATACACCATAGAAATCATTAAAAATAGCATATAACCCATCACTACCCGCATACAACCCGGTAGCTTCTTCGGGCTGCTGGCGCTACGTGTTCCCCTCGTGGTTGCGCACGGTTGTCCAGAGCATACAACCCACAGCTTATATCATATAACCTAGGGATGGATCATTAAAATCAAGAGTCGTACCGTGTCGACACCATTTAAACTACCCAATACACCATAGAAATCACGAAAAATAGCATATAACCCATCACTACCCACATATGTTTCTACGCTTGGAACAGTTCTATGACTTCTTTTCAGTATGTTTGTAAGATCATGTTCATATGTTTCTATGCTCGGCATAGTTATATGACTATTTCATATGTTTATATGCTCCTGTAAATTTGAATTCAAAAAATTTCAAAAAAAATATTCACAATGGATCTCAAACTAAGCGTAAAAATATCACGAATACTATGGTGAAAACCGTTTGTGTGTTAGATCATCGAGCGAAGAATTATAGCAAAAAAACTAAAAGGGAAAAGTCGTCTGCATGCATGCATGCATGTGTCAGCGCATGGGAGGTAGGAGGCAGCGCATAGGAGCCATGCATGCATGTGTCAGTGCATGAGAGGTGGGAGTGAGAGGCGCATCAGAGGGATGCATGCATGTGTCAGATGGGGAAGGTGGGAGTCTGTTGCCAGCCGGCTCTCTAGGCTTCCAATAGTTATTGGGAGCTCTAGGCTCCCAATAGTTATTGGGAGCTCTAGGCTCTCAATAGTTATTGGGAGCCCCACACAGCTCCCACCTCCCTCCCTGCCATCCGACATGCATGCGCACCTCTCCCACCTATTGGGAGCCACACACACAGCTCCCACCTCCCTGCCATCCGACATGCATGCGCACCTCTCCCACCTCTCACCTGACACATGCATGCATGCATGCACCCACCTTTTCCTTTTTGGCTATAATTATTCACTTGAAGATCGAATTCACAAATGGTTTTCACCATTAGATTGGTGACATTTTTATGCATAGATTGAGATTCATTGTGAATATATTTTTTTTGAAATTTTTTGAATTCAAATTTTTACGAGTCATAAAAACGGTATCGACCGTAGAAACATATTGAAACAGTCATAGAAACTGTTTCGAGCATAGAAACATAGTGAAACAACCATAGAAACTGTTTAGAGCATAGAAACATAAAGGCATGAGCACAGAATTATTGAGCCACTGTGGTTCTCTTTTCAAATTTGAAATTTGGATAAAACTGATTCAGGGGCCGAGTTTGGTGGTGCATAGAAACCTCACATGTAAGCATAGAAACATAGACAATATACGGGTACGAGAATAGAAACATAAGGACACGTGGATAAAAAATATTGGAGCATAGAAACATATGGGCGTGGTTCTCTTTTGAAATTTGAAATTTACATATAACTGATTCAGGGGCCGAGTTTGGTGGTGCATAGAAACCTCACATGTAAGCATAGAAACATAGACAATCCAAAAAAATGTTCGGTTCACACGAGTCTTATACTTATATAAAGTTGCTCAAGTATAATTACACAAACGATTTTTCTACTCAAGTTCATAACACAAAACAACCTAGTTGTTTCTTCCAATTAGTGGTCGTTCCGTTGGTGAAGATGACGATGCACGATTCCACCCGTTGGTGGCTTCCTCCATTAGATCCTTCTCGAGAAACCACCTTGTCAAAGAAAAAACATAGAAACCAATGAGGGTGATCATAGAAATATGAGCGTGACACCTGCAAGAAAAGCTAGGCACGAAGGCCGCCACAGGGAGTATGGCAACACACATGACGCGAGTATAGAAACATTCTACGATGTCATAGATACATGTTATCCCTAAATTTTGAAAATATTAACTACCCGACCTTGTATCCAATGTCATAGAAAACAGTGCGTTAAAGCATAGAAAGTATAATGGCCTCCTTCAGATAGATCATAGAACCCTTTCTACAATGGCATAGAAACATGTTAACCCAAAAGTTTGAAATTTGAAGATACTATCTAACCTACCTTATATCAAATGTCATACAAAGCAGCCAGCTTACCACCATCTATGCTAAAAAAACCTTGATTTTTGAAACTACATATAGATCATAGAACCCTTTCTACAATGGCATAGAAACTACAGATCTCTTGTAGTCATAGAAACCTGTCAGCTATGCAAAACATCTCCGCAACCGCCTTGGTCTCCGGTGGGTGCGGCGTCCCCATGGTGGATAGCTTGGTGGCGTCCCGCGCGGCGGCGATCTGGTCCAGCACCACCGCAATGCAGAGGCTGAGCCAGAACAACAGCAATCAGAAAATCAGATTGGAAGAAATAAGAACTGAAGAGAGAGGGAGAGAATCTTTTTCCTAAATTTTGAGCATAGAAACATATGATTTCTGATCATAGAAACATATGGACACAAGTATATAAATGTTGATTGGATCTTTTTCCTAAATTTGAAATTTAAATATTACAAGTTCATGTGATCTAGTTCTAATGCATAGAAACCTATGTGTCCAAGCATATAAACCAACCTACTCATAAAAACATTTCTTTGCGGTCATAGAATCCTATTTCATCAATCATAACTTCATAAGAAATAGTGATGGAAATCACATGGTCATGCTAGAGCAACAAAAAACACAGGATGAAACCAATAAGGCAAGATTCCACATTTTTGTAATTTAAATCAATGTCATAGAAATAACAGGACGAGATCATAGAAAGATGCATGTATCACTGCCTCGCAACAAAATGCATAAAACCTACTGAGGACAATCATAAGAATATGGGCACACAGTCATCTAATAGTCCAAGTTGCAGCTATTTTCAAGAGAAAGAGAGAGAGTAATCCAAGAGCGAACCTTCTGCTGCTCGAACATCAATAGCCAAGGTCGCAGGCTGCAAAAACACGAAAAAAAGGCTTGCAATTCAGGCAAAGAATCACGATCACGGAAGTCATAGAAACTAGCATTTCCCGCACCTGTATATATGATTGATGGGCGACGACGGCAACAGCGAGCAGCACATCCTAAGCGCATGTCATCTACCATAGAATTTGGAAGTGGACAGACCCTAAATCAATAAGGTGCAAATGAGACTTCATCCGCACAGAAATAACAAAAGCTTCAAAGATGATGAATACAATAAAAAAACTTAATTTTGAAGCATAGAAACAGTGGCATAGGGCATTATGTGCATTTTGCCAAGTACAACATAGGCTGACGCAACACAGAACGTGCTTAAGATATTTTCACAGAACATAGATGGACAGGCAGGGGCGGCGTACAAATTCTCAATGGCAGATTATGGTGAGATTTTAGAAAGCAAAGAAAAGCATGCATATCAACCATGGAGTAGAGAGAGCAGGGCTAAATCATAGAAAAGCATTTGTGTACATCATAGAAATCCTTCTATGATGGCATAGAAACTCACCGCATTTCATCAAACAGTTAAGCTACAAGAACTTGGAGGCATGGCGAACTGCACAACCAAGCCTGGTGGTCATGGCAACTCGATCTGCAAGCAGCAAAAAGTAAAATCCAGCAAGCCAGCACCGTCCAGGAAGTCCTGCCGTCATGCCGAGGGAGACCAGATGGAGTTGCAGCGACAGCGCGCCTCATCGCAACGCTCGCGTCCCCGTGCGCCGCGGTCTCCGTCACTCGTACAAAGAATCCAACGAAGTCATTTCAGACTACCTTCACGAGAGGGGATCCAAAAGAATAGGGATCAAGCACAGGCACGCGAAGCTTTTTTTCAACTAAAAAGTGGCGTTTTTTCCAAGATTCAGCATGCACGCAAAATTAAAATGCTAAAATCTCATCATGAGGAGCAAGTGCAGCGGCACCCACCCACCGGCGCCTTGGTACCTGCCCGGTTCCTCCTCCAGTCCGCCCCGGCCTCGCTGGAGGGATCCTGGGTCCGCACGATGCCTGTGTGGAGGGGGCCCGCCGTGGATTGTGGGAGACGGCGTCGAGCCGGGGCCGCCTCGCCGGAGCTCCACGGGCTACCGACGAGGAAGGCACGGGGTCGGTACCCTGGGGCTGCGCGCCTGCACCGCCGGAGAAGGCGCAGGGAGGCCGGGTCAGCCCGAGCGCCGCGCCGCTGGAGCTCAACGGGCCACGCGCCGGAGCTCCCAGCAGCAGCCGCTCCACAGGTGTGAAGGAGAGAGAGGAGGAGAGAGAATGTGAACATTGGAATGAAATCGTGAGCTGGATCTAGAGGTGCTGTTTGAAATTGTGTAGGGTACAGATGGCCCCCACGTGGTGTTGGGGTGTTTGGGGCGGTGGTAGGGATGACAGTTTATACCCGCAGCTATTGTACCTTATGGGTAAGGGTATGGGCATGAAATCTCACCAGCGGGCATAGACATGGGCAGGAATTTTCGCCCGCGGGTACATTGAGGGTGCAAAATCACCCACAACATGAAAAACTACTAGACGTTCACATACAAACAAAGCCTATGTAAAATGAAGGAATTCCTAAAATGAAACCCTAGACCCCTCAGCAAGTGATATTGTTATTCGGCTTGTGAGCCTATGTGAGACAATTTGTGTGTTTGTAGTCTTTTGAATTTTTTAGTGTGAGTGTGAGTCGGTGTGTAACTCTTTATGCTTGTTAGCTTGGTACTGTGTACTTCAGTACTTGTCACAATGTCACTTGTGTAAGACAGTGAGAGTCTAAGAGATATGTACTTGAATTTGTGATGTTTGAGCTATATTTATTGCTTAGTCTTTATTGTGGTTGTTAAATTATTATTGTACTAAATACTCGACCGAGGGTTGCCCGATACCCACAGGGTGCCCTGAGGGTACGGGCACGGGCACGAAATTTTACCCGCATCCCTTTGAGGGTAAGGGTACAACCATGGTGTGTGGGTATGACTACGGGCGGGCATTTGCCTTACCCGCACCTTACCTTGCCCGCTGCCATCCCTAGGCGGTGGGGTGGCGTACCGTGGCAGGAAGCTGGTTTGGTTGGACCAGCTAGCTGACTGGTTCAAGGCTTCCAATAGTTATTGAAAGCCTTGAGCTCTCAATATATATATATATATATATATATATATATATATATATATATATATATATATATATATATATATATATATATATATATATATATATATATATATATATATATATATATATATATATACTATATCTGCGTGTAGCTACTCCCATGTGTGTATCTCACAAATTAGAGAGTATTTTTCATACTTGAAGTTTCTAATTAAAGTATGTATACATACTTGATTTTTAAAAGTGGTATGTGGACATACTTTGTTTTTACATATCAAGTATATGGACATACTTTTTTTCTATATAGGAAATGTAATATATAACAAGGTGCAAAAATATGAGTTCCACTCGAAATTTTTCATGGTTATCACTTTGATAAATCTTAGTTTGGGTATGTGTACATACTCTAAATGATAAATGAGTATGTACGCATACCCAATGTGGTTTTTTGAACATGGGTGTAGCTACACGCGTATGTAGAAAGGATTTTCCCTACACACACACACACACACACACACATATATATATATATATATATATATATATATATATATATATATATATATATATATATATATATATATATATATATATATATATATATATATATATATATATATATATATATCAATTGACTCCATGAGCAATTCATTTACGTGAGACAAGACACATCTCAACTCCATCAATAATTATTTACGTGAGACAATAATACACATCAATCTGCTAGGTGTCGTCAACTCTGACAAGGGTGGCATCTTCATGAGACAAGCCATCAATGTTGTAACTCTAATAATCATAGCCATTGGATTTATTATTTTTAAAAACCAACCTCTGTCATTATGAAAATAGGTTAAAGTTACCCTCTAAACATATATATAAATTAGCCATTTTGCCATTATGAAAATAATCTAAGTAACCCCTAATCTTCATATAAATTACCCACCTATGCCATTATAAAAATAATATCAAATAACCCACTAAATTTAGATATAAATTATTCAATTATGTCATTATATATTAACCTCTAAATCTGAATCTAAATTACATAATAAAACAAAATCTTAAAATATGCCACTATAAAATTCTACATTACTTTTCTATCATTATTAATACTAATGTCATATTTATGTATGAGAGAAGAAATAAAATATAATTTTATATTGTTCAAATAGCTCAAATAAAGGGTTTAATTAAATACATAACACACATATGAAGTTGTCATGTTATGTGAAAAATTGTGATGAAGTAAACATATTCCAACTAGACAATAATAATTATGTATCTTAGTATTATATTTTAAAATATTTAATACATAAAAACAGTGTGAGGTAGATAAATATAGTTATTAGCTATAAGTATTAATTTTATATTAATTCTAATTAGCTTGTAAGGTAGCATGGATTGATAGGCTAGTATTTACTAATTGAGGCTCCTTTTGAGGCATCCACATGATGCCACTTAGGATCCTAGGTGGACACTCTAGAAAAGAGAGAAATCAATGAAATTCTCACAAAAATAGAAACATCTAGCCATCGATATGGTAACTCTCATCACAATAGTCATTGGATGTATTATCTTTTCTAATAAATTACTCACCTCTGCCATTATGTAAATAGGCTAAATTAACCCCTAAACATGTATATAAATTACCCACCTATGCCATTATAAAAATAATATCAAATAACCCCTAAATTTATATATTAGTTATCCAGTTAAAGTAACCCTAAATCTGAATCAAATTATATAATTATAACAAAATATTAAAATACACTTATATAAAATTCCAAATTACTATTTCTATCATTATTAATACTAATGTCATATTAATATATGAGAGAAGAAATAGAATACAATTTTATATTATTCATATAGCTCAAACAAAGGATTTAATTAAATACATACACACATATAAAGGTGTCATGCTATGTGAAAAAATTCTGACTACGTAAATATATTACAACTATATATATAATAATAGCTATGTATCTTTAGTGTTTAAACTATTATGTTTTAAAATATTTAATAGA
This sequence comes from Aegilops longissima, assembly GCA_021605205.1. NCBI lineage: Eukaryota > Viridiplantae > Streptophyta > Magnoliopsida > Poales > Poaceae > Aegilops > Aegilops longissima. The sequence continues at coordinate 98,084,859 of CM038676.1, read as the reverse complement.
TAAAAGATAGCGTGAGATAAATAAATATAATTATTAGCTATAAGTTTTAATTTTTATATTTATTCTTATTAGCCCGTGCAGTAGCATGGGTTGATAGGCTAGTGATACAAATCATATCCCAGACATTTTCTTGCATAATTATAATTAATATAGACTATATCCAACAGTCTCCCAATAAATATTTTCTAATTATATGTTATTGGGATGTCCCAATACCTCTTTTATGGACTATTACATGAGGAAATTTTGCAATCTCCCAATAATACTATCACATTAGCAACTATCATATTAAGAGAAACTAAACTCTCAATTTATTTAGAGAGAGTTGGGGTGAATTATTTATTTACCCCAATAATTTTTGGAAAAAGAGAGATGCAAAAGTATTTTGCTGGAGTACTACTTTTTCAACTATCCTCCCAATATAGTAGTTGGTTTGGGGAAAAAGAGACAGCTGAATATGCTCTAAGTGCTCGTCTCATCAGCGTCCTGCTGCCACACTCTCTGCTTAGCTTGTATGTTTACCATCACCAATTTTTGTGATCATATGTTCGTAACGATGAGCTTTATCTTTTAAAATATTGTTCATATTATTTTATAATTGTTTATTTTACTTTTCTTATATTGTTGTTTTTACACAACAACATAAGAATAATATAACAAATAGTGATAAAATAGTATAAATACCATTTTAAAAGATAAAGCTCACCGTTAGGAACATGTGACCGCAAGAATCACTTAAATCTAAGGTACGAGCAAAAAGTAATGATCATTTTAAGATCTAAGGACTAAATTGTAAATAAAAAATTTAAAACCGCTCATCAAAACCGCCCGATGGCCAATTTTGAACGGTTTTGATATTTGGATGGCCAAAGATACCCGGTTTTAGAGTTCGATGGCCAAAACCAAACTGAGACAAAAGTTGGATGGTCAAAAATAGACTTTTTCCTTACCGAAAAGGCACCTACTATCATCTATATGCTTCCTCTTGCTCACATTGTCCCTGGTCAGGACCTTGTTTTTGGTTAGGAGCCAGAGGAAAAATGCACTCTTGGGGGCGACTTTCAGGGCCCAGATAGCGGGTAAATAAACAGGCATCACCCCCCTATTGTTAATGATTTTATATAGAGACTGGGAAGAGTAGACACCTGAGGAGTTAAAAGGTCCATATCATCTCATCCTGCTCCCCACTAAAGGGAAGCTGGACAACCTCCTCCCATTTTCTATACAGGGTTTCATCTACCACTCTTCTAAATGTGCATTTAAGTTCCACTCCATCCCAGGTCTCACACACTGTTTTATTTTTCTCATTGACTATAACATACAGCTCCCAAAACTGAATGGTCAGGCTGGAGGTGCCAAGCCAATTATCTCCCCAGAACCTAACCTTTCTACCATTGCCAATTTTCCACCTATACCCATTTTGGCCACCTTGGCAGCCCACATGACCCCTTTAAACAGCTGGGAGGCGCTTGTTGTATTGCTACAGAAGACGTAGCAAGCACCTTCTTGGCCTTGGGGGCATCGACGACGGAGTAGGTTGTGTCATGGCGGCCAATCACCGGAAGGGAGATCAGAGCGACACGGCAGCAGAAGGCTGAGGGAAGGGAACGATGTCCTGCAGGGGGAGAGAGAGAGTGCGTAGAACAGAGGAAGCATAGTGCTGGTTGCTCTCCATTTGCATACGCTTGGTTGGTTGGAAGCAGAGCAAGGAAGAGTGGTGTGATTCTTCAACTTTTGGAGGGCAGATTCAAAATTTATTTGCATGATAATTTTTTTCCTATATTTTTTGACCTTAAATTGTGCTGAGCAAATTAACTTGCTGTCTATGGAGCTAATGCCTTGGGGGCAAGCAGGTTGCGTTTGCTAATGTCTACGTAGCAAGCAGCTTCTTGGCCTTGGGGGAACTGACAAAGTAGGTTGCGTTTGCATCAGGCGACCGTTCGTGTGGCGTGCCAATCGCCGGATGGGAGAGCGACAAGCAGGCAGCGGAAGGATGAGGGATCGATGGTCGGCGGGGAGGCAGAGCATACAGCAGAGTGCGTGCAACAGAGGAATCAGAGTGTTGGTTGCTCTGTTCTCTGTGTACGCTTTTGGTTGGAAGCAGAGCAAGGCAGAGTGCTGTAGTTCCTTCCATTTTCGGAGGGCAAATTCCAAGTTGTTTTGAGAAAATCATTTTGCTGTTTATGGATCTTGCTTTTGTGTGACACAAACTATTTTTGGGGTTTGACATATATAGCATGATACTTACTTATGTTATTAGGTGAACAAGATTCATCTACCTTTTGCCCCGAATAAGCAAGGCTTTCCTTTGACAATTCTCTTACATCATACGCCTCTGTTATTTGTCATCCTATGTAAAAAATAATGGAAATATTTATATGTAATTCTCAAAATGTTATCATGGCTCATTTATACTCATTCCATTCCAAAATATCACAAAACTTGGATTTGGCATAAGTCAAATCTTTAAAATTTGACAAGCAATCTTAATCTATTATATTAGTAAGTAGATGAAAAGAAGCCTCCACATTCACCGAGAGGCCCAAGAAATTCCTCGTTAATCGAAAAAAATCAGAAAAAAGAGAAGAATTTTGGCCGTTGGATTTTATGAAGATCTAACGGCCTCGATCAAAGCAAATCCAAATTAGTCACTTTCCTTAAACAAATGTTTAGTTTCCTATTAGAAAAGGTCACATCAATTAATTTAAGCAACATAATTGATTTAACATCCTACATCAAATCAAATCCAAGTTTGTCACTTTCCTTAACACACATGTTTCAGATTCGTATCGTATTAGGAAAGGTAAAGTGTTGACTAAATAAAGCAATATGTTTTGCATGAAAAAAAAAGAGTTTGTATTTGAATTAAATACGATCATGTTACAAGTTTGTCACTTTCCTTAACACACATGTTTCAGATTCGTATCGTATTAGGAAAGGTAAAGTGTTGACTAAATAAAGCAATATGTTTTGCATGAAAAAAAAAAGAGTTTGTATTTGAATTAAATACGATCATGTTACACGTACCGACACGGTCACACCTAATTCACCTAATAAATAAATAGAACATTATTGTTGTGGGACGCTATTGTCTATTGCTGCCGATCAATCTCGCCGGTTTATTGCTACCAATCATGAAAAAGGAGCCACCATGTTCGCCAAGAGGGCCAAAAATTCTCACGTTAATCAAATAAAAGAAAAGGATTTGGGCCATTGGATTTTATGAAAATCTAAAGGTCTGTAGTAGCTCTAAGAGGCTAAGAGTTCATGTCCAATCGACTAACAATAAACTAGGCTAAAGAGTCCATGTCAAATACAACTAATAAACATACTGTCTACACCAAAAAAAAAATCAACAAATAGTTTTTATCCAATGTGAATAATAAATATACCATCTTAATTATAGATATAGTTTTTTTAGAATAATCCTAGATATAGTTATGATAGGAAAGTATATATGTCTGCGGCGAATACTACTCCATGTACTTGCACATGCGTGAGACACTTGCAAATTCCATATTAGTCAAATATTGGCAAGTGGAAAAGCGATCAGAGAAAAGAAAAATAATGAATGGGACCTACATCCTTCCACGTAAGGACTAACCTATGTTTGGTTAAAGTCGAAATCTAATTTGTGATAGGAAACAAGATATGAGTCTATATCAAAAACAAGCCCGTGTCCAAATTCTAAGCACATCACGATATGCCGACGATATTTTTCTCTTCAACTGTTGAATAAATACTGACATAAAAATAGACCTACGGTAATGTTGCGCACATGAGCAGATATGAAATTGGATGAATGTGTGTACGCGGAAGTTGAATCCTATACCAATAGGAAAAATAATTTTTGTTGTTATTAATTACCACTATGATAATTTAGCTGCGCTATTACGCTATTAGTACAATATAGAGTTAAAAGGAGCCACCACATTCATAAAAAATGTGTAGAAATTCCCACATTAATAAAAAAATGAAGGATTTAGAATGATGGATTTTGCGAAGATCTAGGTGTAAAATAGGCCAAAGAGTCGATGTACAATGCAATTAATAAAAATGCAATTAAAAATAAGTAAATTATGATTTGATAAAAGAGTACATGTCCAGTACAACGATTTTCAAAATTTATAAAAGGAAGTCCGTAGAATACGATTAACAAATAGCTGAATTCAGAATTAAGAAATAAAAATTCATAACTTGACCTAAGATCCATGTTGAATATGACTAATAACTAACTACATTTGAAATTAAGAAAATAAAGAATTAGTAGTTGAATTTTATATGAATTAGAAAGGAAAATAAAAATAACGAAGATCTATATTCATAGATAACTAAATAGTCCATATCAAATACAATTCACAAATAGCTGAATTCAAAATAAAGAAAGATTAAAATTAGGAGTTGAATTAGTAGTATGCATAGAATACAAATAATAAATAGCTAGATTCAATTTTTTGACTGAATTAAATTCAGAATTTTATAGTAAAAATATTAGTTGATCGAGATTCTATATTGAAAACAACTAATCTATAGCTTCATTTAAAATGGAAAAATAAGTTAAATTGTTGATGATTTGGATGTGAAATAGTTAAATTTAGAGTCTGTACCAAATGTAATTACAATAATTTAGGAAGCATTTTGAGAGTATAATTTAAATTTTTATAACTAATATAGGTAGAGAGTCTATACAAAATATAATTAATTAATAACTACATCATATTCTTTTATAATTTGTTTTAAGTAATATATAATATAATAATAGTAAATTGCTAATATACAAATTAATTAGAATATGATTATTCTTAATAACTAGCTACCCGCGCTATTTGCGCGGGCCATCTGCCTAGTATGACTAATTGAAACGCCTTTTGAAGTCTCCATATTAATCCTTGTGAGATGCGTCACCACATTAATTCTCATGAGTCTCATTGCCAAAAAAAAAGACAAATCCTATCACAAAAATAAAAAACATCCTGCCATCAATTTGCTAACTCTAATCACCATAGTCCATTGAACCTATTATCTTTACCAATAAATAATCCACCTCTGGTATTATGAAAATAGTCCAAAGACACCCTATTTCTATATCTAAATTTACCCACTTCTGAAAATACATAAAATAACCAAAAGTAATCACTAATCTTCATGTAAATTACCCAACTATGGCATTAAAAATTAATTTTAAATAACAACTAAATCTGCATGTAATTACCCACATATGTCATTATTAAAAATTATTTTTTTTGATCAACAGTACCTGTATTACTGGATAAGGAAAACGTACAAGTACGCGTACAAACACAAGTACATACGCAAAGGATACGGGGATAGCTGTCCCAGCCAAACTACAGAGAAGCCCCCCAGAAAAACTAGAATTACACATAGGCCCTTGGCTCCCCTGCTTGCCGAAGCCGAACGCCGCCGGTCGCCGTGGCGCCACCGGGCGCCGCCGTTGATGAAGGCGCCAGCCAACCCGCGGATCTGGAGAGACCCATCAACGAACCGAAGTAGACACCCGCCCCACCGGGCGGGATGGAGGCGTCGCCGGAAGCACATCGGTCGGGGCAGCGCCCCTATCCCTCCAAATCCTGGACCTCCACTCGACAACGACGACAAACGCCGCCGCGGTACACCCGAGGTCGATCCACATCTCCACCTTCCACAAGATCCACAGCTTCCTTCGCATCCTCGAACGAAACGGCCGGCGACCACACCACCTCACCGAGGCCGTGCCGCACCAACCGTCGACTCCTGTAGAGGGAACCAGCACTGGAACCCCACCTCCACAGGCCCTCTGTCGGCATCGGAGAATGTTAATTTAAATTATATGACTATAAAATATTCCTCAAATACACAAATCTAATTATTTTATCTATCATTGTCAATATATAATGCTTATGACATTGTTTGTATAAATTAAAAATACTAGTTTCATTGTACATAGAACTCAAATTAAGAGTAAATTATATATATATATATATATATATATATATATATATATATATATATATATATATATATATATATATATATATATATATATATATATATATATTATATATATATATATATAACAAATGCATGGAGAAACCATGCAAAGTGGAAAAATGGTTACTATCAAAATAAAGCTATTACAGTAGGATAATGATAAATACATGTCTTTAAGAGCATTGGGGGTACAATAATCAACATGTGTGTGTGTGTGTGTGTGTGTGTGTGTGTGTGTGTGTGTGTGTGAGAGAGAGAGAGAGAGCCTAATGTAAATAATTATAACTATTAACTGTGGTGTAACACCCTAACTTTCATCACATGAACAGTAGTAATATTCTGAAATTCCTGTAATTTATTTTCAAGCTTAGCTTAAATCCGTAAGAATTATTGTTCTTGCTAGTCATTTACGTTCTTTTATGTTTGTGAATTAAAATAAAATATAGGGCCACATTTTGTTCATGCATTCATGCTGGAGCATTTTTATGTTGATTGATGAATTCAAATTCTCTTGAAGTCAAATTTGTTGCTTGTTTGAATCTTAAAAAGACTTTAAACTCTGTTATGTTAATTCTCATCATTTACTGTTCATCCAGGCGAAATCTTCTTCTTGTTCACCTTTAGATTGAGAATTTCTAAACCCCCTAGGTGGGTCGGCCTTGTGGAACGCGTCCAGTTCACTTTGCATTTCACACCTGTAAGAGCCGCTGCGCCTGCCCAGAAGGAACATTTTTGTGTGGCGTCGATTTCCTCCAAAAGTTCTTTTGGTGCATCCAGTGCCGTGAGTAGGTAAATGGACTGGGAAGTGAGCACTGCTTTGGTCAGCGTCAAACGTCCAGCCAGTGCAATATTCTTTGCATTCCACGTAGTGAGCTTGCCCACAACCTTATCAATGATGGGTTGAAAATGAACCTGCCTCAGTCGTCCCGTGGTCAGTGGTAAACCCAAGTATTTGACCGGAAAGTGCGTTCTAATGTCTGGCAGGTTGCTAAAAACATGGTCAAGATCAACGTCACCACAATGATTGAGGACGACAATGCTTCACACGCAGCCCAACTTGAGGGACTTGCATTGGGCATCGCTGAAATGGATCTGTTGCAGCTCAATCTTCCTCTGATGTGTTTGCCTGCTGAACCTGGGAGTGAAACCAGGGAAATAAAGACTGTTATTGTAATCTCTTGGTTTTCCTTAACTTAAGCTCGTATATTAAAGATGGTACAAAGAACTCAGTGTGTTTTTTTTAATACTGATGGCTTAACGAAGCATAAATGCCAGATTGTTTAATTCTATTATTTTTAAAAGTAGTAAGTTTTAGGATACTCCATGTTAATTATAGACCTTCCAATTTAAGTTGGTAAATTCGCTATTATTTTTTTAGCATCATAGAGGAGATGATAGATACCAGGGTCTTGTTACTTACTACACATCCGTTAACTATGGAACCAAATAACTTTTGATGCATGCTATTTGAAGTTTAAACTTCATCAGCAAATAAAGTAGAGTAAATACCGAGTAATTCTTTGAGCATTTGAATTCAAAATTTGACAAGTTATTCAACAGTCAGGTAATACCAAACGAATATATATAATATACTATGTATGAATATCTTTCATTTAGCTAGAGTGTATGATTTAAGATTTTGAACTTACTTGCAAATTTGAATTGAATTGTGTAAGTAAAATACTATGCATTATATATTTAAGGATTGGCACCACATATAACTTGGAATAAACAGTTACTTTTTTTTTCTAGCTAGTAAGTACAAAGGATCCATCCTATATATTGCCTCTCACGTGATAAATAAAAAGAAGAAGAAAATTCATTTCAACCGTACCTCTTCGTCTTCGTCATCTCGTCCTCCCGGACCCTTCTCACCGCAAGTGTGGGATGGTTAGGGTGGACGTCAGCTGCGTGTCGCAGCACCGCCTCCGCTGCCCGCACCTCTGCAGCAAAGACAGCAGAACAAATGATATCTACACTGACGTTCTGAAGCGAGGCAAAGTGCTGCAAGACGAGGCTGACGCAGTCACCGCCGTCCGCGATCTGTTCCAGCTGGTAGGCATCAAACCCAAGCCGCTGGATGCTTGGCATTAGGATCGGCGCAACACCTGCTTTGCCGTCCTTCCTTCCAGAGCCCGAGAGCATGGAAGCATTCACATCGTGCACAGAAAACGAAACCCCGCCGGAGTCGCCCTTTGGCTGCTGGAACAGGACCTTCCGACACTCCAGGCTGCAGCATCTCAGCTTCGGGAAGAAGCAGTCATTACCGGTGGCGGTATCATCATCGGTACTAGTAGTATTTGTTAGCGAACGTGCTTCTGTAGTGGTATGTAGTGGTCCTATTTCTTAGGCCCGTCTAGTGTAATTCTGTTGTAACAGCTAGTATATATGTACCTGTGTAACCTCAATCATAATCAAGGAAGTGTTGCACGATCTCTCTCTCGCTACCCTCGTTCAGACTCCAACATGGTATCAGTTTGACCATCCCGATCCACATCTTCCGCTGCTCCTCTCTCCTCCCCATCCTCCACGATCGCCATGAGCACTTCCTCCTCTGTCTCCTCCTCCGGCGACTCGGAGTCCGACAACGATCAGTTCCGTCCTCCGTCGCCACCCAAACCCTCCCCACCACCTGTGTCCGGTCCTTCGCATCCGCGACCATGTGCTGGTCACTCTGATTTCGAGAAGGAAAACTACGCCTCTGGCGCCATCAGTTTCTCTCGCTCTCGCCAAGTTCGCCTCACCGACCACGTCGACGGCTCGCCGACCCAGGCGACTTCCGACTGGGTTATCAATGACTTCGCCGTCCTCTCGTGGTACAACGCCACCGTGACTCCATCGACGCTGGAGATCGTCTCCGATCGCAAGGACACGGCATATTCCCTCTGGCGCTCGCTTCGCTCTCTCTTCCGCAGCAACCGCGACGCCCGGATCACCTACCTCCTCGACGAGTTCCACAGCTTTACCCAGGGTGATCTCTCCGTCGTCGACTACACCTCCCGGCTCAAGACCATGGCGGACACTCTCCGGGACCTCGGTCACCGCCTAAAGGATCGCGAGCTCGTCCACAACGTGCTCCGCGGCCTCGACGAGCGTCTTCAACACGCCGTCCCGCACATGACGCGCGGCCGCCGCCCCTCCTTCATCAAGCTGCGGCGTTTCTCCGGTGGAGGAGCGCCGCCTCGCTTCGCTGGCGCTAACGCCGCGCCGGCTCTCCTTCGCCGCCAGCGCGTTCTCGCAACCCGCCTGTCGTCTTCCACGCCGCCCCGCCCTTCAACCTCGCGCTGCTCGGCCTCCAGCGGTCGGGCCGGTGCGTCTACCGCTCCCGGCTCGTGGGCGCCGAAGCGCCAGCGAAACCCTTCCGCCAGCCCGGTTACGCTTCGGCGGGCGCGCCGCGACCTTCGCCTGTCCCGTCCTCCCGCTCCTGCTGCCACGGTGGCGGCACCTTCGAGGATTCTCGAGCCCGCCCACCGCTCCCATCGTGCCCAGGCGCACCCGGCCCACGACCACCGCCTCTGCATCACCACAGTGGGATCAGGCCGCCCTCATCGCTGCCCCGAATCAGATGGCCTGCATCCGCCCCACCGCTCTGGTGGCGATTGGATCTTCGACAATGGCGCCTCCTCCCATATGGGCTCCGGCTCTGTATACCCTTTTCCCTCCTTCCCTTCCTCTCCCACCTCGATCGTAAGCCGGTAATGGTGCTCTCCTGCCCATCACCGGCGTCGGCTCCACCTCCTTCCCCACCCTCCCGCCCACTCTCCTTCTAGAAATTCTTATCTCCCCTCCTTATTAGAAATCTGGTTTCGTTCGTGCCTTTACTCGTGATAATTTGGTCTCTGTTGAATTTGACCCTACTGGTTTTTCTATCAAGGATCCGCCACCAAGGCGGTACTTCTCGATGTGATTCTCCGGCGAGCTCTACACCTTCACACCGCCTCGCCACGCCTCTCCACCACCACCGCCGACCTGTGGCACCAGCTGTCTCGGCCATCCCGGTGCCGCCGTCCTCGCCAAAGCCTCTACATATTTTCAGTTCAATTTCAATAAAAGCACGGCCTCTCATTGTGATGCTTGTCGCTTGGGCAAACATGTTAGGCTCCTTTAGTTCCTCTTCTTCTCAAACTAGTTTTCCTTTTGAGCTTTGTCATTGTGATTTATGGACAAGTCCTCTCTTAAGTGTATCCGGTTATCAATATTACTTGGTCATTCTGGACGATTTTACTCATTATGCATGGACTTTCCCTATCGTCGCAAGTCTGAAGTTCATTCTCTCCTTACTCGTTTCTATGCCTACGTCAAAACACAATTCTCTCGCCCCATCTTAGCCTTCCAAACGGACAACGGCCGCGAATTCGACAACCTCGCCAACCGCACACTCTTTGAGTCCAACGGCACCCTCCTACGCCTCACATGCCCCTACACTTCCCAACAAAACGGGAAAGCCGAGCGCATTTCGCACTCTCAACGACGGGTTCGACGCTTCTCTTGCACGCTCACATGTCTCCTCCCTGGTGGGCTGAAGCCCTCGCCACTTCTACCTATCTTCTCAACCGTAGACCTTGCAAGCCTCGCCTCATTACCACACCACACGAGCTTCTCTTTGGGCAGGCACTGACTTTCGCCACTTACGTGTATTCGGTTGCCTCTGTTATCCCAATTTGCTCGCCACTACTCCCAACAAACTCTCCCCACGATCGGTTGCCTGCGTTTTTTGGGTTATCCCGCTGACCGCAAAGTATCGTTGCTATGATCCCTCACCCATCGCATAATCTTTTCCGAGCACGTCCACGTTCGTCGAATCCGTTTTCCGTTCAAAACCCTGCCTCCACGCCCGAATCCGTCATGAAACCGCTCCCGATCAGCCTCCCCTGGATCACGTCGATCCTGCATGGGCGCCGCCCCAACCAACCCCTCCCGCATCGCCACCTGGCTCCCCCATGCAGCCCACGCCCACCCCTCCTAACTCGCAGCCCACCACGACCGGGCCTTCCCCACCTTCCCCACCTGGCGGCCCATCTCCCTCCACTCGATCATCTTCCTCCTCCTCCGCTCCTCCCCCACCGCCGCCTCCCAGCGCCACACACCCGATGCTTACTCGCGCTAAACACGGCATCTTCCAACCCAACCCTCACTATGCCAATCTCCAGGCCACCGTCCTCTCTCCCATTCCCACTTCCGTCCGCGCAGCTCTCCAAGATCCAAATTGGCGCGCCGCCATGCAGTCGGAGTATGATGCCCTGATGGCGAACTCGACGTGGACCCTTGTTCCGCGCCCACCCAACACTAATGTTGTGACCGGCAAGTGGGTTTTCAGGCACAAGCTGAACGCCGACGGGTCCTTGGAGCGATATAAGGCCCGGTGGGTCGTCTGTGGTTTTGCCCAGCGCCCCGGCATCGACTTTGGCGAAACCTTCTCTCCGGTTGTCAAGCCGGCGACGATCCGCACGGTGCTCACTCTGGCGTGCTCGCGTGGCTGGCCTGTCCATCAGCTCGACGTGAAGAACGCTTTCCTTCACGGCGTTCTCGACGAGCAGGTGCACTGCTACCAGCCGGCCGGCTTTGTCGATTCTTCGCGCCGTGATCATGTCTGTCGCCTCGCCAAGTCCCTCTACGGCCTCAAGCAGGCGCCGCGGGCCTGGTTTCATCGCTTCGCCACGTTCGCCGCCACCATGGGCTTCACTGCCTCCCGCTCCGACGCATCCCTCTTCATCCTCCGGCGGGGTGCTGACGCCGCACATCTTCTTCTGTACGTTGATGATATCGTACTTGCGGCATCCTCGACGCCCCTTCTTCGCTCCATCATCGACCGACTCCAACAGGAGTTCGCCATGACGGATATGGGCGCTCTTCACTACTTCCTCGGCATCCGCGTGCAGCGTACAGCACGGGGGTTCTTCCTCAACCAGGCCCAGTATGCCGAGGAGCTTCTTCGTCGCGCCGGCATGTCCCAATGCCATGCTGCCTCAACACCGGTGGACACGGCCCCAAAGGTCGCTGCTGCCGCCGGCGCTCCCGTGTCCGACCCGTCAGAGTATCGCAGCCTTGCCGGCGGGTTGCAATATCTCACAATGACGCGTCCGGATCTGGCGTATGCGGTGCAACAAGCCTGCCTTCACATGCATGACCCGCGGGACAGTCACCGCGCGCTCATCAAGCGTATTCTGCGGTATGTCCGCGGCACGCTCCAGCATGGTTTGCTTCTTCCAGCATCTCCATCGACAGACATCATCGCGTATTCGGACGCGGACTGGGCTGGGTGCCCAGACACTCGCCGGTCTACCTCAGGTACTGCGTGTATCTTGGTGACACGCCGTCAGCTGGTCCTCAAGCGGCGTGCCATCGCCTCGATCCAAAGGTCAGAAGCGAATACGCGCCGTGGCGAATGCGGTCGCTGATTGTGTATGGTTGCGGCAGCTGCTTGGTGAGCTCTCCGTCTCTCCACGAAGGCCACGATCATCTTCTGCGACAATGTATCCGCCGTGTACATGTCTACTAATCCGGTTCATCATCGGAGGACAAAGCACATAGAGCTTGACATTCATTTCGTCCGGGAAAAGGTGGCCCTTGGCGAGTTCCGTGTTGTACATGTTCCAACAGCTCAACAGCTAGCCGATATCATGACGAAGGGTTTGCCGACATCCGCTTTTCAACGCTTCAGTCCAGTCTCGTGTCTCCCTGGGCATCGGCGACCACGACATGCGGCGGGGTGTTAGCGAACGATGCTTCAGTAGTGGTCTGTAGTGGTCCTATTTCTTAGGCCCGTCTAGTGTAATTCTGTTGTAACAGCCAGTATATATGTACCTGTGTAACCTCAATCATAATCAAGGAAGTGTTGCACGATCTCTCTCTCTCGCTACCCTCGTTCAGACTCCAACAGTATTGCACATACCACTTCCATAGTGCGTGCACGCAGCCTGAGGCTATATGCAGCGGCAGCTGCTAAAAAGTAAATTTGGGCCTCCGAGCCACGCCTTCTGTTCCTCGCCGGTCGGCCCCTCCTCCCCCACGACGGCGGCCACACCCTCTCCTCCTCCTCGCCGGCGGCCGCACTCACGCTCTTCACGCCTTGCCATCGACGCGCCGGGCCGCCGCCGCCGCCTTGCCGAGCGCCAGAAGCCGCGGCCACTCCTCCCCCACGCCAGTGGCCACGCCTCTTCCTCTTCCTCGCCGACGACGCCATCCAGAGCCACTTCCACGGCGCCGCACATACGACGGGAACGTTGTACGGGCACCGCCGGTCGCGCATCTCGCGTTCCAAGAGAGCCTTGGCAGCCCACCGTGCCTGCCCACGGCCAAGTCCACGACCAAGCTTGATTTATTCTCTGCTCATTTGCCCATGTTTTTTACACAATTCCATGCTATTAGCTGATGAGTTGGTGCTTACCTTGTTTCAATATATGAACTTTCTCTACAGGCTAGCACTTGACTTTTTTCTTTTTGAAGGGAACTACGGCAGGCAAGGAGCCGGCCTGAACATTATATTAATATGCAAAGTTGAGCATACAAAATTTTCAGCAAGTGGGGGCGAGAGGGAGAGTGTTACATCAAGGCTATGTTACATATACTACTTGCAGCACTTGACTTTTCATCTCTCTCAGGATGTGCACCTGGACGAACAAGGGGCCTTTAGATGATCCAAAGCATTCTATGGGTGTTTTAGATGACCCAAAGCATTCTTCAAGACTGCAGAAGCGCTGGCAAGGATTTTGGACCAATTTACAGAAAGAAAGCTTCAGAAACACCTTAGTTAGGACAAAAAGGATACAAACATGGAATTTATTTCCATTTGTTATTCGTTCAAGCCAGAATGAGACAAAATCATAGTGAGGGGTTATGTACTTCACTGCTGTTGAGAGATTGTTTGTTCATCAAATAATGATAATTATGGGAGCATATCTAATTACCGATTGTGTACCTTATTTTATTTGATCATTTTGCTGGATTCTCGTTTGTGTGCTTTCCTTGGCGACAACCGACAAGCCGGCAATATATGGCCTTACAGTATATCTGCATGTGGCACAATACATGGCCTTACTGTAAATTCTGAAAAAAATGTCAATATATTTGCATGTCTTTCTCACAGTTACAGGGACAAGGTCAATGGATTACAGTACATGGCATACCGAGACTGAGATTCAGATTCTTGAATGAAGAATAACTGGCACAATGCAAGTCTGAATGCTTTGTTTTATGAACTGGGAGATAGGCAAGATGTTTGCACTTTTCAGACCTGGGAGCAGAGACCTGAACTGAAGCATTTCTGAACATTACACATTGTGACTGAAACTCTGAACTTTATCAAAGAATTTTATCCAATGCTTTGTTTTCCTAGCTAACAGCTTGTATTATTCAGGGTATATGGTCAAGCAGGAGCACCCAGGCATTGAGACATTACAGGCATCAGACTGAAAATGACAGTCTGAAAATGAACTCAACATTACGGGCATCACATTTCCTAACCTGTGGCGTCCGACACCAGCACACACCAGCATATATCTTAGTAGGCGTCAAAAAAAAAAGCATATATCTTAGTATAGCTGCCAGCATCTATATCGGCACACATCCTTTTCCCTATCTTCTTGCTTGCTCGTTCCTCGATCAAATCTTGAGCGCGATTGCTGTAGGGCACGAGATCGGGGAGCACGCCAAGGACGCGACGACGGCCGCCGGCGTGTGGCACGTGCACCAGGTCGCTCCTGCCATGGTGCACTTGCACGGACACGGCGCCAAGCGGCTGCAATGCGGCTTGCAAGAACTGCATCAAGACCAGCCTCGGCGGCAGGGATGTCTTCTGGTGCACGGACCGCGTCGCCAACCTATGCAAGCATCGTTGCATGCCGGCCGCATGATTGGACGCCGGACCCTCCGCCGCGTGCGAGAGGAGGAGGCTGTGGTGCTCCTCCGCTCAGGCGCGGCCTCTTGCGCCTCCGGCGTCCGGCAGAGGTGAGAGTGGCGACGGCAACGAAGAGAGAGGAAGGTGCTGGGGAGGTGGAGGCGGCGGGGAGAGGAAGACGAAGGTGCCGCGGCCGAGGGCGCCGAGAAGCCATGGTGGCAACGAGGAGAGGGAGGGGGAGGCGGTGACAGCAGGCTGCGATTTGGGAGCGGGAGGCGGCGATGGCGACGGCAACGGGGGAGGCGGCGATTTGGGGGACGCGAGGACGTGATACCGGGTACCGCTGCAGCTGGTTTTTTTGACAGAAAACCGGTATAATGCCGGTTCATTGCTGTTTACAGGTACCGCTGCAAATAGCCTGAGGTGACGGAGCTGGGGCAACCCGGCAAGGACTCTCATGTTCTGCTCGTCGAGATAATCCACATACAGGTACATGTGGGAGAGGTGGGGAAGACGCGAAGGGTTGATGCAGAAGGATGGGAACCGAGATAAATTTATCCAGTCAAGACACAGTTGCCGCATGGTCCGTGGGAGAAGGAAACCCCCTGCTTCCAAGGTCGTTGTATCCGCATATACTTGTTCAAAGCCCTCGCACAGCAGCGACAGGTGTTCCATCCTTTGGAGATTGCCATATTTCCACGACACACGGAGCATCTTTAGCGGAGCACCTGAGTTCCTGAAGGCTCCAGCTCCTTCACAAATTGCCTCAATGGCTCGTCCTCCTGAACCCAAGATATCATTTGGAGCTCCTGCATGGACGTCACCTTCCCAATCCCATCTCGGAACTCTGGAGACCGTGCCTCTCATTGAATGATTCAAGGCACAACAGCTGAGTTAGAAAGCCTACTCTTGTCAAAGGTTCTTGCACGTCCAGTGTCTGCAAAAACTTCAGAGTTCCTATTTCTTCTGGGAGCACAACATCTCTACTTAGCCTAAGGTACCTCAAGTGAAGCAATTTCTGGACAGCCACCGCGGGGACCTCCATCGCTGTTTTCGGTTCAAAAATTTTCTGAACAACCATCCTCCTTTGGGAGGTATCTATGGATAGCACACGTACAAGTCCAAGCCTTGAAACAAACGGTATGATCCAATTGTAACTATCACAGCCACACGAAACGAATGACCTCACTTGTTGCATGTCCATATGTTAGCCACCACGGTTTTATTAATGTTTTGGAGAGCTAACCTGCGAACTTTGCCTTGCTGTGTTGTTGCTGCTGATGATGCTCCTTCATTGTTCTTGTCTTGTAATATAGTGACAAAGTTTTCCTCAGACGAAATAGAACGGATGAGATCAACAACCATATCATGGACCTGACAACCACATACCAACATTTCAGGATATTCCCCGAACTTCATAACACAAAACAACCTAGTTGTTTCTTCCAATTAGTGGTCGTTCCGTTGGTGAAGATGACGATGCACGATTCCACCCGTTGGTGGCTTCCTCCATTAGATCCTTCTCGAGAAACCACCTTGTCAAAGAAAAAACATAGAAACCAATGAGGGTGATCATAGAAATATGAGCGTGACACCTGCAAGAAAAGCTAGGCACGAAGGCCGCCACAGGGAGTATGGCAACACACATGACGCGAGTATAGAAACATTCTACGATGTCATAGATACATGTTATCCCTAAATTTTGAAAATATTAACTACCGACCTTGTATCCAATGTCATAGAAAACAGTGCGTTAAAGCATAGAAAGTATAATGGCCTCCTTCAGATAGATCATAGAACCCTTTCTACAATGGCATAGAAACATGTTAACCCAAAAGTTTGAAATTTGAAGATACTATCTAACCTACCTTATATCAAATGTCATACAAAGCAGCCAGCTTACCACCATCTATGCTAAAAAAACCTTGATTTTTGAAACTACATATAGATCATAGAACCCTTTCTACAATGGCATAGAAACTACAGATCTCTTGTAGTCATAGAAACCTGTCAGCTATGCAAAACATCTCCGCAACCGTCTTGGTCTCCGGTGGGTGCGGCGTCCCCATGGTGGATAGCTTGGTGGCGTCCCGCGCGGCGGCGATCTGGTCCAGCACCACCGCAATGCAGAGGCTGAGCCAGAACAACAGCAATCAGAAAATCAGATTGGAAGAAATAAGAACTGAAGAGAGAGGGAGAGAATCTTTTTTCCTAAATTTTGGAGCATAGAAACATATGATTTCTGATCATAGAAACATATGGACACAAGTATATAAATGTTGATTGGATCTTTTTTCCTAAATTTGAAATTTAAATATTACAAGTTCATGTGATCTAGTTCTAATGCATAGAAACCTATGTGTCCAAGCATATAAACCAACCTACTCATAAAAACATTTCTTTGCGGTCATAGAATCCTATTTCATCAATCATAACTTCATAAGAAATAGTGATGGAAATCACATGGTCATGCTAGAGTAACAAAAAACACAGGATGAAACCAATAAACCAATGTCATAGAAATAACAGGACGAGATCATAGAAAGATGCATGTATCACTGCCTCGCAACAAAATGCATAAAACCTACTGAGGACAATCATAAGAATATGGGCACACAGTCATCTAATAGTCCAAGTTGCAGCTATTTTCAAGAGAAAGAGAGAGAGTAATCCAAGAGCGAACCTTCTGCTGCTCGAACATCAATAGCCAAGGTCGCAGGCTGCAAAAACACGAAAAAAAGGCTTGCAATTCAGGCAAAGAATCACGATCACGGAAGTCATAGAAACTAGCATTTCCCGCACCTGTATATATGATCGATGGGCGACACGGCAACAGCGAGCAGCACATCCTAAGCGCATGTCATCTACCATAGAATTTGGAAGTGGACAGACCCTAAATCAACAAGGTGCAAATGAGACTTCATCCGCAGAAATAACAAAAGCTTCAAAGATGATGAATACAATAAAAAAACTTAATTTTGAAGCATAGAAACAGTGGCATAGGGCATTATGTGCATTTGCCAAGTACTCCTCCGTCCTAAAATAACTGTCTCAAGCTTAGTACAATTTTGTACTAGAGCTAGTACAAAGTTGAGACACTTATTTTGGGACGGAGGAATAACTATAAACTGACGCAACACAGAACGTGCTTAAGATATTTTCACAGAACATAGATGGACAGGCAGGGGCGGCGTACAAATTCTCAATGGCAGATTATGGTGAGATTTTAGAAAGCAAAGAAAAGCATGCATATCAACCATGGAGTAGAGAGAGCAGGGCTAAATCATAGAAAAGCATTTGTGTACATCATAGAAATCCTTCTATGATGGCATAGAAACTCACCGCATTTCATCAAACAGTTAAGCTACAAGAACTTGGAGGCATGGCGAACTGCACAACCAAGCCTGGTGGTCATGGCAACTCGATCTGCAAGCAGCAAAAAGTAAAATCCAGCAAGCCAGCACCGTCCAGGAAGTCCTGCCGTCATGCCGAGGGAGACCAGATGGAGTTGCAGCGACAGCGCGCCTCATCGCAACGCTCGCGTCCCCGTGCGCCGCGGTCTCCGTCACTCGTACAAAGAATCCAACGAAGTCATTTCAGACTACCTTCACGAGAGGGGATCCAAAGAATAGGGATCAAGCACAGGCACGCGAAGCTTTTTCAACTAAAAAGTGGCGTTTTTTCCAAGATTCAGCATGCACGCAAAATTAAAATGCTAAAATCTCATCATGAGGAGCAAGTGCAGCGGCACCCACCCACCGGCGCCTTGGTACCTGCCCGGTTCCTCCTCCAGTCCGCCCCGGCCTCGCTGGAGGGATCCTGGGTCCGCACGATGCCTGTGTGGAGGGGGCCCGCCGTGGATTGTGGGAGACGGCGTCGAGCCGGGGCCGCCTCGCCGGAGCTCCACGGGCTACCGACGAGGAAGGCACGGGGTCGGTACCCTGGGGCTGCGCGCCTGCACCGCCGGAGAAGGCGCAGGGAGGCCGGGTCAGCCCGAGCGCCGCGCCGCTGGAGCTCAGCGGACGCCCAGCGCGCCGGAGCTCCCGCGCAGCCGCTCCACGGGTGTGAAGGAGAGAGAGGAGGAGAGAATGTGAACATTGGAATGAAATCGTGAGCTGGATCTAGAGGTGCTGTTTGAAATTGTGTAGGGGTACAGATGGCCCCCACGTGGTGTTGGGGTGTTTGGGGGCGGTGGTAGGGATGACAGTTTATACCCGCAGCTATTGTACCTTATGGGTAAGGGTATGGGCATGAAATCTCACTAGCGGGCATAGACATGGGCAGGAATTTTCGCCCGCGGGTACATTGAGGGTGCAAAATCTCGCCCGCGGGTAACCCGCACCCACAACATGAAAAACTACTAGACGTTCACATACAAACAAAGCCTATGTAAAATGAAGGAATTCCTAAAATGAAACCCTAGACCCCTCAGCAAGTGATATTGTTATTCGGCTTGTGAGCCTATGTGAGACAATTTGTGTGTTTGTAGTCTTTTGAATTTTTTAGTGTGAGTGTGAGTCGGTGTGTAACTCTTTATGCTTGTTAGCTTGGTACTGTGTACTTCAGTACTTGTCACAATGTCACTTGTGTAAGACAGTGAGAGTCTAAGAGATATGTACTTGAATTTGTGATGTTTGAGCTATATTTATTGCTTAGTCTTTATTGTGGTTGTTAAATTATTATTGTACTAAATACTCGACCGAGGGTTGCCCGATACCACAGGGGTGCCACGAGGGTGCAGCACGGCAACGAAATTTTACCCGCATCCCTTTGAGGGTAAGGGTACAACCATGGTGTGTGGGTATGACTACGGGCGGGCATTTGCCTTACCACACCTTACCCTGCCCGCTGCCATCCCTAGGCGGTGGGGTGGCGTCTCTGTGGCAGGAAGCTGGTTTGGTTGGACCAGCTAGCTGACTGGTTCAAGGCTTCCAATAGTTATTGAAAGCCTTGAGCTCTCAATATATATACTATATATATATATATATATATATATATATATATATATATATATATATATATATATATATATATATATATATATATATATATATATATATATATAGGTTTTCTACATCTGTGTAGCTACTCCCATGTGTGTATCTCACAAATTAGAGTATTTTTCATACTTGAAGTTTCTAATTAAAGTATGTATACATACTTGATTTTTAAAAGTGGTATGTGGACATACTTTGTTTTTACATATCAAGTATATGGACATACTTTTTTTCTATATAGGAAATGTAATATATAACAAGGTGCAAAAAATATGAGTTCCACTCGAAATTTTTCATGGTTATCACTTTGATAAATCTTAGTTTGGGTATGTGTACATACTCTAAATGATAAATGAGTATGTACGCATACCCAATGTGGTTTTTGAACATGGGTGTAGCTACACGCTGTATGTAGAAAGGATTTTCCTACACACACACACACACACACACACACACACATATATATATATATATATATATATATATATATATATATATATATATATATATATATATATATATATATATATATATATATATATATATATATATATATATATATATATATATATATATATCAATTGACTCCATGAGCAATTCATTTACGTGAGACAAGACACATCTCAACTCCATCAATAATTATTTACGTGAGACAATAATACACATCAATCTGCTAGGTGTCGTCAACTCTGACAAGGGTGGCATCTTCATGAGACAAGCCATCAATGTTGTAACTCTAATAATCATAGCCATTGGATTTTTTTTTTTAAAAACCAACCTCTGTCATTATGAAAAATAGGTTAAAGTTACCCTCTAAACATATATATAAATTAGCCATTTTTGCCATTATGAAAATAATCTAAGTAACCCCCTAATCTTCATATAAATTACCCACCTATGCCATTATAAAAATAATATCAAATAACCCACTAAATTTAGATATAAATTATTCAATTATGTCATTATATATTAACCTCTAAATCTGAATCTAAATTACATAATAAAACAAAATCTTAAAATATGCCACTATAAAATTCTAAATTACTTTTTCTAACATTATTAATACTAATGTCATATTTATGTATGAGAGAAGAAATAAAATATAATTTTATATTGTTCAAATAGCTCAAATAAAGGGTTTAATTAAATACATAACACACATATGAAGCTGTCATGTTATGTGAAAAATTGTGATGAAGTAAACATATTCCAACTAGACAATAATAATTATGTATCTTAGCATTATATTTTAAAATATTTAATACATAAAAACAGTGTGAGGTAGATAAATATAGTTATTAGCTATAAGTATTAATTTTTATATTAATTCTAATTAGCTTGTAAGGTAGCATGGATTGATAGGCTAGTATTTACTAATTGGAGGCTCCTTTTGAGGCATCCACATGATGCCACTTAGGATCCTAGGTGGACACTCTAGAAAAAGAGAGAAATCAATGAAATTCTCACAAAAATTAGAAACATCTAGCCATCGATATGGTAACTCTCATCACAATAGTCATTGGATGTATTATCTTTTCTAATAAATTACTCACCTCTGCCATTATGTAAATAGGCTAAATTAACCCCTAAACATGTATATAAATTACCCACCTATGCCATTATAAAATAATATCAAATAACCCCTAAATTTATATATTAGTTATCCAGTTAAAGTAACCCTAAATCTGAATCAAATTATATAATTATAACAAAATATTAAAATACACTTATATAAAATTCCAAATTACTATTTCTATCATTATTAATACTAATGTCATATTAATATATGAGAGAAGAAATAGAATACAATTTTATATTATTCATATAGCTCAAACAAAGGATTTAATTAAATACATACACACATATAAAGGTGTCATGCTATGTGAAAAAATTCTGACTACGTAAATATATTACAACTATATATATAATAATAGCTATGTATCTTTAGTGTTTAAACTATTATGTTTTAAAATATTTAATAGATAAAAGATAGCGTGAGATAAGTAAATATAATTATTAGCTATAAGTTTTAATTTTTATATTTATTCTTATTAGCCCGTGCAGTAGCATGGGTTGATAGGCTAGTGATACAAATCATATCCCAGACATTTTCTTGCATAATTATAATTAATATAGACTATATCCAACAGTCTCCCAATAAATATTTTCTAATTATATGTTATTGGGATGTCCCAATACCTCTTTTATGGACTATTACATGAGGAAATTTTGCAATCTCCCAATAATACTATCACAATAGCAACTATCATATTAAGAGAAACTAAACTCTCAATTTATTTAGAGAGAGTTGGGGTGAATTATTTATTTACCCCAATAATTTTTGGAAAAAGAGAGATGCAAAAGTATTTTGCTGGAGTACTACTTTTCAACTATCCTCCCAATATAGTAGTTGGTTTGGGGAAAAGAGACAGCTGAATATGCTCTAAGTGCTCGTCTCATCAGCGTCCTGCTGCCACACTCTCTGCTTAGCTTGTATGTTTACCATCACCAATTATATTGAGCATCATAATCTCATTCGCACACCAGATCTTTGCTAATCGTATAGAAAGGTGCACAGAGGCTGCAGGTTTTGTGCTAGGTTTACCTAGATTATTATTTTTTAATATATTTTTTGCAATGGCTACTGTAAAGTATGATATTCCGCTGTGATGATCAACATACAACGTTCGCTTATGTATGATCGAGAGTTGGGTGTCTCTGCGCTGATGGACAATGCTGGTCCGTCAACTGGGGTCAACCGGATTTCTCGTTTATTTTTGTGCGAGAAATTTTTCCCTCCCACCGGCACGAAAGCGACAACGACCGACGGCGGGAAGAAGAAGACGACGAGGTGAGCATCAGCGTGGCGGTGGCGGCGGCGACGCTGGTGTGCTGGCCAACCGGCGAAGGCGAGGTCGTCAGTGCTGCCCGAGTGCATGCACTACTTCCACGCTGAGTGCATCGACACCTGGCAGCACGGGAGCACCAGCTGCCCCATTTGCCGCGCCGAGACCACTCTGACGCCGACGCCAAGCCCGGGCTCACTGCACCACCACCATCACCACCTCGACCTCTCCGTCTCCGTCTCCCTCGAGGAGATCCTCGTCCGCACGTAGCAAGCACCTTTTTTTTTAGAGTTATAGGACAACGCCTCAGTCTTACTTATGAAACAGACCGTTAAAGTTTACAGCGCATCATTCACACGAAAAACTCCCCAAGACATAAGCACGGGAGGGAAGCAAACAACATCATAGGCTATCCGAATCACTCTCATTACATGACGAGGAGCGTCTCAAGAGAGCAGGCTCCAAGTACGCAGCAGCGGTTGCAGCTTCTCAGGAAATTGCGTTTCTTCCCAGGCCCCGGCGTTGCCCATGACGAAGTCGAGTAGCTCTTGCTTGAGAGGCCCGGCTAGAGCCCCAATCTTTCCGGTCTCTCTGCTAAGGACTTCATCTTGCTTAGCTTTTGCTCGAAGTCGCCCTTCAGCTTCTCCGGGCAGAATACATTCCAACTGGTGAGAGTCCCAACTATTTTCCGGATTAGCGAAGGCACATCTCTTCATCTTCCATCCTGAAAACACAGCGAATTCCTCAGTTTCTAGAGCCCCCACAAGGCTGCAGAGGAGAACATACAAGCTATAACATATCTCTTACTTAGCCAAAGCTTGCCAATAGACTCAAAGTTACTACCACAGTCTATGCCAATAACCTCAGACATGATCAGCCACATTTGCTTTGCCACCACACGGTCAAAAAACAGGTGGGAGATCGATTCTGATTCATTACGGAAAGGAAAAAGTCTATTTTTGACCATCCAATTCTTGCCTCAGTTTGGTTTTGGCCATCGAACTCCAAAACCGGGTATCTTTGGTCATCTAACTATCAAAACCGTTCAAATTTAGCCATCGAATGCTTTTGATGAGCGGTTTTAAGTTTTTTTATTTACAATTTAGTTCTTATATCTTAAAATGATTATTACCTTTTGCTCGCACCTCTGATTTAAGTGATTCTTGGGGTAGCATATTGCTAACGGTGAGTTTTATCTTTTAAAATGATATTTATATTATTTCATCACTATTTGTTGTACTGTTTGTTATATTATTCTTATGTTGTTGTGTAAAACAACAATATAAGAAAAGTAAAATAAACAATTATAAAATAATATGAACAATATTTTAAAAGATAAAGCTCATCGTTACTGACCATATGACCACTAGAATGACTTAAATCGAGATCTGATAAAAATAGTGATCATTTTAAGATCCAAGAACTAAAATAGTAATTGTTTTACTATTTAGTCCTTGAATCTTAAAATGATTACTATTTTTTCTCGTGTCTTTGAATTCAGTGATTTTGTGATCATATGTTCAGTAACGATGAGCTTTATCTTTTAAAATATTGTCCATATTATTTTATAATTGTTTATTTTACTTTTCTTATATTGTTGTTTTACACAACAACATAAGAATAATATAACAAATAGTGATAAAATAGTATAAATACCATTTTAAAAGATAAAGCTCACCGATAGGAACATGTGACCGCAAGAATCACTTAAATCTAAGGTACGAGCAAAAAGTAATGATCATTTTAAGATCTAAGAACTAAATTGTAAATAAAAATTAAAACCGCTCATCAAAACCGCCCGATGGCCAATTTTGAACGGTTTTGATATTTGATGGCCAAAGATACCAATTTTTAGAGTTCGATAGCCAAAACCAAACTGAGACAAAAGTTGATGGTCAAAATAGACTTTTTCTACCTAAAAGGCACCTACTATCATCTATATGCTTCCTCTTGCTCACATTGTCCCTGGTCAGGACCTTGTTTTTGGTTAGGAGCCGAGGAAAATGCACTCTTGGGGCGACTTTTCAGGCCCAGATAGCGGGTAAATAAACAGGCATCACCCCTATTGTTAATGATTTTATATAGAGACTGGGAAGAGTAGACACCTGAGGAGTTAAAAGGTCCATATCATCTCATCCTGCTCCCCACTAAAGGGAAGCTGGACAACCTCCTCCCATTTTCTATACAGGGTTTCATCTACCACTCTTCTAAATGTGCATTTAAGTTCCACTCCATCCCAGGTCTCACACACTGTTTTATTTTTCTCATTGACTATAACATACAGCTCCCAAAACTGAATGGTCAGGCTGGAGGTGCCAAGCCAATTATCTCCCCAGAACCTAACCTTTCTACCATTGCCAATTTTCCACCTATACCCATTTTGGCCACCTTGGCAGCCCACATGACCCCTTTAAACAGCTGGGAGGCGCTTGTTGTATTGCTACAGAAGGCGTAGCAAGCACCTTCTTGGCCTTGGGGGCATCGACGACGAGTAGGTTGTGTCATGGCGGCCAATCACGGAAGGAGATCAGAGCGACACGGCAGCAGAAGGCTGAGGGAAGGGAACGATGTCCTGCAGGGGGAGATAGAGAGTGCGTAGAACAGAGGAAGCATAGTGCTGGTTGCTCTCCATTTGCATACGCTTGGTTGGTTGGAAGCAGAGCAAGGAAGAGTGGTGTGATTCTTCAACTTTTGGAGGGCAGATTCAAAATTTATTTGCATGATAATTTTTTTCCTATATTTTTTGACCTTAAATTGTGCTGAGCAAATTAACTTGCTGTCTATGGAGCTAATGCCTTGGGGGCAAGTAGGTTGCGTTTGCTAATGTCTACGTAGCAAGCAGCTTCTTGGCCTTGGGGGAACTGACAAAGTAGGTTGCGTTTGCATCAGGCGACCGTTCATGTGGCGTGCCAATCGCCGGATGAGAGAGCGACAAGCAGGCAGCGGAAGGATGAGGGATCGATGGTCGGCGGGGAGGCAGAGCAGACAGCAGAGTGCGTGCAACAGAGGAAGCAGAGTGCTGGTTGCTCTGTTCTCTGTCTACGCTTTTGGTTGGAAGCAGAGCAAGGCAGAGTGATGTAGTTCCTTCCATTTTCGGAGGGCAAATTCCAAGTTGTTTTGAGAAAATCATTTTGCTGTTTATGGATCTTGCTTTTGTGTGACACAAACTATTTTTGGGGTTTGACATATATAGCATGATACTTACTTATGTTATTAGGTGAACAAGATTCATCTACCTTTTGCCCGAATAAGCAAGGCTTTCCTTTGACAATTCTCTTACATCATACGCCTCTGTTATTTGTCATCCTATGTAAAAAATAATGGAAATATTTATATGTAATTCTCAAAATGTTATCATGGCTCGCCTATACTCATTCCATTCCAAAATATCACAAAACTTGGATTTGGCATAAGTCAAATCTTTAAAATTTGACAAGCAATCTTAATCTATTATATTAGTCAGTAGATGAAAAAGAAGCCTCCACATTCACCGAGAGGCCCAAGAAATTGTTAATCGGAAAAAAATCAGAAAAAAGAGAAGAATTTTGGCCGTTGGATTTTATGAAGATCTAACGGCCTCGATCAAAGCAAATCCAAATTAGTCACTTTCCTTAAACAAATGTTTAGTTTCCTATTAGAAAAGGTCACATCAATTAATTTAAGCAACATAATTGATTTAACATCCTACATCAAATCAAATCCAAGTTTGTCACTTTCCTTAACACACATGTTTCAGATTCGTATCGTATTAGGAAAGGTAAAGTGTTGACTAAATAAAGCAATATGTTTTGCATGAAAAAAAAAGAGTTTGTATTTGAATTAAATACGATCATGTTACACGTACCGACACGGTCACACCTAATTCACCTAATAAATAAATAGAACATTATTGTTGTGGGACGCTATTGTCTATTGCTGCCGATCAATCTCGCCGGTTTATTGCTACCAATCATGAAAAAGGAGCCACCATGTTCGCCAAGAGGGCCAAAAAATTCTCACGTTAATCAAATAAAAGAAAAGGATTTGGGCCATTGGATTTTATGAAAATCTAAAGGTCTGTAGTAGCTCTAAGAGGCTAAGAGTTCATGTCCAATACGACTAACAATAAACTAGGCTAAAGAGTCCATGTCAAATACAACTAATAAACATACTGTCTACACCAAAAAAAAAATCAACAAATAGTTTTTATCCAATGTGAATAATAAATATACCATCTTAATTATAGATATAGTTTTTTAGAATAATCATAGATATAGTTATGATAGGAAAGTATATATGTCTCATGCGAATACTACTCCATGTACTTGCACATGCGTGAGACACTTGCAAATTCCATATTAGTCAAATATTGGCAAGTGGAAGCGATCAGAGAAAAGAAAAATAATGAATGGGACCTACATCCTTCCACGTAAGGACTAACCTATGTTTGGTTAAAGTCGAAATCTAATTTGTGATAGGAAACAAGATATGAGTCTATATCAAAAACAAGCCCGTGTCCAAATTCTAAGCACATCACGATATGCCGACGATATTTTCTCTTCAACTGTTGAATAAATACTGACATAAAAATAGACCTACGGTAATGTTGCACATGAGCAGATATGAAATTGGATGAATGTGTATGCGGAAGTTGAATCCTATACCAATAGGAAAAATAATTTTGTTGTTATTAATTACCACTATGATAATTTAGCTGCGCTATTACGCTATTAGTACAATATAGAGTTAAAAGGAGCCACCACATTCATAAAAAATGTGTAGAAATTCCCACATTAATAAAAAAATGAAGGATTTAGAATGATGGATTTTGCGAAGATCTAGGTGTAAAATAGGCCAAAGAGTCGATGTACAATGCAATTAATAAAAATGTAATTAAAAATAAGTAAATTATGATTTGATAAAAGAGTACATGTCCAGTACAACGATTTTCAAAATTTATAAAAGGAAGTCCGTAGAATACGATTAACAATGGATCTCAAACTAAGCGTAAAAATATCACGAATACTATGGTGAAAACCGTTTGTGTGTTAGATCATCGAGCGAAGAATTATAGCAAAAAAACTAAAAGGGAAAAGTCGTCTGCATGCATGCATGCATGTGTCAGGCGCATGGGAGGTAGGAGTGCGGCGCATAGGAGCCATGCATGCATGTGTCAGTGCATGAGAGGTGGGAGTGAGAGGCGCATCAGAGGGATGCATGCATGTGTCAGATGGGGAAGGTGGGAGTCTGTTGCCAGCCGGCTCTCTAGGCTTCCAATAGTTATTGGGAGCTCTAGGCTCCCAATAGTAATTGGGAGCCCCACACAGCTCCCACCTCCCTGCCATCCGACATGCATGCGCACCTCTCCCACCTATTGGGAGCCGCACACACACAGCTCCCACCTCCCTGCCATCCGACATGCATGCGCACCTCTCCCACCTCTCACCTGACACATGCATGCATGCATGCACCCACCTTTTCCTTTTTGGCTATAATTATTCACTCGAAGATCGAATTCACAAATGGTTTTCACCATTAGATTGGTGGCATTTTTATGCATAGATTGAGATTCATTGTGAATATATATTTTTTGAAATTTTTTGAATTCAAATTTTTACGAGTCATAAAAACGGTATCGACCGTAGAAACATATTGAAACAGTCATAGAAACTATTTCGAGCATAGAAACATAGTGAAACAACCATAGAAACTGTTTAGAGCATAGAAACATAAAGGCATGAGCACAGAATTATTGAGCCACTGTGGTTCTCTTTTCAAATTTGAAATTTGGATACAACTGATTCAGGGGCCGAGTTTGGTGGTGCATAGAAACCTCACATGTAAGCATAGAAACATAGACAATATACGGGTACGAGAATAGAAGCATAAGGACACGTGGATAAAAAATATTGGAGCATAGAAACATATGGGCGTGGTTCTCTTTTGAAATTTGAAATTTACATATAACTGATTCAGGGGCCGAGTTTGGTGGTGCATAGAAACCTCACATGTAAGCATAGAAACATAGACAATCCAAAAAAAATGTTCGGTTCACACGAGTCTTATACTTATATAAAGTTGCTCAAGTATAATTACACAAACGATTTTTCTACTCAAGTTCATAACACAAAACAACCTAGTTGTTTCTTCCAATTAGTGGTCGTTCCGTTGGTGAAGATGACGATGCACGATTCCACCCGTTGGTGGCTTCCTCCATTAGATCCTTCTCGAGAAACCACCTTGTCAAAGAAAAAACATAGAAACCAATGAGGGTGATCATAGAAATATGAGCGTGACACCTGCAAGAAAAGCTAGGCACGAAGGCCGCCACAGGGAGTATGGCAACACACATGACGCGAGTATAGAAACATTCTACGATGTCATAGATACATGTTATCCCTAAATTTTGAAAATATTAACTACCCGACCTTGTATCCAATGTCATAGAAAACAGTGCGTTAAAGCATAGAAAGTATAATGGCCTCCTTCAGATAGATCATAGAACCCTTTCTACAATGGCATAGAAACATGTTAACCCAAAAGTTTGAAATTTGAAGATACTATCTAACCTACCTTATATCAAATGTCATACAAAGCAGCCAGCTTACCACCATCTATGCTAAAAAAACCTTGATTTTTGAAACTACATATAGATCATAGAACCCTTTCTACAATGGCATAGAAACTACAGATCTCTTGTAGTCATAGAAACCTGTCAGCTATGCAAAACATCTCCGGCAACCGTCTTGGTCTCCGGTGGGTGCGGCGTCCCCATGGTGGATAGCTTGGTGGCGTCCCGCGCGGCGGCGATCTGGTCCAGCACCACCGCAATGCAGAGGCTGAGCCAGAACAACAGCAATCAGAAAATCAGATTGGAAGAAATAAGAACTGAAGAGAGAGGGAGAGAATCTTTTTTCCTAAATTTTGGAGCATAGAAACATATGATTTCTGATCATAGAAACATATGGACACAAGTATATAAATGTTGATTGGATCTTTTTTCCTAAATTTGAAATTTAAATATTACAAGTTCATGTGATCTAGTTCTAATGCATATAAACCTATGTGTCCAAGCATATAAACCAACCTACTCATAAAAACATTTCTTTGCGGTCATAGAATCCTATTTCACCAATCATAACTTCATAAGAAATAGTGATGGAAATCACATGGTCATGCTAGAGCAACAAAAAACACAGGATGAAACCAATAAACCAATGTCATAGAAATAACAGGACGAGATCATAGAAAGATGCATGTATCACTGCCTCGCAACAAAATGCATAAAACCTACTGAGGACAATCATAAGAATATGGGCACACAGTCATCTAATAGTCCAAGTTGCAGCTATTTTCAAGAGAAAGAGAGAGAGTAATCCAAGAGCGAACCTTCTGCTGCTCGAACATCAATAGCCAAGGTCGCAGGCTGCAAAAACACGAAAAAAAGGCTTGCAATTCAGGCAAAGAATCACGATCACGGAAGTCATAGAAACTAGCATTTCCCGCACCTGTATATATGATCGATGGGCGACGACGGCAACAGCGAGCAGCACATCCTAAGCGCATGTCATCTACCATAGAATTTGGAAGTGGACAGACCCTAAATCAACAAGGTGCAAATGAGACTTCATCCGCACAGAAATAACAAAAGCTTCAAAGATGATGAATACAATAAAAAAAACTTAATTTTGAAGCATAGAAACAGTGGCATAGGGCATTATGTGCATTTTGCCAAGTACTCCCTCCGTCCTAAAATAACTGTCTCAAGCTTAGTACAATTTTGTACTAGAGCTAGTACAAAGTTGAGACACTTATTTTGGGACGGAGGGAGTACAACATAGGCTGACGCAACACAGAACGTGCTTAAGATATTTTCACAGAACATAGATGGACAGGCAGGGGCGGCGTACAAATTCTCAATGGCAGATTATGGTGAGATTTTAGAAAGCAAAGAAAAGCATGCATATCAACCATGGAGTAGAGAGAGCAGGGCTAAATCATAGAAAAGCATTTGTGTACATCATAGAAATCCTTCTATGATGGCATAGAAACTCACCGCATTTCATCAAACAGTTAAGCTACAAGAACTTGGAGGCATGGCGAACTGCACAACCAAGCCTGGTGGTCATGGCAACTCGATCTGCAAGCAGCAAAAAGTAAAATCCAGCAAGCCAGCACCGTCCAGGAAGTCCTGCCGTCATGCCGAGGGAGACCAGATGGAGTTGCAGCGACAGCGCGCCTCATCGCAACGCTCGCGTCCCCGTGCGCCGCGGTCTCCGTCACTCGTACAAAGAATCCAACGAAGTCATTTCAGACTACCTTCACGAGAGGGGATCCAAAAGAATAGGGATCAAGCACAGGCACGCGAAGCTTTTTCAACTAAAAGTGGCGTTTTTCCAAGATTCAGCATGCACGCAAAATTAAAATGCTAAAATCTCATCATGAGGAGCAAGTGCAGCGGCACCCACCCACCGGCGCCTTGGTACCTGCCCGGTTCCTCCTCCAGTCCGCCCGGCCTCGCTGGAGGGATCCTGGGTCCGCACGATGCCTGTGTGGAGGGGCCCGCCGTGGATTGTGGGAGACGGCGTCGAGCCGGGGCCGCCTCGCCGGAGCTCCACGGGCTACCGACGAGGAAGGCACGGGGTCGGTACCCTGGGGCTGCGCGCCTGCACCGCCGGAGAAGGCGCAGGGAGGCCGGGTCAGCCCGAGCGCCGCGCCGCTGGAGCTCAACGGGCCGCCGCGCCGCCGGAGCTCCCCGCGCAGCCGCTCCACGGGTGTGAAGGAGAGAGAGGGAGGAGAGAGAATGTGAACATTGGAATGAAATCGGCGAGCTGGATCTAGAGGTGCTGTTTGAAATTGTGTAGGGGTACAGATGGCCCCCACGTGGTGTTGGGGTGTTTGGGGGCGGTGGTAGGGATGACAGTTTATACCCGCAGCTATTGTACCTTATGGGTAAGGGTATGGGCATGAAATCTCACCAGCGGGCATAGACATGGGCAGGAATTTTCGCCCGCGGGTACATTAAGGGTGCAAAATCTCGCCCGCGGGTAACCCGCACCCACAACATGAAAAACTACTAGACGTTCACATACAAACAAAGCCTATGTAAAATGAAGGAATTCCTAAAATGAAACCCTAGACCCCTCAGCAAGTGATATTGTTATTCGGCTTGTGAGCCTATGTGAGACAATTTGTGTGTTTGTAGTCTTTTGAATTTTTTAGTGTGAGTGTGAGTCGGTGTGTAACTCTTTATGCTTGTTAGCTTGGTACTGTGTACTTCAGTACTTGTCACAATGTCACTTGTGTAAGACAGTGAGAGTCTAAGAGATATGTACTTGAATTTGTGATGTTTGAGCTATATTTATTGCTTAGTCTTTATTGTGGTTGTTAAATTATTATTGTACTAAATACTCGACCGAGTGTTGCCCGATACCCACAGGGTGCCCTGAGGGTACGGGCACGGGCACGAAATTTTACCCGCATCCCTTTGAGGGTAAGGGTACAACCATGGTGTGTGGGTATGACTACGGGCGGGCATTTGCCTTACCCGCACCTTACCTTGCCCGCTGCCATCCCTAGGCGGTGGGGTGGCGTACCGTGGCAGGAAGCTGGTTTGGTTGGACCAGCTAGCTGACTGGTTCAAGGCTTCCAATAGTTATTGAAAGCCTTGAGCTCTCAATATATATATATATATATATATATATATATATATATATATATATATATATATATATATATATATATATATATATATATATATATATATATATATATATTTTTTCTACATCTGCGTGTAGCTACTCCCATGTGTGTATCTCACAAATTAGAGAGTATTTTTCATACTTGAAGTTTCTAATTAAAGTATGTATACATACTTGATTTTTAAAAGTGGTATGTGGACATACTTTGTTTTTACATATCAAGTATATGGACATACTTTTTTTTTCTATATAGGAAATGTAATATATAACAAGGTGCAAAAAAATATGAGTTCCACTCGAAATTTTTCATGGTTATCACTTTGATAAATCTTAGTTTGGGTATGTGTACATACTCTAAATGATAAATGAGTATGTACGCATACCCAATGTGGTTTTTTGAACATGGGTGTAGCTACACGCGTATGTAGAAAGGATTTTCCCTACACACACACACACACACACATATATATATATATATATATATATATATATATATATATATATATATATATATATATATATCAATTGACTCCATGAGCAATTCATTTACGTGAGACAAGACACATCTCAACTCCATCAATAATTATTTACGTGAGACAATAATACACATCAATCTGCTAGGTGTCGTCAACTCTGACAAGGGTGGCATCTTCATGAGACAAGCCATCAATGTTGTAACTCTAATAATCATAGCCATTGGATTTATTATTTTTTAAAAAAACCAACCTCTGTCATTATGAAAAATAGGTTAAAGTTACCCTCTAAACATATATATAAATTAGCCATTTTGCCATTATGAAAATAATCTAAGTAACCCCTAATCTTCATATAAATTACCCACCTATGCCATTATAAAATAATATCAAATAACCCACTAAATTTAGATATAAATTATTCAATTATGTCATTATATATTAACCTCTAAATCTGAATCTAAATTACATAATAAAACAAAATCTTAAAATATGCCACTATAAAATTCTAAATTACTTTTCTAACATTATTAATACTAATGTCATATTTATGTATGAGAGAAGAAATAAAAATATAATTTTTATATTGTTCAAATAGCTCAAATAAAGGGTTTAATTAAATACATAACACACATATGAAGCTGTCATGTTATGTGAAAAAATTGTGATGAAGTAAACATATTCCAACTAGACAATAATAATTATGTATCTTAGTATTATATTTTAAAATATTTAATACATAAAAACAGTGTGAGGTAGATAAATATAGTTATTAGCTATAAGTATTAATTTTTATATTAATTCTAATTAGCTTGTAAGGTAGCATGGATTGATAGGCTAGTATTTACTAATTGGAGGCTCCTTTTGAGGCATCCACATGATGCCACTTAGGATCCTAGGTGGACACTCTAGAAAAAGAGAGAAATCAATGAAATTCTCACAAAAATTAGAAACATCTAGCCATCGATATGGTAACTCTCATCACAATAGTCATTGGATGTATTATCTTTTCTAATAAATTACTCACCTCTGCCATTATGTAAATAGGCTAAATTAACCCCTAAACATGTATATAAATTACCCACCTATGCCATTATAAAAATAATATCAAATAACCCCCTAAATTTATATATTAGTTATCCAGTTAAAGTAACCCCTAAATCTGAATCAAATTATATAATTATAACAAAATATTAAAATACACTTATATAAAATTCCAAATTACTATTTCTATCATTATTAATACTAATGTCATATTAATATATGAGAGAAGAAATAGAATACAATTTTTATATTATTCATATAGCTCAAACAAAGGATTTAATTAAATACATACACACATATAAAGGTGTCATGCTATGTGAAAAAAATTCTGACTACGTAAATATATTACAACTATATATATAATAATAGCTATGTATCTTTAGTGTTTAAACTATTATGTTTTAAAATATTTAATAGATAAAAGATAGCGTGAGATAAGTAAATATAATTATTAGCTATAAGTTTTAATTTTTATATTTATTCTTATTAGCCCGTGCAGTAGCATGGGTTGATAGGCTAGTGATACAAATCATATCCCAGACATTTTCTTGCATAATTATAATTAATATAGACTATATCCAACAGTCTCCCAATAAATATTTTCTAATTATATGTTATTGGGATGTCCCAATACCTCTTTTATGGACTATTACATGAGGAAATTTTGCAATCTCCCAATAATACTATCACAATAGCAACTATCATATTAAGAGAAACTAAACTCTCAATTTATTTAGAGAGAGTTGGGGTGAATTATTTATTTACCCCAATAATTTTTGGAAAAAGAGAGATGCAAAAGTATTTTGCTGGAGTACTACTTTTTCAACTATCCTCCCAATATAGTAGTTGGTTTGGGGAAAAAGAGACAGCTGAATATGCTCTAAGTGCTCGTCTCATCAGCGTCCTGCTGCCACACTCTCTGCTTAGCTTGTATGTTTACCATCACCAATTATATTGAGCATCATAATCTCATTCGCACACCAGATCTTTGCTAATCGTATAGAAAGGTGCACAGAGGCTGCAGGTTTTGTGCTAGGTTTACCTAGATTATTATTTTTTAATATATTTTTTGCAATGGCTACTGTAAAGTATGATATTCCGCTGTGATGATCAACATACAACGTTCGCTTATGTATGATCGAGAGTTGGGTGTCTCTGCGCTGATGGACAATGCTGGTCCGTCAACTGGGGTCAACCGGATTTCTCGTTTATTTTTGGGCGAGAAATTTTTCCCTCCCACCGGCACGAAAGCGACAACGACCGACGGCGGGAAGAAGAAGACGACGAGGTGAGCATCAGCGTGGCGGTGAGCGCGGCGACGCGCCTGGTGTGCCTGGCCAACTTCGACGAAGGCGAGGTCGTCAGGGTGCTGCCCGAGTGCATGCACTACTTCCACGCTGAGTGCATCGACACCTGGCAGCACGGGAGCACCAGCTGCCCCATTTGCCGCGCCGAGACCACTCTGACGCCGACGCCAAGCCCGGGCTCACTGCACCACCACCATCACCACCTCGACCTCTCCGTCTCCGTCTCCCTCGAGGAGATCCTCGTCCGCACGTAGCAAGCACCTTTTTTTTTAGAGTTATAGGACAACGCCTCAGTCTTACTTATGAAACAGACCGTTAAAGTTTACAGCGCATCATTCACACGAAAAACTCCCCAAGACATAAGCACGGGAGGGAAGCAAACAACATCATAGGCTATCCGAATCACTCTCATTACATGACGAGGAGCGTCTCAAGAGAGCAGGCTCCAAGTACGCAGCAGCGGTTGCAGCTTCTCAGGAAATTGCGTTTCTTCCCAGGCCCCGGCGTTGCCCATGACGAAGTCGAGTAGCTCTTGCTTGAGAGGCCCGGCTAGAGCCCCAATCTTTCCGGTCTCTCTGCTAAGGACTTCATCTTGCTTAGCTTTTGCTCGAAGTCGCCCTTCAGCTTCTCCGGGCAGAATACATTCCAACTGGTGAGAGTCCCAACTATTTTCCGGATTAGCGAAGGCACATCTCTTCATCTTCCATCCTGAAAACACAGCGAATTCCTCAGTTTCTAGAGCCCCCACAAGGCTGCAGAGGAGAACATACAAGCTATAACATATCTCTTACTTAGCCAAAGCTTGCCAATAGACTCAAAGTTACTACCACAGTCTATGCCAATAACCTCAGACATGATCAGCCACATTTGCTTTGCCACCACACGGTCAAAAAACAGGTGGGAGATCGATTCTGATTCATTACCGAAAGGAAAAAGTCTATTTTTGACCATCCAATTCTTGCCTCAGTTTGGTTTTGGCCATCGAACTCCAAAACCGGGTATCTTTGGTCATCTAACTATCAAAACCGTTCAAATTTAGCCATCGAATGCTTTTGATGAGCGGTTTTAAGTTTTTTTATTTACAATTTAGTTCTTATATCTTAAAATGATTATTACCTTTTGCTCGCACCTCTGATTTAAGTGATTCTTGGGGTAGCATATTGCTAACGGTGAGTTTTATCTTTTAAAATGATATTTATATTATTTCATCACTATTTGTTGTACTGTTTGTTATATTATTCTTATGTTGTTGTGTAAAAACAACAATATAAGAAAAGTAAAATAAACAATTATAAAATAATATGAACAATATTTTAAAAGATAAAGCTCATCGTTACGACCGTATGACCACTAGAATGACTTAAATCGGAGATACGATAAAAAATAGTGATCATTTTAAGATCCAAGGACTAAAAATAGTAATTGTTTTTACTATTTAGTCCTTGAATCTTAAAATGATTACTATTTTTTTCTCGTGTCTTTGAATTCAGTGATTTTTGTGATCATATGTTCGTAACGATGAGCTTTATCTTTTAAAATATTGTCCATATTATTTTATAATTGTTTATTTTACTTTTCTTATATTGTTGTTTTTACACAACAACATAAGAATAATATAACAAATAGTGATAAAATAGTATAAATACCATTTTAAAAGATAAAGCTCACCGTTAGGAACATGTGACCGCAAGAATCACTTAAATCTAAGGTACGAGCAAAAGTAATGATCATTTTAAGATCTAAGAACTAAATTGTAAATAAAAATTTAAACCGCCATCAAAACCGCCGATGGCCAATTTTGAACGGTTTTGATATTTGATGGCCAAAGATACCGGTTTTAGAGTTCGATGGCCAAACCAAACTGAGACAAAAGTTGGATGGTCAAAATAGACTTTTCCTACCGAAAAGGCACCTACTATCATCTATATGCTTCCTCTTGCTCACATTGTCCTGGTCAGGACCTTGTTTTTGGTTAGGAGCCGAGGAAAATGCACTCTTGGGGCGACTTTCAGGGCCCAGATAGCGGGTAAATAAACAGGCATCACCCCCCTATTGTTAATGATTTTATATAGAGACTGGGAAGAGTAGACACCTGAGGAGTTAAAAGGTCCATATCATCTCATCCTGCTCCCCACTAAAGGGAAGCTGGACAACCTCCTCCCATTTTCTATACAGGGTTTCATCTACCACTCTTCTAAATGTGCATTTAAGTTCCACTCCATCCCAGGTCTCACACACTGTTTTATTTTTCTCATTGACTATAACATACAGCTCCCAAAACTGAATGGTCAGGCTGGAGGTGCCAAGCCAATTATCTCCCCAGAACCTAACCTTTCTACCATTGCCAATTTTCCACCTATACCCATTTTGGCCACCTTGGCAGCCCACATGACCCCTTTAAACAGCTGGGAGGCGCTTGTTGTATTGCTACAGAAGACGTAGCAAGCACCTTCTTGGCCTTGGGGGCATCGACGACGGAGTAGGTTGTGTCATGGCGGCCAATCACCGGAAGGGAGATCAGAGCGACACGGCAGCAGAAGGCTGAGGGAAGGGAACGATGTCCTGCAGGGGGAGATAGAGAGTGCGTAGAATAGAGGAAGCATAGTGCTGGTTGCTCTCCATTTGCATACGCTTGGTTGGTTGGAAGCAGAGCAAGGAAGAGTGGTGTGATTCTTCAACTTTTGGAGGGCAGATTCAAAATTTATTTGCATGATAATTTTTTTCCTATATTTTTTGACCTTAAATTGTGCTGAGCAAATTAACTTGCTGTCTATGGAGCTAATGCCTTGGGGGCAAGTAGGTTGCGTTTGCTAATGTCTACGTAGCAAGCAGCTTCTTGGCCTTGGGGGAACTGACAAAGTAGGTTGCGTTTGCATCAGGCGACCGTTCGTGTGGCGTGCCAATCGCCGGATGAGAGAGCGACAAGCAGGCAGCGGAAGGATGAGGGATCGATGGTCGGCGGGGAGGCAGAGCAGACAGCAGAGTGCGTGCAACAGAGGAAGCAGAGTGCTGGTTGCTCTGTTCTCTGTGTACGCTTTTGGTTGGAAGCAGAGCAAGGCAGAGTGATGTAGTTCCTTCCATTTTCGGAGGGCAAATTCCAAGTTGTTTTGAGAAAATCATTTTGCTGTTTATGGATCTTGCTTTTGTGTGACACAAACTATTTTTGGGGTTTGACATATATAGCATGATACTTACTTATGTTATTAGGTGAACAAGATTCATCTACCTTTTGCCCCGAATAAGCAAGGCTTTCCTTTGACAATTCTCTTACATCATACGCCTCTGTTATTTGTCATCCTATGTAAAAAATAATGGAAATATTTATATGTAATTCTCAAAATGTTATCATGGCTCGCCTATACTCATTCCATTCCAAAATATCACAAAACTTGGATTTGGCATAAGTCAAATCTTTAAAATTTGACAAGCAATCTTAATCTATTATATTAGTCAGTAGATGAAAAAGAAGCCTCCACATTCACCGAGAGGCCCAAGAAATTCCTACGTTAATCGGAAAAAAATCAGAAAAAAGAGAAGAATTTTGGCCGTTGGATTTTATGAAGATCTAACGGCCTCGATCAAAGCAAATCCAAATTAGTCACTTTCCTTAAACAAATGTTTAGTTTCCTATTAGAAAAGGTCACATCAATTAATTTAAGCAACATAATTGATTTAACATCCTACATCAAATCAAATCCAAGTTTGTCACTTTCCTTAACACACATGTTTCAGATTCGTATCGTATTAGGAAAGGTAAAGTGTTGACTAAATAAAGCAATATGTTTTGCATGAAAAAAAAAGAGTTTGTATTTGAATTAAATACGATCATGTTACACGTACCGACACGGTCACACCTAATTCACCTAATAAATAAATAGAACATTATTGTTGTGGGACGCTATTGTCTATTGCTGCCGATCAATCTCGCCGGTTTATTGCTACCAATCATGAAAAAGGAGCCACCATGTTCGCCAAGAGGGCCAAAAAATTCTCACGTTAATCAAATAAAAGAAAAGGATTTGGGCCATTGGATTTTATGAAAATCTAAAGGTCTGTAGTAGCTCTAAGAGGCTAAGAGTTCATGTCCAATACGACTAACAATAAACTAGGCTAAAGAGTCCATGTCAAATACAACTAATAAACATACTGTCTACACCAAAAAAAAATCAACAAATAGTTTTTATCCAATGTGAATAATAAATATACCATCTTAATTATAGATATAGTTTTTTTAGAATAATCATAGATATAGTTATGATAGGAAAGTATATATGTCTGCGGCGAATACTACTCCATGTACTTGCACATGCGTGAGACACTTGCAAATTCCATATTAGTCAAATATTGGCAAGTGGAAAAGCGATCAGAGAAAAGAAAAATAATGAATGGGACCTACATCCTTCCACGTAAGGACTAACCTATGTTTGGTTAAAGTCGAAATCTAATTTGTGATAGGAAACAAGATATGAGTCTATATCAAAAACAAGCCCGTGTCCAAATTCTAAGCACATCACGATATGCCGATTTATTTTTCTCTTCAACTGTTGAATAAATACTGACATAAAAATAGACCTACGGTAATGTTGCGCATATGAGCAGATATGAAATTGGATGAATGTGTGTACGCGGAAGTTGAATCCTATACCAATAGGAAAAATAATTTTTGTTGTTATTAATTACCACTATGATAATTTAGCTGCGCTATTACGCTATTAGTACAATATAGAGTTAAAAGGAGCCACCACATTCATAAAAAATGTGTAGAAATTCCCACATTAATAAAAAAATGAAGGATTTAGAATGATGGATTTTGCGAAGATCTAGGTGTAAAATAGGCCAAAGAGTCGATGTACAATGCAATTAATAAAAATGTAATTAAAAATAAGTAAATTATGATTTGATAAAAGAGTACATGTCCAGTACAACGATTTTCAAAATTTATAAAAGGAAGTCCGTAGAATACGATTAACAAATAGCTGAATTCAGAATTAAGAAATAAAAATTCATAACTTGACCTAAGATCCATGTTGAATATGACTAATAACTAACTACATTTGAAATTAAGAAAATAAAGAATTAGTTGTTGAATTTTATATGAATTAGAAAGGAAAATAAAAAATAACGAAGATCTATATTCGTAGATAACTAAATAGTCCATATCAAATACAATTCACAAATAGCTAAATTCAAAATAAAGAAAGATTAAAATTAGGAGTTGAATTAGTAGTATGCATAGAATACAAATAATAAATAGCTAGATTCAATTTTTTGACTGAATTAAATTCAGAATTTTATAGTAAAAATATTAGTTGATCGAGATTCTATATTGAAAACAACTAATCTATAGCTTCATTTAAAATGGAAAAATAAGTTAAATTGTTGATGATTTGGATGTGAAATAGTTAAATTTAGAGTCTGTACCAAATGTAATTAAAATAATTTAGGAAGCATTTTGAGAGTATAATTTAAATTTTTTATAACTAATATAGGTAGAGAGTCTATACAAAATATAATTAATTAATAACTACATCATATTCTTTTATAATTTGTTTTGAGTAATATATAATATAATAATAGTAAATTGCTAATATACAAATTAATTAGAATATGATTATTCTTAATAACTAGCTACCCGCGCTATTTGCGCGGGCCATCTGCCTAGTATGACTAATTGAAACTCCTTTTGAAGTCTCCATATTAATCCTTGTGAGATGCGTCACCACATTAATTCTCATGAGTCTCATTGCCAAAAAAAGAGACAAATCCTATCACAAAAATAAAAAACATCCTGCCATCAATTTGCTAACTCTAATCACCATAGTCCATTGAACCTATTATCTTTACCAATAAATAATCCACCTCTGGTATTATGAAAATAGTCCAAAGACACCCTATTTCTATATCTAAATTTACCCACTTATGAAAATACATAAAATAACCAAAAGTAATCACTAATCTTCATGTAAATTACCCAACTATGGCATTAAAAATTAATTTTAAATAACAACTAAATCTGCATGTAATTACCCACATATGTCATTATTAAAAATTATTTTTTTGATCAACAGTACCTGTATTACTGGATAAGGAAAACGTACAAGTACGCGTACAAACACAAGTACATACGCAAAGGATACGGGGATAGCTGTCCCAGCCAAACTACAGAGAAGCCCCCCAGAAAAACTAGAATTACACATAGGCCCTTGGCTCCCCTGCTTGCCGAAGCCGAACGCCGCCGGTCGCCGTGGCGCCACCGGGCGCCGCCGTCGATGAAGGCGCCAGCCAACCCGCGGATCTGGAGAGACCCATCAACGAACCGAAGTAGACACCCGCCCCACTGGGCGGGATGGAGGCGTCGCCGGAAGCACATCGGTCGGGGCAGCGCCCCTATCCCTCCAAATCCTGGACCTCCACTCGACAACGACGACAAACGCCGCCGCGGTACACCCGAGGTCGATCCACATCTCCACCTTCCACAAGATCCACAGCTTCCTTCGCATCCTCGAACAAGCGGCGGCGACCACACCACCTCACCGAGGCCGTGCCACACCAACCGTCGACTCTGACAGGAACCAAAGACTGGAACCCCACCTCCACAGGCCCTCTGTCGGCATCGGAGAATGTTAATTTAAATTATATGACTATAAAATATTCCTCAAATACACAAATCTAATTATTTTATCTATCATTGTCAATATATAATGCTTATGACATTGTTTGTATAAATTAAAAATACTAGTTTCATTGTACATAGAACTCAAATTAAGAGTAAATTTTATATATATATATATATATATGGTTTCTCCATGCATTTGTTTATATATATATATATATATATATATATATATATATATATATATATATATATATATATATATATATATATATATATATATATATATATATATATATATATATATATAAATGCATGGAGAAACCATGCAAAGTGGAAAATGGTTACTATCAAAATAAAGCTATTACAGTAGGATAATGATAAATACATGTCTTTAAGAGCATTGGGGGTACAATAATCAACATATATGTGTGTGTGTGTGTGTGTGTGTGAGAGAGAGAGAGAGAGAGAGCCTATTGTAAATAATTATAACTATTAACTGTGGTGTAACACCCTAACTTTCATCACATGAACAGTAGTAATATTCTGAAATTCCTGTAATTTATTTTCAAGCTTAGCTTAAATCCGTAAGAATTATTGTTCTTGCTAGTCATTTACATTCTTTTATGTTTGTGAATTAAAATAAAATATAGGGCCACATTTTGTTCATGCATTCATGCTGGAGCATTTTTATGTTGATTGATGAATTCAAATTCTCTTGAAGTCAAATTTGTTGCTTGTTTGAATCTTAAAAAGACTTTAAACTCTGTTATGTTAATTCTCATCATTTACTGTTCATCCAGGCGAAATCTTCTTCTTGTTCACCTTTAGATTGAGAATTTCTAAACCCCCTAGGTGGGTCGGCCTTGTGGAACGCGTCCAGTTCAGTTTGCATTTCACACCTGTAAGAGCCGCTGCGCCTGCCCAGAAGAAACATTTTTGTGTGGCGTCGATTTCCTCCAAAAATTCTTTTGGTGCATCCAGTGCCGTGAGTAGGTAAATGGACTGGGAAGTGAGCACTGCTTTGGTCAGCGTCAAACGTCCAGCCAGTGCAATATTCTTTGCATTCCACGCAATGAGCTTGCCCACAACCTTATCAATGATGGGTTGAAAATGAACCTGCCTCAGTCGTCCCGTGGTCAGTGGTAAACCCAAGTATTTGACCGGAAAGTGCGTTCTAATGTCTGGCAGGTTGCTAAAAACATGGTCAAGATCAATGTCACCACAATGATTGAGGACGACAATGCTTGAGTAGGTCGGTGAACGCATCGATGTCTCCCTTGATTGGGTTTACGAAGATTGCAGTGCCATCCGCGTACATTTATACTCTTATGTTCAAGTTCTCCCTCGTAGTTTGCTGATTAGGCCTTGTTCCATTGCTAGTTGCAAAAGGCCCTGTAGCGGTTCGATGGCAATGACAAATATGAGAGGGGATAGAGGGTCCCCTTGCCGAAGTCCGCAGTCATGTCGGATTGGCCCATTGGGGATCCCATCCAGGAGTACTCTAGATGAAGAGGAGCAGAGCAGTGAAGCAATCCAATTTCTCCACCTTTGAGGGAACCCCAGTCGCTCTAGCAGAATCAACAAATAATCTTATCTTACTAATTCAAAAGCCTTTGAGGAAGAGTGCTGGTATCCTGTCTTGATGGAAATGCCTTGCCATGCTTCGTATGGTTAGGAAATTATCATGGATACTCCTCTTCTTGATAAAGGTGCTTTGTGTTGGTGAAATGAGTGCCTTCATATGTGGGGCGAGTCTCAGAGCTAGAGTCTTTGTGATTATCTTGATGAAAGAATGTATTAGGCTGATTGGGCGGTGATCAGTGATAGATTCAGCACCCTCCTTTTTTGACAGCAAGACAATGTTTGTTGTGTTGATTATCGAGAGGCTTGCATTGCGTAGGCTGTGGAACAACTTCTCTCATCGTAGCATCTTCTTGTCCTAGGGTGATAGGTTGTGTATTGCACATGGTGGAACAGTATACTATGAAAGTTCAAATAGTACTGAAAATGAAAAAAAATCTCAACGAACAGTTTTGAAAACAGATACATGGTCCGAGCAACCAAAATTCCAAAGTGTTCCTATGTGTGGAATTGTGGTCACCAAGAGACATTTGGTCATGCAAATAAAAAGAACTTTGATCACTAGGGCTGACATGGCATCAGCACCACAGGTTCTGGTCCTGCACCATCATGCTGCCGACGTTGAATTTAGTCGCGCCACACGCAGCCCAACTTGAGGGACTTGCATTGGGCATCGCTGAAATGGATCTGTTGCAGCTCAATCTTCCTCTGATGTGTTTGCCTGCTGAACCTGGGAGTGAAACCAGGGAAATAAAGACTGTTATTGTAATCTCTTGGTTTTCCTTAACTTAAGCTCGTATATTAAAGATGGTACAAAGAACTCAGTGTGTTTTTTTTAATACTGATGGCTTAACGAAGCATAAATGCCAGATTGTTTAATTCTATTATTTTTAAAAGTAGTAAGTTTTAGGATACTCCATGTTAATTATAGACCTTCCAATTTAAGTTGGTAAATTCGCTATTATTTTTTTAGCATCATAGAGGAGATGATAGATACCAGGGTCTTGTTACTTACTACACATCCGTTAACTATGGAACCAAATAACTTTTGATGCATGCTATTTGAAGTTTAAAC
Organism: Aegilops longissima; assembly: GCA_021605205.1. NCBI lineage: Eukaryota > Viridiplantae > Streptophyta > Magnoliopsida > Poales > Poaceae > Aegilops > Aegilops longissima. Next base: position 98,040,416 of record CM038676.1, on the reverse strand, counting down.
TTCATCAGCAAATAAAGTAGAGTAAATACCGAGTAATTCTTTGAGCATTTGAATTCAAAATTTGACAAGTTATTCAACAGTCAGGTAATACCAAACGAATATATATAATATACTATGTATGAATATCTTTCATTTAGCTAGAGTGTATGACGAAGATTTTGAACTTACTTGCAAATTTGAATTGAATTGTGTAAGTAAAATACTATGCATTATATATTTAAGGATTGGCACCACATATAACTTGGAATAAACAGTTACTTTTTTTTTTCTAGCTAGTAAGTACAAAGGATCCATCCTATATATTGCCTCTCACGTGATAAATAAAAAGAAGAAGAAAAATTCATTTCAACCGTACCTCTTCGTCTTCGTCATCTCGTCCTCCCGGACCCTTCTCACCGCAAGTGTGGGATGGTTAGGGTGGACGTCAGCTGCGTGTCGCAGCACCGCCTCCGCTGCCCGCACCTCTGCAGCAAAGACAGCAGAACAAATGATATCTACACTGACGTTCTGAAGCGAGGCAAAGTGCTGCAAGACGAGGCTGACGCAGTCACCGCCGTCCGCGATCTGTTCCAGCTGGTAGGCATCAAACCCAAGCCGCTGGATGCTTGGCATTAGGATCGGCGCAACACCTGCTTTGCCGTCCTTCCTTCCAGAGCCCGAGAGCATGGAAGCATTCACATCGTGCACAGAAAACGAAACCCCGCCGGAGTCGCCCTTTGGCTGCTGGAACAGGACCTTCCGACACTCCAGGCTGCAGCATCTCAGCTTCGGGAAGAAGCAGTCATTACCGGTGGCGGTATCATCATCGGTACTAGTAGTATTTGTTAGCGAACGTGCTTCTGTAGTGGTATGTAGTGGTCCTATTTCTTAGGCCCGTCTAGTGTAATTCTGTTGTAACAGCTAGTATATATGTACCTGTGTAACCTCAATCATAATCAAGGAAGTGTTGCACGATCTCTCTCTCGCTACCCTCGTTCAGACTCCAACATGGTATCAGTTTGACCATCCCGATCCACATCTTCCGCTGCTCCTCTCTCCTCCCCATCCTCCACGATCGCCATGAGCACTTCCTCCTCTGTCTCCTCCTCCGGCGACTCGGAGTCCGACAACGATCAGTTCCGTCCTCCCGTCGCCACCCAAACCCTCCCCACCACCCAGGTCCAGTCCCTTCGCATCCGCGACCATGTGCTGGTCACTCTGGATTTCGAGAAGGAAAACTACGGCCTCTGGCGCCATCAGTTTCTCTCCGCTCTCGCCAAGTTCGGCCTCACCGACCACGTCGACGGCTCGCCGACCCAGGCGACTTCCGACTGGGTTATCAATGACTTCGCCGTCCTCTCGTGGTACAACGCCACCGTGACTCCATCGACGCTGGAGATCGTCTCCGATCGCAAGGACACGGCATATTCCCTCTGGCGCTCGCTTCGCTCTCTCTTCCGCAGCAACCGCGACGCCCGGATCACCTACCTCCTCGACGAGTTCCACAGCTTTACCCAGGGCGATCTCTCCGTCGTCGACTACACCTCCCGGCTCAAGACCATGGCGGACACTCTCCGGGACCTCGGTCACCGCCTAAAGGATCGCGAGCTCGTCCACAACGTGCTCCGCGGCCTCGACGAGCGTCTTCAACACGCCGTCCCGCACATGACGCGCGGCCGCCGCCCCTCCTTCATCAAGCTGCGGGCGTTTCTCCAGCTGGAGGAGCAGCGCCTCGCTCGCCTGGCGCGCGCCAACGCCCGCTCGGCTCTCCTCGCCCACGCCAGCGCGTTCTACGCGGCCCGCCCGTCGTCTTCCACGCCGGCCCCGCCTCCCTTCAACCCCGCGCTGCTCGGCCCTCCAACGGTCGGGCCCGGTGCGTCTACCGGCTCCCCCGGCTCTCGTGGGCGCCCGAAGAAGCGCAAGCAGAACCCTTCCGGCCAGCCCGGTTCTGCTTCCGGCGGGGGCGCGCCCGGCGGCCTTCTGCCCGTCCCGCGTCCTCCCGCTCCTGCTGCCACGGTGGCCGGCACCTTCCAGGGGATTCTCGGAGCCCGCCCACCCGCTCCCATCGTGCCCCAGGCGCACCCGGCCACGACCACCGCCTCTGCATCACCACAGTGGGATCAGGCCGCCCTCATCGCTGCCCTGAATCAGATGGCCCTGCATCCGCCCACTGCTCCTGGTGGCGATTGGATCTTCGACAGCGGCGCCTCCTCCCATATGGGCTCCGGCTCTGGTATACCCTTTTCCCCTCCTTCCCCTTCCTCTCCCACCTCGATCGTCGTCGGTAATGGTGCTCTCCTGCCCATCACCGGCGTCGGCTCCACCTCCTTCCCCACCCCCTCCCGCCCACTCTCCCTTCTAGAAATTCTTATCTCCCCCTCCCTTATTAGAAATCTGGTTTCCGTTCGTGCCTTTACTCGTGATAATTTGGTCTCTGTTGAATTTGACCCTACTGGTTTTTCTATCAAGGATCTGGCCACCAAGACGGTACTTCTCCGATGTGATTCTCCCGGCGAGCTCTACACCTTCACACCGCCTCGCCACTGCCTCTCCACCACCGTCACCGCCGACCTGTGGCACCAGCGTCTCGGCCATCCCGGTGCCGCCGTCCTCGCCAAAGCCTCTACATATTTTCAGTTCAATTTCAATAAAAGCACGGCCTCTCATTGTGATGCTTGTCGCTTGGGCAAACATGTTAGGCTCCCTTTTAGTTCCTCTTCTTCTCAAACTAGTTTTCCTTTTGAGCTTTGTCATTGTGATTTATGGACAAGTCCTCTCTTAAGTGTATCCGGTTATCAATATTACTTGGTCATTCTGGACGATTTTACTCATTATGCATGGACTTTCCCTATACGTCGCAAGTCTGAAGTTCATTCTCTCCTTACTCGTTTCTATGCCTACGTCAAAACACAATTCTCTCGCCCCATCTTAGCCTTCCAAACGGACAACGGCCGCGAATTCGACAACCTCGCCAACCGCACACTCTTTGAGTCCAACGGCACCCTCCTACGCCTCACATGCCCCTACACTTCCCAACAAAACGGGAAAGCCGAACGCATTTTACGCACTCTCAACGACGGGGTTCGCACGCTTCTCTTGCACGCTCACATGTCTCCTCCCTGGTGGGCTGAAGCCCTCGCCACTTCTACCTATCTTCTCAACCGTAGACCTTGCAAGCCTCGCCTCATTACCACACCACACGAGCTTCTCTTTGGGCAGGCACCTGACTTTCGCCACTTACGTGTATTCGGTTGCCTCTGTTATCCCAATTTGCTCGCCACTACTCCCAACAAACTCTCCCCACGATCGGTTGCCTGCGTTTTTTTGGGTTATCCCGCTGACCGCAAGGGGTATCGTTGCTATGATCCCCTCACCCATCGCATAATCTTTTCCAGGCACGTCACGTTCGTCGAATCCGTTTTTCCGTTCAAAACCCTGCCTCCCACGCCCGAATCCGTCGCTGAAACCGCTCCCGATCAGCCTCCCCTGGATCACGTCGATCCTGCATGGGCGCCGCCCCAACCAACCCCTCCCGCATCGCCACCTGGCTCCCCCATGCAGCCCACGCCCACCCCTCCTAACTCGCAGCCCACCACGACCGGGCCTTCCCCACCTTCCCCACCTGGCGGCCCATCTCCCTCCACTCGATCATCTTCCTCCTCCTCCGCTCCTCCCCCACCGCCGCCTCCCAGCGCCACACACCCGATGCTTACTCGCGCTAAACACGGCATCTTCCGACCCAACCCTCGCTATGCCAATCTCCAGGCCACCGTCCTCTCTCCCATTCCCACTTCCGTCCGCGCAGCTCTCCAAGATCCAAATTGGCGCGCCGCCATGCAGTCGGAGTATGATGCCCTGATGGCGAACTCGACGTGGACCCTTGTTCCGCGCCCACCCAACACTAATGTTGTGACCGGCAAGTGGGTTTTCAGGCACAAGCTGAACGCCGACGGGTCCTTGGAGCGATATAAGGCCCGGTGGGTCGTCCGTGGTTTTGCCCAGCGCCCCGGCATCGACTTTGGCGAAACCTTCTCTCCGGTTGTCAAGCCGGCGACGATCCGCACGGTGCTCACTCTGGCGTGCTCGCGTGGCTGGCCTGTCCATCAGCTCGACGTGAAGAACGCTTTCCTTCACGGCGTTCTCGACGAGCAGGTGCACTGCTACCAGCCGGCCGGCTTTGTCGATTCTTCGCGCCGTGATCATGTCTGTCGCCTCGCCAAGTCCCTCTACGGCCTCAAGCAGGCGCCGCGGGCCTGGTTTCATCGCTTCGCCACGTTCGCCGCCACCATGGGCTTCACTGCCTCCCGCTCCGACGCATCCCTCTTCATCCTCCGGCGGGGTGCTGACGCCGCACATCTTCTTCTGTACGTTGATGATATCGTACTTGCGGCATCCTCGACGCCCCTTCTTCGCTCCATCATCGACCGGCTCCAACAGGAGTTCGCCATGACGGATATGGGCGCTCTTCACTACTTCCTCGGCATCCGCGTGCAGCGTACAGCACGGGGGTTCTTCCTCAACCAGGCCCAGTATGCCGAGGAGCTTCTTCGTCGCGCCGGCATGTCCCAATGCCATGCTGCCTCAACACCGGTGGACACGGCCCCAAAGGTCGCTGCTGCCGCCGGCGCTCCCGTGTCCGACCCGTCAGAGTATCGCAGCCTTGCCGGCGGGTTGCAATATCTCACAATGACGCGTCCGGATCTGGCGTATGCGGTGCAACAAGCCTGCCTTCACATGCATGACCCGCGGGACAGTCACCGCGCGCTCATCAAGCGTATTCTGCGGTATGTCCGCGGCACGCTCCAACATGGTTTGCTTCTTCCAGCATCTCCATCGACAGACATCATCGCGTATTCGGACGCGGACTGGGCTGGGTGCCCAGACACTCGCCGGTCTACCTCTGGGTACTGCGTGTATCTTGGTGACACGCTCGTCAGCTGGTCCTCCAAGCGACAGGCCATCGTCTCTCGATCCAGTGCAGAAGCAGAATACCGCGCCGTGGCGAATGCGGTCGCTGATTGTGTATGGTTGCGGCAGCTGCTTGGTGAGCTCTCCGTCTCTCCACCGAAGGCCACAGTCATCTTCTGCGACAATGTATCCGCCGTGTACATGTCTACTAATCCGGTTCATCATCGGAGGACAAAGCACATAGAGCTTGACATTCATTTCGTCCGGGAAAAGGTGGCCCTTGGCGAGTTCCGTGTTGTACATGTTCCAACAGCTCAACAGCTAGCCGATATCATGACGAAGGGTTTGCCGACATCCGTTTTTCAACGCTTCAGGTCCAGTCTCTGTGTCTCCCCAGGCATCGACGACACGACTGCGGCGGGGTGTTAGCGAACGTGCTTCTGTAGTGGTCTGTAGTGGTCCTATTTCTTAGGCCCGTCTAGTGTAATTCTGTTGTAACAGCCAGTATATATGTACCTGTGTAACCTCAATCATAATCAAGGAAGTGTTGCACGATCTCTCTCTCTCGCTACCCTCGTTCAGACTCCAACAGTATTGCACATACCACTTCCATAGTGCGTGCACGCAGCCTGAGGCTATATGCAGCGGCAGCTGCTAAAAAGTAAATTTGGGCCTCCGAGCCACGCCTTCTGTTCCTCGCCGGTCGGCCCTCCTCCCCACGACGGCGGCCACACCCTCTCCTCCTCCTCGCCGGCGGCCGCACTCACGCTCTTCACGCCTTGCCATCGACGCGCCGGGCCGCCGCCGCCGCCTTGCCGAGCGCCAGAAGCCGCGGCCACTCCTCCCCCACGCCAGTGGCCACGCCTCTTCCTCTTCCTCGCCGACGACGCCATCCAGAGCCACTTCCACGGCGCCGCACATACGACGGGAACGTTGTACGGGCACCGCCGGTCGCGCATCTCGCGTTCCAAGAGAGCCTTGGCAGCCCACCGTGCCTGCCCACGGCCAAGTCCACGACCAAGCTTGATTTATTCTCTGCTCATTTGCCCATGTTTTTTACACAATTCCATGCTATTAGCTGATGAGTTGGTGCTTACCTTGTTTCAATATATGAACTTTCTCTACAGGCTAGCACTTGACTTTTTTTCTTTTTTGAAGGGAACTACGGCAGGCAAGGAGCCGGCCTGAACATTATATTAATATGCAAAGTTGAGCATACAAAATTTTCAGCAAGTGGGGGCGAGAGGGAGAGTGTTACATCAAGGCTATGTTACATATACTACTTGCAGCACTTGACTTTTCATCTCTCTCAGGATGTGCACCTGGACGAACAAGGGGCCTTTAGATGATCCAAAGCATTCTATGGGTGTTTTAGATGACCCAAAGCATTCTTCAAGACTGCAGAAGCGCTGGCAAGGATTTTGGACCAATTTACAGAAAGAAAGCTTCAGAAACACCTTAGTTAGGACAAAAAGGATACAAACATGGAATTTATTTCCATTTGTTATTCGTTCAAGCCAGAATGAGACAAAATCATAGTGAGGGGTTATGTACTTCACTGCTGTTGAGAGATTGTTTGTTCATCAAATAATGATAATTATGGGAGCATATCTAATTACCGATTGTGTACCTTATTTTTATTTGATCATTTTGCTGGATTCTCGTTTGTGTGCTTTCCTTGGCGACAACCGACAAGCCGGCAATATATGGCCTTACAGTATATCTGCATGTGGCACAATACATGGCCTTACTGTAAATTCTGAAAAAAATGTCAATATATTTGCATGTCTTTCTCACAGTTACAGGGACAAGGTCAATGGATTACAGTACATGGCATACCGAGACTGAGATTCAGATTCTTGAATGAAGAATAACTGGCACAATGCAAGTCTGAATGCTTTGTTTTATGAACTGGGAGATAGGCAAGATGTTTGCACTTTTCAGACCTGGGAGCAGAGACCTGAACTGAAGCATTTCTGAACATTACACATTGTGACTGAAACTCTGAACTTTATCAAAGAATTTTATCCAATGCTTTGTTTTCCTAGCTAACAGCTTGTATTATTCAGGGTATATGGTCAAGCAGGAGCACCCAGGCATTGAGACATTACAGGCATCAGACTGAAAATGACAGTCTGAAAATGAACTCAACATTACGGGCATCACATTTCCTAACCTGTGGCGTCCGACACCAGCACACACCAGCATATATCTTAGTAGGCGTCAAAAAAAAAAAAGCATATATCTTAGTATAGCTGCCAGCATCTATATCGGCACACATCCTTTTCCCTATCTTCTTGCTTGCTCGTTCCTCGATCAAATCTTGAGCGCGATTGCTGTAGGGCACGAGATCGGGGAGCACGCCAAGGACGCGACGACGGCCGCCGGCGTGTGGCACGTGCACCAGGTCGCTCCTGCCATGGTGCACTTGCACGGACACGGCGCCAAGCGGCTGCAATGCGGCTTGCAAGAACTGCATCAAGACCAGCCTCGGCGGCAGGGATGTCTTCTGGTGCACGGACCGCGTCGCCAACCTATGCAAGCATCGTTGCATGCCGGCCGCATGATTGGACGCCGGACCCTCCGCCGCGTGCGAGAGGAGGAGGCTGTGGTGCTCCTCCGCTCAGGCGCGGCCTCTTGCGCCTCCGGCGTCCGGCAGAGGTGAGAGTGGCGACGGCAACGAAGAGAGAGGAAGGTGCTGGGGAGGTGGAGGCGGCGGGGAGAGGAAGACGAAGGTGCCGCGGCCGAGGGCGCCGAGAAGCCATGGTGGCAACGAGGAGAGGGAGGGGGAGGCGGTGACAGCAGGCTGCGATTTGGGAGCGGGAGGCGGCGATGGCGACGGCAACGGGGGAGGCGGCGATTTGGGGGACGCGAGGACGTGATACCGGGTACCGCTGCAGCTGGTTTTTTTGACAGAAAACCGGTATAATGCCGGTTCATTGCTGTTTACAGGTACCGCTGCAAATAGCCTGAGGTGACGGAGCTGGGGCAACCCGGCAAGGACTCTCATGTTCTGCTCGTCGAGATAATCCACATACAGGTACATGTGGGAGAGGTGGGGAAGACGCGAAGGGTTGATGCAGAAGGATGGGAACCGAGATAAATTTATCCAGTCAAGACACAGTTGCCGCATGGTCCGTGGGAGAAGGAAACCCCCTGCTTCCAAGGTCGTTGTATCCGCATATACTTGTTCAAAGCCCTCGCACAGCAGCGACAGGTGTTCCATCCTTTGGAGATTGCCATATTTCCACGACACACGGAGCATCTTTAGCCGGAGCACCCTCAGTTCCCTGAAGGCTCCCAGCTCCTTCACAAATTGCCTCAGTGGCTCGTCCTCCTGAACCCAGTATATCATTTGGAGCTCCTGCATGGACGTCAGCTTCCCAATCCCATCTGGAACTTTGGAGACCGTGCCTCTCATTCGAATGATTCGAAGGCACAACAGCTGAGTTAGAAAGCCTACTCTTGTCAAAGGTTCTTGCACGTCCAGTGTCTGCAAAAACTTCAGAGTTCCTATTTCTTCTGGGAGCACAACATCTCTACTTAGCCTAAGGTACCTCAAGTGAAGCAATTTCTGGACAGCCACCGCGGGGACCTCCATCGCTGTTTTCGGTTCAAAAAATTTCTGAACAGCCATCCTCCTTTGGGAGGTATCTATGGATAGCACACGTACAAGTCCAAGCCTTGAAACAAACGGTATGATCCAATTGTAACTATCACAGCCACACGAAACGAATGACCTCACTTGTTGCATGTCCATATGTTAGCCACCACGGTTTTATTAATGTTTTGGAGAGCTAACCTGCGAACTTTGCCTTGCTGTGTTGTTGCTGCTGATGATGCTCCTTCATTGTTCTTGTCTTGTAATATAGTGACAAAGTTTTCCTCAGACGAAATAGAACGGATGAGATCAACAACCATATCATGGACCTGACAACCACATACCAACATTTCAGGATATTCCCCGAACTTCTCTACCACCTGGATCATGCTTCTATTTACCAGCTCATTGAAGTATCCCTCACCAATCTCAAAGGAGGACATCCCTTGTTTCTGTGGAACAAAACCTTCGGCTATCCACATCCATATCAGAGGGCCTTTCTCAATGAAAGAGTCTTCTAGGAACACACTTAGGTGTAGTAAGCATGTTCTCAGATGAGGAGGCAAATCATAGTAGCTAAAAGATAGTATCTTCATAGTGTTCTCTACTTGACGGTTTCCTTTACTACTATAACCGACAGAGTGATGCACCTCCGACCATTCTTCCCTAGGTTTACCCACCAACAGGCTAGCCATTGTGATGATAGCTAATGGGATACCACCACACTTCCTCAAAATTTTGTCAGACACGTCATCCGGTTGTTGTTCAGAAGATTTGCTTTCAGAACCAAATATTCTTGCAGAGAATAACTTTCTAGAGTTATCATCTGATAGTGGTTGTAGCTCGTAAACCTCACCCGCTTCTCTAGCAACTTCTTGTTTACGGGTAGTCATGATTGTTCTGCTTCCACTGTTGTTCTCAACAAGAGCCAATTTGATTGTTTCCCAAGTCTGTGCCTCCCATACATCATCAATAACAATGAAGTACCTGCTCCATCATAGAGGAGAAGACATGAGCTGCCAAAACTATCTAGAGCATCAATAAAAGCAAGAGGTGTGCAGAGACAAATTGAAGAGTACAAAAAACTGATCACTTTCTACTTCTTTCTTATCAAACTTTACATCCTTAGTGGCTTATCATGTTGTGTAAGCAGCAGCTTTATGATCTTGGACAGGTAGAAAAAAAATGTGGTGTAAGCAGAAGCTTTAGGGTTAGGGTTTATAAAAATTATTGTAGACAATATGTATAAGCTCTCTGAGTTCTACAAACTTTGTAATAAGTAAATTCAATTTCATTAGAAAGCGCACACTTAGTTGTAGCACACGATCGAGGCGACTATCCCTAATCGATAGACTCAATCCTATCAGCAAGTGGGAAGTAATCAGTACCTGTCATGTCATAAATATAAAACCAACATAACAAAAAAATTGAACGTAAGTGAAGTAGAACAAAATCGATATCACATAAGTGAAGTTGGTGCACGACCTTTCGTTTTAGAAAAATAAAATCAACCATTGTTGGACTTGAATCATTTTATATTTGTAGCGTCTGATACTTACCTCTTCTTTTCTAGGAATTTTCGGAATTCATCAATGAGTTGTATTTCATCCAGTGTCGTGAAATTGAAACTCATGTATCGTTGCTTGTCAAGATTTATTAATATGTCCTTGAAAACCTTCTTCAAGTCAGGATTATGCCAACCGAACAAAGGCGGTGCAATCAAATTGAGAAAATTCCTTATTTGACACTGAAAACTTCCTAATTCCTTCTTTGGCCCTCTAAAGTCAAAAATTCCCTATATGGCCCAGCTGCAAATTTTGTTCTACAAACTTTGTAATAAGTAAATTCAATTTCATTAGAGGCCACTTAGTTGTAGCACACGATCGAGGCGACTATCCCTAATCGATAGACTCAATCCTATCAGCAAGTGGGAAGTAATCAGTACCTGTCATGTCATAAATATAAAACCAACATAACAAAAAAATTGAACGTAAGTGAAGTAGAACAAAATCGATATCACATAAGTGAAGTTGGTGCACGACCTTTCGTTTTAGAAAAATAAAATCAACCATTGTTGGACTTGAATCATTTTATATTTGTAGCGTCTGATACTTACCTCTTCTTTTCTAGGAATTTTCGGAATTCATCAATGAGTTGTATTTCATCCAGTGTCGTGAAATTGAAACTCATGTATCGTTGCTTGTCAAGATTTATTAATATGTCCTTGAAAACCTTCTTCAAGTCAGGATTGCGGCCAACCGGAACAAAGGCGGTGCAATCAAATTGAGAAAATTCCTTATTTGACACTGGAAAACTTCCTAATTCCTTCTTTGGCCCTCTAAAGTCAAAAATTCCCTATATGGCCCAGCTGCAAATTTTGGTTCCCAATATGACACTGCCGTGAGTTTTAGAGACTAACGGTGTTAAATGACGGTTGAAAAGTCCGTTTTGCCCCTCCTATCTCCTTTCTCTCTTTTTCCCCTTCACTCGCCTGGAGGCGCCGCTGCCAGTACGGCCACCGCCGGCCTCCACCCGCCACCGTGGCCGCGCACCACCTCCGCCCAAGGTGAGCAGGGGAACGAATTCCTCTCACACCGCTCGCCGTCCTGCCCCGCTTCCCTGTCACCATCGCGGGCCGACGTGCCGGCGAGCGCCGTCGCACGAGCTCGAGGCGCCGCCGCCGCTCCTCTACCTCCCCCCGCGCCAAATTGAGGCGCTGCCGCTGCTCTTTCTCCTCCTCCCATGCCAAATCGAGGTGCCGCCACCGCTCCTTCTCCTCCTCCCGTGGTGTCGGCAGCGCGAGGAGGCGGAGGCGCGCGGAGGTGGTGGCCGGCAGCGCGAGGAGGCGGCGGCACGCGGAGGTGGTGGCCGGTGGAGCGACGAGATGGTGGCGCGGGTGAGGAGGCGGCGATGCGAGGAGGTGGAGGTGGCGCCGGCTGCCGGAGGTGGAGGCGCGACGAAGGAGTCGAGACGGCAACGAGCGAGAAGAGAGAAACAGAGGAGGAGGAGAGAGAACGGCCATTTTCACAAGGGCATAAGGGTCTTTTCACATAGCATTTGACAGCAATTGGACAGAAAACTCACGGCAGTGTCATATTGGGAACCAAAATTTGCAGCCGGGCCATATAGAGAATTTTTGACTTTGGAGGGCCAAGAAAGGATTTAGAAAGTTTCCCAGTGTCAAATAAAGAATTTTCTCAATCAAATTCCCCCTTAAGCTTGTCATACGCTGCTTTGGCAAGCGTTGTCTTGCCTAGTCCTCCAAATCCAACAACAGATACTATCTTTTTCTGTGTAGACGGGGCAGCTCCCTTTGTCAACCTTGTGACAAGTTCTTCCCTTGATTCGTCGATGCCGACAAGGTTAGCGGCCTCGGTGTATAGAGATGATATGCGTGGGTCAACCATGGTTTTGGCAGGAGTAATAGCATCGAACTTGTACCTGTCCGAGGAAACAATGCAATTCCAAAGTTAATACCACGGTAAGAGGAAATTTCAGGGGGAAAATCAAATGCATTTAGGTTTGTGGTTGATTTGATCCTGACCTCTCACGTCGCTCAGCCACCTCTTTGACACGCTGCTTGATGTCCTTGATCTCTTGGGCGATCTCATGCCGAGTGGTAGCCTTGGTGACAATACCCATCATCTTCCAAATGAACCTCTTGGCACTCTTTTTGCTGGGGGGCTCAGGGCTCTGGACCCGTACCAGGAAGGTGTCCACGATATCCTCCACGTCGTAGGACAGCTCCCTGACATCGCGCGCCCAAATCTTGACGTGCTCTTCGAGCTGCTCCGGCGGCACCTCGCCAACACTGCAGAGAGCGGCCCGGATGCTCTCGAGCTCCCTCGACAGGAACTCGATGTTCTTCTTGGTGCCCTTGTGCAGGTTGTACTCATCCTTGAGCAGCTGGCCGAGCTTGGGAAGCAGGGTGCCCAGTGCTCCCGTCGCGAACTCCATGGCTAGCTCGTCGAGCAGGTTGCTTGGATGAGATTCTGCGCAGCGAGTGGCAGGTTCTATTCGTGGAGTTCTGCAGGTGTTGTTGTTTTTTTTTTCCTTTGTCAGGAACGGTAAGAGCACCGTCCATCCAGCAACGGCCGTATCGCATGCGTCTATTTGTCTTTTCATCTGCCTTGGCCCGTCAAACCTGGATCCTGTCCTCCATTTGTGCTGTGAGGTATGTGCGGTACGGTTTTACTTATACTTGGTTTGTAGGAGCACTTTTTCTTTTCTTGATACAAGTCATTTGAACTTTGCTACAGCTTTTCTTGGGCACGCTGCTGTGTAGTAGTAGTTTATCATGCACACCATCCCGTGACAAAAAAAAAGTACTTAGACAGAGCGTAAACACATCTGTGAACGTTGTTGGTGTCGTCATTCATAATTTATTCACAACTATATAACACAAGTGATCTGCATTAGCAATTTTTAGAAAAAAATTCGTTTAGAGCAGAAAGCAAGTACTTGAAAAACGTAGTAGTGAAGTTACAATGCACTTGGACACATTTTTTAAATAAATTATCATTCAATTTGAATATATTCAGTTAATGTCTCATTTTGATGTTTCTCATGGTAACCAACGCAAGATGCTATTTTGGCTTGTCTTACTTAAATCCTTCCAAAGTTTGGTTGAACATAATTGTTTTATACCCTAAGTTTGGATATTTGAAAAATGACACAAGTAGAATTGCTACAAAATAGTTGTATAATGTTTTTTCTGTATTTTATAACAAAACTTATTTATGGAGTTGGTTTGTCAACCAAGACTTCAGCTATATGTGATTTTAGCGAGTATACGGACTTTGCTGTGACAGTGCTCTAGCATCTGAATCATGCATGCTTCTGTATACCAGCTTGTTGAAGTACCCCTCCCAAGTTTCAAATGAGGACATTCCTTGATGATCAGTAGACTGCATGAAGGATATTCCACGCCTGGCGACATGTTCGTTGATGACCTTGATCATGTCGGCGACCGATGGCGAGCCCTGATATTTTATAACAAAACTTATTTATGAAGTTGTTTTGGCGACCAATACGTTAGCTATTTGTGATTTTAGAGTATACGGACTTTGCTGTGACAGTGCTCTAGCATCTGAATCATGCATTCTTCTGTTTACCAGCTTGTTGAAGTGCCCATCCCCAATCTCAAATAAGGACATTCCTTGATGATCAGGAGACTGTATGAAGGACATTCCACGCATGCCGGACATCTCCTCGACTTGTTCCTTGATGACCTTGATCATGTCGTGTCGGCGATGCGATGGCGAGCCGGCCTGGTCTCGCTGAACAGCTTGCCCATCTTCTCTAGGAGGCGTTCGATGGCCGTGTTGCAGCAGGTCGCCGGGACCACCAGGTGGGAGCACCAGCTGCCCCCATGTGCCGCGCCGAGACCACGCCCACGCCGAGCCGCGTCGCTGCACGGTGCACCACCTCGACCTCTCCGACTCTCCGCCTCCGTCTCCCTCGAGGAGATCCTCGTCCATAGTACCAACCAGCTTCTTGGCCTTGGGAACTCGAAGGAGTAGGTTGCGTCAATGGCGGCCGACCAGGAGAGGCAGGTCTGAGGAACGAGAACGATGGCAGGCGGGAGAGAGGCGACGAGTGGAACAGAGGAAACAGAGTGTTGGCTGCTTTGTTTCTATTCACAATTGTTGGTTGGAGGCAGAGCAAAGCAGAGTCGTGTGGTTCCTTCCATTTTTGGAGGGCAAATCGAAGTTGGCAGGAAAGTCTTGTTTTTATATTTTTGTGAAATTAAATTGTTTTAATCAAATCATCTTGCTGTCCATGGAGGTTGCTTTTGTGTGACACAAATTTGTTGGGGGTTTGAGATATAGTATTAGCATACTACTTATTTATGTCAAGTGACCAAGATTCATCTACCTTTTGCCTCTAATTTGCAAGGCTTTGCTCAGATAACATTCTTATATATCATATGCACAACTCTGTTATTTATCATCCTATGCAAAAATCATGGAAATCCTTATATGTTATTCTCAAAATGTTATCATGTCTCACCTTTAATCATTCCATTCCAAACTATAGCTGCGTTTGGATTTGTCGTAAGTCAAATCTTTAAAATCTGACAAACAATCTTAATATTATAATTCAAACTCCTTTTGAAGCCGTCAAATTAATCCTTGTGAGACGATCTCAACATTAATCCTAACGAGTCTCCATTGGAAAAAATATATAAATTCTACAAAATATCACAAAAATAAAAAAAATATTCGACCATCAATTTACTAGCTCTAATCATCATAGTACATTGGATCTATTATCTATACTAATAAATCATCCACCTCTGGCACTATAAAAACTAGTCCAAAAACACACAATTCTATATCTAAATTTACTCACCTTTGCCAATATATAAAATAACCAAAAGTAATCTCTAATCTTCATGTAAATTATCCACCTATGCTATTAAAATATAATTTTAAATAATCCCCATGTAAACTATCCACATATATCATTATTAAAAATTATATTAACCACTAAATCCTAATTTAAATTATATATTATAAAAGGATCCTGAAATACACAAATCTAGTTATCTTATCTATCATTGTCAATATATGTTATTTATGCCATTGTTTATATAAAATACTAGTTTCATGTTGTACACAAAGCTCAAATTAAGAGTAAATTACATATGTATAACAAACAAATGGAGAAACTGTGCAAAGTGAAAATATAGTTACTAGTGAAAACTATTACAATAGGATAACGATAAATACATATCTTTAAGAGCATTGTGTTACGATAATTAATATATGAAAGAGAGCCTAAAAAATTATTATTATTATGAACTACGAGTTGCAATTTATATAAATTTGTACAAATAGTTATATGGCTGTGACATTTCTGGCTGTGACATTTCTGCCGAGGAAGAGATGTTCCCGAAGCTCAACCATGTCAGAATAACCCACCAAATGTCCTGAGTGGAACAAGTAGGAACAACGAAACACAGAATGCGATGGCTGGTGTTGAAGCGGAGACATACGACACTTTTAATTAGTCCCTTCTAGTCCTGCTGTTGCACATATGTAATTTCAAACTACCAGTTAGTTAGGATCCGAGAAAGAGAGAGAGAGAGAGAGAGATGAGGACTGCTGGGAAGAATACATTACCGGCCGTTTTCTAGTTATCTCAAGTGTGGGACGGTTGGGATGGATGTCAACTGCGCGCTGCAGTGCCGCCGCTGCTGCTTCGTCATCGTGTGCGGCAGCAGTGTCACCCTCGCAGACGACGATACCTGCCCTGACATTTTGAAGCGAGGTAAAGTAGTGCAAGACGAGGCTGACGCAGTGATCATCGCCGTCCTTGATCAATTCCTGCGCGGGGACTTCAAACTCAAGCTGCTGGACGCTTGGCATCAGGGTTGGTGCAACGCCTGCTGCGACATCCTTCCTTCCAGAGCCCACGATCATGGATGCATCCACACTCTGCATACAAAACGAGACCCTGCCTGCGGCGTCACCCTTTGGCAGGAACTGGAGCTTCGTGTACCGCAAGCTGCAGCTTCTCAGCTTCGGGAACAGGAAGCAGTCATCACCGCCGGAGGAATCAGCACTACTTATAGTATTACATGCCCCTTCTGCGCGCACCATGAGGTCACGGAGTTGGGGTAACCCGCCCAGGATTCTCATGTCCTGCTCGTCGAAATAATCCACACGCAGGGACAGGTGGGAGAGGTTGGGAAGACGCGAGGGGTTGATGCAGAAACAAGGGACCCGGGAGAATCTTATCCACGTAATAATCAGTTGTTGCATGGTCCGTGGGAGAAGGAAGCCCCATGCTTCCATGGTCGCTGTATCTGCTGCAGGTACTAGACGATGGTAGCTCCACAGTGATAGGTGGTCCATCCTTTGGAGATTGCGCAGAGACTCCACCACATCCATCAGTATCCCTCCCGAAACAGCTGTATCCATCAGTATACCTAGGCGGAGCACCCTGAGTTCCCTGAGGCCACCCAGCTCCTTCACAAATCGCCTCAGTGGCTCCTCCTCACTACCGTAAATTATCTCGAGCTCCTGCAGGATGTCAGCTTCCCAAACCCATCTGGAACTCTAAAGATTAGGCCTCTGATTCGCAGGCACAACAACTGTGTTAGAGAGCGCACACTTGTCAGACGTGCACCACTCACGTCCAGTGTCTGCAAAAATTTTAGTGTCCCTATTTCTTCTCGGAGAATACCTTCAATTAACCGGAGGTACCTCAAGTGAAGCAATTTCTGGACAGGCTTCGGATACCAGACGTCTTGAAGCACACGTACAAGTCTAAGGCTTGAAGTAAATGAGACGATCCCCTTGTCTATATTATCCTCGCATGAAATGAATGACCTCACTTGTTGCATGTCCATGTTAGCCTCCACGGTTCTATTACTTTTTTGGAGAGCTAACCTGCGAACTCTGCCTTGTGTTGCTTCTGCTGATGCACCTTCACTATTGTTCTTGTCTGATATTATAGTGACAAAGTTCTCCTCAGATGAAATGGAACGGATCAGATCAAGTACCATATCATGGACCTGACAACCACATACCACCATGAAATCCCATTTCCACTTTTCTACCTGCTGGATCATGCTTCTATTTACCAGCTCATTGAAGTATCCCTCCCCAGTCTCAAATGAGGATACCCCTTGTTTCTCCTGAACAAATCCTTCGGCTATCCACATCCATATCAGAGGGCCTTTCTCAATGAAATGGTCTTCTGGGAACACACTTAGATACAACAAACATGTTCTTAAATGAGGAGGCAGATCGTAGTAGCTAAAAGATATTATCTTCATAGTGTTCTCTACTTGCGGTTTCCTGTACTACTATAACCAATAGGCGATGCACCTCTGACCATTCTTCCCTAGGTTTACCCACCAACAAGCTGGCCATTGTGATGATAGCTAATGGTATGCCACCACACTTCCTTAAAATTTTATCAGACACATCATCCGGTTGATGATTAGAAGATTTGCTTTCAGCGCCAAATATCCTTGCAAAGAATAAGTTTCTAGAGTTATCATCTGACAGCGGTTGCAGCTCGAAAACCTCACCAGCTTATCTGGCAACTTCATGTTTACGAGTAGTTATGATTATTCTGCTTCCACTATTGTTCTCAACAAGAGCCAGTTTGATTGTTTCCCAAGTCCGTGCCTCCCATACATCGTCAATAATAAGAAGTACCTGCTCCATTATAGAGGAGAAGGCATGAGCTGCCAAAACTATCTAGAACATCTATAAAAGCAAGAAGTGTGCAGAGACAAATTAAAGAGTCCAAAAACTGATTACTTGCTACTTCTTTCTTATCAAATGTCACATTCTTAATTAGTGGTGTAATGAGCAGCAACTTGATGAGCTTGGACATGTGGAAAATGATGACTTTTTAGTCTATAAAAGTAGTAGTAAACATATGATCTATGAAATTGATATTTATTTAAACTTTGCAATAAATAAATTCAGTTTAATTTAAAAGCACACACTTCAAAATCATAGCACACGAGACAATAATTCCTAATGGATAAACTTGATCCTATAAGCGAGTGGGAAGTAATTAGTACCACTCATTTCATAAATATAAAACCAACATAGTAAAAATATCAAACATAAGTGAATAGAACAAAATCAATTACACATAAGTGACGAGGTGCATGACATTTTCTTTAAAAAAATAAAATCATCTATTGTTGGAATTGAATAATTATATTTTTGTAGCGTATGGCACTCACATCTTTTTTCTAGGAATTCTCGAAGTTTGTCGATGAGTTGCCTTTCATCCAGTATATCCAAATTGAAATGCATGTGAAGGTCGATTAATATGTCCTTGAAAACCTTTTTCAAGTCAGGATTCGCCAACCGAACAAAAGCGGTGCATTCAATTGCCCTTGCTTGTCATACACTGCTTTGGCAAGTGTCGTCTTGCCTAGTCCTCCAAATCCAACAACAGATACGACTATCCTTTTTGAGCAGACGGGCATCTCCCTTTGTCAATCTCGTGACTAGGTCTTCCTTGACTCATCGATGCCAACAAGGTTAGCCGCCTCGATGTATAGAGATGCTATGCGAGGGTCAACCATGGTTCTGGGAGGAGTAATAGCATCGACCTTGTACCTGTCGGAGAAAACAATGCAATTCCAAAACAAATAAGGTAAGAACAAATCTCAGGGGGGGAATTGAAATCAAATGCATTTATGTTTGTGGAACTGACCTCTCACGTCGCTCGGCCATCTCCTTCACACGCTCCTTGATGTCCTTGATCTCTTGGGCAATCTCATGCCTAGTGGTAGCCTTGGTGACAATACCCATCATCTTCTTAATGAATCTCTTGGCACTCCTTTTGCTGGGGGGCTCAGGTCCCTGAACTCACACCAGGATGGTGTCAACAATGTCCTCCATGTCGTAGGACAGCTCCCTAACGTCGCGTGCCCAGATCCTGACGTGCTCTTTGAGCTGCTCCAGCGGCACCTCGCCGACACTGCAGAGAGCGGCCTTGATGCTCTCGAGCTCCCTCGAGAGGAACTCGATGTTCTTCTTGGTGCCCTTCTGTAGGTTGTACTCATCCAGGAGCAGCTGGCCGAGCTTGGGAAGCAGGGTGCCTAGTGCTCCGGTGGCGAACTCCATGGCTCGTCAACCAGCTTGCTTGGTTGAGAGTGGAAGTTGGTATGGTCGTGGAGGATGAGCTCGTTCAATTCGTGGAGTTCTGCAGGTGGTGTAGTTGTTTTTTTTTCTTTGTCAGGAACGGTGAGAGCACCGACCGTCCAGCAACGGGGCCCATCTGCACGTGCAGTCACGCGGGGTGCCCTTGATCGCATGCATCTATTTGTTTTTTTCATCTGCCTTGGCCGGTCCAACTTGGTTTGTTGTTGTACGAGCACTTTTTTCTTGATACAAGACATTTGAACTTTGCTACATCTTTTCGGGGGGCACTCATGTTGTAATATAGTAGTTTATTATGCACACCATCCCGTGACAGGAAAAAAAGGGTATCTTTTTCAAGAAAACAGCAGGAGCTCTGCCTTTGCATTAAGAAGAAGAGAACTGACCAATTTATAAGGAAAATTGGCCAAAACCGATACATCGACACACACCAGCCCCGAGGCTACGACCTAACGAGTCGACTCTGTTGCCCAAACAACCAGAGTTGCCACTCCACCACACGACCGAGCCGCCACTCCGCCACAAACCACAAAAAACTTACACACGCCGCCCCGAGGTCAGACTCCATACGAAGTCGACGACTCCGTCCACACGACCAGAACCGACACTCCACAGACAAGGGTGCTCTCCGAGCGCCGCTCCGACTTCCCGCCGCCCCGAGGCCACGCTCCACCGAGCCGATGACGCGCCGCCCACGCGACCAGATCAAACACTCCACGACAATGCTCTTCGAGCCGCCCGACTTCCTCACGCCCCGAGGCCGCGACACCTATTCGTGGAGTTCTGCAGGTGTTGTTGTTTTTTTTTTCCTTTGTCAGGAACGGTAAGAGCACCGTCCATCCAGCAACGGCCGTATCGCATGCGTCTATTTGTCTTTTCATCTGCCTTGGCCCGTCAAACCTGGATCCTGTCCTCCATTTGTGCTGTGAGGTATGTGCGGTACGGTTTTACTTATACTTGGTTTGTAGGAGCACTTTTTCTTTTCTTGATACAAGTCATTTGAACTTTGCTACAGCTTTTCTTGGGCACGCATGCTGCTGTAGTATAGTAGTTTATCATGCACACCATCCCGTGACAAAAAAAAAAAGGTATCTTAGACAGAGCGTAAACACATCTGTGAACGTTGTTGGTGTCGTCATTCATAATTTATTCACAACTATATAACACAAGTGATCTGCATTAGCAATTCGTTTAGAGCAGAAAGCAAGTACTTGAAAAACGTAGTAGTGAAGTTACAATGCACTTGGACACATTTTTTTTAAAATAAATTATCATTCAATTTGAATATATTCAGTTAATGTCTCATTTTGATGTTTCTCATGGTAACCAACGCAAGATGCTATTTTGGCTTGTCTTACTTAAATCCTTCCAAAGTTTGGTTGAACATAATTGTTTTATACCCTAAGTTTGGATATTTGAAAAATGACACAAGTAGAATTGCTACAAAATAGTTGTATAATGTTTTTTCTGTATTTTATAACAAAACTTATTTATGGAGTTGGTTTGTCAACCAAGACTTCAGCTATATGTGATTTTAGCGAGTATACGGACTTTGCTGTGACAGTGCTCTAGCATCTGAATCATGCATGCTTCTGTATACCAGCTTGTTGAAGTACCCCTCCCAAGTTTCAAATGAGGACATTCCTTGATGATCAGTAGACTGCATGAAGGATATTCCACGCCTGGCGACATGTTCGTTGATGACCTTGATCATGTCGGCGACCCGATGGCGAGCCCTGATATTTTATAACAAAACTTATTTATGAAGTTGTTTTGGCGACCAATACGTTAGCTATTTGTGATTTTAGAGTATACGGACTTTGCTGTGACAGTGCTCTAGCATCTGAATCATGCATTCTTCTGTTTACCAGCTTGTTGAAGTGCCCATCCCCAATCTCAAATAAGGACATTCCTTGATGATCAGGAGACTGTATGAAGGACATTCCACGCATGCCGGACATCTCCTCGACTTGTTCCTTGATGACCTTGATCATGTCGTGTCGGCGATGCGATGGCGAGCCGGCCTGGTCTCGCTGAACAGCTTGCCCATCTTCTCTAGGAGGCGTTCGATGGCCGTGTCTGCAGCAGGGTCGCCGGGACCACCAGGTGGGAGCACCAGCTGCCCCCATGTGCCGCGCCGAGACCACGCCCACGCCGAGCCCGGCGTCGCTGCACGGTGCACCACCTCGACCTCTCCGACTCTCCGCCTCCGTCTCCCTCGAGGAGATCCTCGTCCGCAAGTACCAACCAGCTTCTTGGCCTTGGGAACTCTGAAGGAGTAGGTTGCGTCAATGGCGGCCGACCAGGGAGAGGCAGGTCTGAGGGAACGAGAACGATGGCAGGCGGGGAGAGAGGCGACTGAGTGGAACAGAGGAAACAGAGTGTTGGCTGCTTTGTTTCTATTCACAATTGTTGGTTGGAGGCAGAGCAAAGCAGAGTCGTGTGGTTCCTTCCATTTTTGGAGGGCAAATCGAAGTTGGCAGGAAAGTCTTGTTTTTATATTTTTGTGAAATTAAATTGTTTTAATCAAATCATCTTGCTGTCCATGGAGGTTGCTTTTGTGTGACACAAATTTGTTGGGGGTTTGAGATATAGTATTAGCATACTACTTATTTATGTCAAGTGACCAAGATTCATCTACCTTTTGCCTCTAATTTGCAAGGCTTTGCTCAGATAACATTCTTATATATCATATGCACAACTCTGTTATTTATCATCCTATGCAAAAATCATGGAAATCCTTATATGTTATTCTCAAAATGTTATCATGTCTCACCTTTAATCATTCCATTCCAAACTATAGCTGCGTTTGGATTTGTCGTAAGTCAAATCTTTAAAATCTGACAAACAATCTTAATATTATAATTCAAACTCCTTTTGAAGCCGTCAAATTAATCCTTGTGAGACGCATCTCAACATTAATCCTAACGAGTCTCCATTGGAAAAATATATAAATTCTACAAAATATCACAAAAATAAAAAAATATTCACCATCAATTTACTAGCTCTAATCATCATAGTACATTGGATCTATTATCTATACTAATAAATCATCCACCTCTGGCACTATAAAAACTAGTCCAAAAACACACAATTCTATATCTAAATTTACTCACCTTTGCCAATATATAAAATAACCAAAAGTAATCTCTAATCTTCATGTAAATTATCCACCTATGCTATTAAAATATAATTTTAAATAATCCCCATGTAAACTATCCACATATATCATTATTAAAAATTATATTAACCACTAAATCCTAATTTAAATTATATATTATAAAAGGATCCTGAAATACACAAATCTAGTTATCTTATCTATCATTGTCAATATATGTTATTTATGCCATTGTTTATATAAAATACTAGTTTCATGTTGTACACAAAGCTCAAATTAAGAGTAAATTACATATGTATAACAAACAAATGGAGAAACTGTGCAAAGTGAAAATATAGTTACTAGTGAAAACTATTACAATAGGATAACGATAAATACATATCTTTAAGAGCATTGTGTTACGATAATTAATATATGAAAGAGAGCCTAAAAAATTATTATTATTATGAACTACGAGTTGCAATTTATATAAATTTGTACAAATAGTTATATGGCTGTGACATTTCTGGCTGTGACATTTCTGCCGAGGAAGAGATGTTCCCGAAGCTCAACCATGTCAGAATAACCCACCAAATGTCCTGAGTGGAACAAGTAGGAACAACGAAACACAGAATGCGATGGCTGGTGTTGAAGCGGAGACATACGACACTTTTAATTAGTCCCTTCTAGTCCTGCTGTTGCACATATGTAATTTCAAACTACCAGTTAGTTAGGATCCGAGAGAGAGAGAGAGAGAGAGAGAGAGAGAGAGAGAGAGAGAGATGAGGACTGCTGGGAAGAATACATTACCGGCCGTTTTCTAGTTATCTCAAGTGTGGGACGGTTGGGATGGATGTCAACTGCGCGCTGCAGTGCCGCCGCTGCTGCTTCGTCATCGTGTGCGGCAGCAGTGTCACCCTCGCAGACGACGATACCTGCCCTGACATTTTGAAGCGAGGTAAAGTAGTGCAAGACGAGGCTGACGCAGTGATCATCGCCGTCCTTGATCAATTCCTGCGCGGGGACTTCAAACTCAAGCTGCTGGACGCTTGGCATCAGGGTTGGTGCAACGCCTGCTGCGACATCCTTCCTTCCAGAGCCCACGATCATGGATGCATCCACACTCTGCATACAAAACGAGACCCTGCCTGCGGCGTCACCCTTTGGCAGGAACTGGAGCTTCGTGTACCGCAAGCTGCAGCTTCTCAGCTTCGGGAACAGGAAGCAGTCATCACCGCCGGAGGAATCAGCACTACTTATAGTATTACATGCCCCTTCTGCGCGCACCATGAGGTCACGGAGTTGGGGTAACCCGCCCAGGATTCTCATGTCCTGCTCGTCGAAATAATCCACACGCAGGGACAGGTGGGAGAGGTTGGGAAGACGCGAGGGGTTGATGCAGAAACAAGGGACCCGGGAGAATCTTATCCACGTAATAATCAGTTGTTGCATGGTCCGTGGGAGAAGGAAGCCCCATGCTTCCATGGTCGCTGTATCTGCTGCAGGTACTAGACGATGGTAGCTCCACAGTGATAGGTGGTCCATCCTTTGGAGATTGCGCAGAGACTCCACCACATCCATCAGTATCCCTCCCGAAACAGCTGTATCCATCAGTATACCTAGGCGGAGCACCCTGAGTTCCCTGAGGCCACCCAGCTCCTTCACAAATCGCCTCAGTGGCTCCTCCTCACTACCGTAAATTATCTCGAGCTCCTGCAGGGATGTCAGCTTCCCAAACCCATCTGGAACTCTAAAGATTAGGCCTCTGATTCGCAGGCACAACAACTGTGTTAGAGAGCGCACACTTGTCAGACGTGCACCACTCACGTCCAGTGTCTGCAAAAATTTTAGTGTCCCTATTTCTTCTCGGAGAATACCTTCAATTAACCGGAGGTACCTCAAGTGAAGCAATTTCTGGACAGGCTTCGGATACCAGACGTCTTGAAGCACACGTACAAGTCTAAGGCTTGAAGTAAATGAGACGATCCCCTTGTCTATATTATCCTCGCATGAAATGAATGACCTCACTTGTTGCATGTCCATGTTAGCCTCCACGGTTCTATTACTTTTTTGGAGAGCTAACCTGCGAACTCTGCCTTGTGTTGCTTCTGCTGATGCACCTTCACTATTGTTCTTGTCTGATATTATAGTGACAAAGTTCTCCTCAGATGAAATGGAACGGATCAGATCAAGTACCATATCATGGACCTGACAACCACATACCACCATGAAATCCCATTTCCACTTTTCTACCTGCTGGATCATGCTTCTATTTACCAGCTCATTGAAGTATCCCTCCCCAGTCTCAAATGAGGATACCCCTTGTTTCTCCTGAACAAATCCTTCGGCTATCCACATCCATATCAGAGGGCCTTTCTCAATGAAATGGTCTTCTGGGAACACACTTAGATACAACAAACATGTTCTTAAATGAGGAGGCAGATCGTAGTAGCTAAAAGATATTATCTTCATAGTGTTCTCTACTTGCCGGTTTCCTGTACTACTATAACCAATAGAGCGATGCACCTCTGACCATTCTTCCCTAGGTTTACCCACCAACAAGCTGGCCATTGTGATGATAGCTAATGGTATGCCACCACACTTCCTTAAAATTTTATCAGACACATCATCCGGTTGATGATTAGAAGATTTGCTTTCAGCGCCAAATATCCTTGCAAAGAATAAGTTTCTAGAGTTATCATCTGACAGCGGTTGCAGCTCGAAAACCTCACCAGCTTATCTGGCAACTTCATGTTTACGAGTAGTTATGATTATTCTGCTTCCACTATTGTTCTCAACAAGAGCCAGTTTGATTGTTTCCCAAGTCCGTGCCTCCCATACATCGTCAATAATAAGAAGTACCTGCTCCATTATAGAGGAGAAGGCATGAGCTGCCAAAACTATCTAGAACATCTATAAAAGCAAGAAGTGTGCAGAGACAAATTAAAGAGTCCAAAAACTGATTACTTGCTACTTCTTTCTTATCAAATGTCACATTCTTAATTAGTGGTGTAATGAGCAGCAACTTGATGAGCTTGGACATGTGGAAAAATGATGACTTTTTAGTCTATAAAAGTAGTAGTAAACATATGATCTATGAAATTGATATTTATTTAAACTTTGCAATAAATAAATTCAGTTTAATTTAAAAGCACACACTTCAAAATCATAGCACACGAGACAATAATTCCTAATGGATAAACTTGATCCTATAAGCGAGTGGGAAGTAATTAGTACCACTCATTTCATAAATATAAAACCAACATAGTAAAAAATATCAAACATAAGTGAATAGAACAAAATCAATTACACATAAGTGACGTAGGTGCATGACATTTTCTTTAAAAAAAATAAAATCATCTATTGTTGGAATTGAATAATTATATTTTTTGTAGCGTATGGCACTCACATCTTTTTTTCTAGGAATTCTCGAAGTTTGTCGATGAGTTGCCTTTCATCCAGTATATCCAAATTGAAATGCATGTGAAGGTCGATTAATATGTCCTTGAAAACCTTTTTCAAGTCAGGATTGCGGCCAACCGGAACAAAAGCGGTGCATTCGAATTGCCCCTTAAGCTTGTCATACACTGCTTTGGCAAGTGTCGTCTTGCCTAGTCCTCCAAATCCAACAACAGATACGACTATCCTTTTTTGAGCAGACGGGGCATCTCCCTTTGTCAATCTCGTGACTAGGTCTTCCCTTGACTCATCGATGCCAACAAGGTTAGCCGCCTCGATGTATAGAGATGCTATGCGAGGGTCAACCATGGTTCTGGGAGGAGTAATAGCATCGACCTTGTACCTGTCGGAGAAAACAATGCAATTCCAAAACAAATAAGGTAAGAACAAATCTCAGGGGGGGAATTGAAATCAAATGCATTTATGTTTGTGGAACTGACCTCTCACGTCGCTCGGCCATCTCCTTCACACGCTCCTTGATGTCCTTGATCTCTTGGGCAATCTCATGCCTAGTGGTAGCCTTGGTGACAATACCCATCATCTTCTTAATGAATCTCTTGGCACTCCTTTTGCTGGGGGGCTCAGGTCCCTGAACTCACACCAGGATGGTGTCAACAATGTCCTCCATGTCGTAGGACAGCTCCCTAACGTCGCGTGCCCAGATCCTGACGTGCTCTTTGAGCTGCTCCAGCGGCACCTCGCCGACACTGCAGAGAGCGGCCTTGATGCTCTCGAGCTCCCTCGAGAGGAACTCGATGTTCTTCTTGGTGCCCTTCTGTAGGTTGTACTCATCCAGGAGCAGCTGGCCGAGCTTGGGAAGCAGGGTGCCTAGTGCTCCGGTGGCGAACTCCATGGCTCGTCAACCAGCTTGCTTGGTTGAGAGTGGAAGTTGGTATGGTCGTGGAGGATGAGCTCGTTCAATTCGTGGAGTTCTGCAGGTGGTGTAGTTGTTTTTTTCTTTGTCAGGAACGGTGAGAGCACCGACCGTCCAGCAACGGGGCCCATCTGCACGTGCAGTCACGCGGGTGCCCTTGATCGCATGCATCTATTTGTTTTTTCATCTGCCTTGGCCGGTCCAACTTGGTTTGTTGTTGTACGAGCACTTTTTTCTTGATACAAGACATTTGAACTTTGCTACATCTTTTCGGGGGGCACTCATGTTGTAATATAGTAGTTTATTATGCACACCATCCCGTGACAGGAAAAAAAGGGTATCTTTTTCAAGAAAACAGCAGGAGCTCTGCCTTTGCATTAAGAAGAAGAGAACTGACCAATTTATAAGGAAAATTGGCCAAAAACCGATACATCGACACACACCAGCCCCGAGGCTACGTACCTAACGAGTCGACTCCCCTGTTGCCCAAACAACCAGAGTTGCCACTCCACCACACGACCCGGAGCCGCCACTCCGGCTTACAAACCACAAAAAAACTTACACACGTCGGCCCCGAGGCCGCACTCCATACGAGTCGACGACTCTGCCGTCCACACGACCAGAACCGACACTCCACAGCACAAGGGTGCTCTCCGGAGCCGCCGCTCCGACTTCCCCGCCGGCCCCGAGGCCACGCTCCACCTGAGCTGATGACGCTGCCGCCCACGCGACCAGATCAAACACTCCACGACAATGCTCTTCGGAGCCGCCGCTCCGACTTCCTCACCGGCCCCGAGGCCGCGCACACGCCTGGCCGACGAAGAACCCACAAAGCCACCCAAGCCACCGCGAGCTGACGAGGACCAGACCTCCAAGGCGTCGCCCCCAAGAGGGAAGCGACAAGAATGCCGCCGACGCCCGTTCCGACCAAGGTCAAAACTTGGGTTTTCACCCGGAGAGCCCGAGACCGAGGCGACAATGGTGGTGAAGGGGCTCCACGACGACGCCTCCAAGGAGGGAACGACGTCCGAGGACGCCGTCGGCGCGGCAACGACCGAGGTCGAGCTAGGCTTTCGCCGGAGCTCACCAAATCCATCCTCACCGCAGCTTGCCAAAGAAACCGTCTCGGCATCATGCCGACCGTCCCTCGCCAGCCACATGACCAAGCGGACAAGGCAGCACATCGCCGCCAACCACCATCGGCTGCGAAACCATCGCAGCCCACCTCCTCCACAACGGCGCCCGCCGAGACCGCGGCCGCCAAAGACGCGCAGCAGCACCACCGCTGCCCCGACCCACGCACCTCCCGCCACCCCGGTGGACCGGAGCAGAACACGCCTCTGCCGGACCGCCGCCACAGGTCGACGGCCCGCCTCACCACCAGATCCGGGCGCAAGGGCCCCGAATCCGCCGCCTCGGAGGCTGCCGCCGGACAACCTCCGTGAGGGGGGTGCACGTCGACACCACCACGTCCTGGGGCCGCCGCCCCAGCGCTCCATCACCGGCGAGCAAGGCGCAGCCGCCGCAGGGAAGTCAGATCCGGGCGGATCCGTTCCCCAAAAGCGAGCAGCAGCCGGCGCCGCACACCCGCCACCAGCACCTACAGGCTGCCCGCCGGAGCCCCAGACGCGCCGCCATCCGCCGTCCTCCGCCCACCGCTGCGCCACCCGCCGCCCTCCGCCGCGCCGCCCAGAGATCCCCGCTCGTGAGGCGCCGCCCGTCGCGGAAAAAAAAAACTAGCCCCGCCGCCGCCTGCTCCACGCGAGCTTTGCCCCCGGGAGGCGCCGGCGACGGCGAGGGAGTGGATGGGGTGGGGCGGCCGGAGGCCTTGGCTGCTTGGTCGCAGCCCGTATCGCCCCTGGGGAGGGAGCGACGCGAGGGCCCGTTTATGTGTTTTTGCGTAGAATTAAGTATAAAAAAAAAGGGGGTAAACACATCTGTGGACGTTGGTAACCATTCATAATTTATTCACAACTATATAACACAAGTGATCTGCATTAGCATTTCTTTTAGAGCAGCGAGAGAAAAAAATTCTCTTAGAGAAGAAAGTAAGTACTTGAAAAAAAGTAGTAGTGAAGTTACAATGCACTCAGAAAACATTTTTTTAATAAATTATCATTCAATTTGAATAAATTCAGTTGATGTCTCATTTTGAAGTATCTCATGGTAACCAACGCAAGATGCTATTTTGGCTTGTCTTACTTGAATCATTCCAAAGTTTGGCTATACATATTTGTTTTATACCCTTAGTTTGTATAAAGTTGTTTCTGTATTATGTAACAAAACTTATTTATGAAGTTGTTTTGGCAACCAAGACGTTAGCTATTTGTGATTTTAGCGAGTACACGGACTTTGCTCTGACAGTGCTCTACCATCTGAATCATGCATGCTTCTGTTTACAAGCTTGTTCCCCAATTTTCAAACTTGTTCATTCCTTGATGAACTTGATCATGTCGGCGATGCGATGGCGAGCCCTGGTCTTGCCTAACACCTACCCCATCTTCTCCAGGAGGCCCCGTGTCTGCAGCAGGGTCGCCGGCGTTGTCGACGTCTCTGTCTCCCTCGAGGAGATCCTCATCCGCACGTAGCAAGCAGCTTCTTGGCCTTGCGTCATGGAGGCCGGCTGGGAATCGCTGGAAGGGAGAGCAACAAGTCAGCGGAAGCCTGAGGGGCGGGGAGAGCAGAGTGTTGGTTGGAGGCAAAGCAAAGCAGAGTCGTGTGGTTCCTTCCATTTTTGGAGGGCAAATTCGAAGTTGGCAGGAGAGTTTTGTTCTTTATTTTTGAGAAATTAAATTGTTTTGAACAAATTATCTTGCTGTCCATGGAGCTTGCTTTTGTGCGACACAAATTTTTTTGGGGGGTTTGAGATATATTAGCATAATACTTATTGATGTCACGTGACCATGATTCATCTATACCTTCTGCCCCGAATTTGCAAGGCTTTGGTCAGATAACATTCTTATATCATATACACAACTCTGTTATTTATCATTCTATGCAAATATCATGGAAATCTTTATATGTAATTCTCAAAATGTTATCATGTCTCACCTCATTCCATTCCAAACTATAGCTGCGTTTGGATTTGTCATTACAATTGAAACTACTTTTGAAGCCTCCAAATTAATCCTTGGGAGACGCATCTCTACATTAATCCTTATGAGTCTCATTGGAAAAAATATATATATATATAAATCATACAAAATATCACAAAATAAAAAAAACAATAGCCGGTCAACAATTTGCTAACTCTAATCATCATGATCCATTGGATCTATCATCTTTACTAATAAATCATCCTCCCCTAGCACTATGAAAATAGTCCAAAAACACACAAATTCTATATCTAAATTTACCCGCCTCTGCCAATACATAAAATAACCAAACGTAATCCCTAATTTTCATGTAAATTACCCACCCATGCTATAAAAAATAATTTTAAATAAACTCCTAAAGTTGCATGCAAATTACCCACATACATCATTATTAAAAACTATATTAATCAGTAAATCTTAATTTAAATTATATTATTATAAAAGTATCCTACAATACAGAAATCCAGATATCTTATCTATCATTGTCAATATATGATACTTATGTCATTGTTTATATAAAATACTATTTTCATGTTGTACAAAAGTTCAAATTAAGAGTAAATTACACATGGAGAAACTGTGCACACTAAAAAAAATATAGTTACTAGCTAAAACTATTACAATAGGATAATGATAAATACATATCTTTAAGTGCTTTGTGTTACAACAATTAATATACGAGAGAGAGGTAATAAAATATTTATAATTATTATATATGAGTTGTAATTTTGTATAAATTTCTAATACTTATATGGATGTGACATTTCTGCCGAGGAAGAGATGTTCGCGAAGCTCAATCATCTCAGAATAATCCACCATATGTCCTGAGTGGAATAGTAAGGAACAACGAAACACAGATTGCGATGGCTAGTGTTGAAGCGGAGAGATACGACGCTCTTAATTAGTCCCTTTCCCTTATAGTCCTGTTGTTGCTTGGAAGCTTGAAACCATATATAATTTCAAACTACCAGTTAGGATCCGAGAGATAGAGAGAGAGAGATGAGGACTGTTGGGAAGAATACATTACCGGCCGCTTTCTAGTTATCTCAAGTGTGGGACAGTTGGGATGGACGTCAACTGCGCGCCGCCGCTGCCATTTCCTTGTAGTGTGCGGCAGCAGTAGTACTGTCATCCTCGCCTGCCCCGCCTGCCAGTCGCTTCTTCTTCTTCACGTCGTGCCCAACCAGGACTCGAGCAGAGTCCGAGCGCCGCCGTCCTCGCTTTCCTTCGCGTGGCGAGCACGCCAAGGTGCCCTTCCCGGCCTATATATATGCGCCGCCACGAACTCCTTGCGTGCCCTGATGCCTTGCTCCTCGTCTCTGCCTCACCATCTACGCAGCACCGCCGCCTCCAGGAAATCGACGAGGCCAAGTTGGAGCTGCTGGCCTGCTTCGATTCGTTGCAGAAGGTGACCACCGGAGCAAACTAACAGCACCACGACGATCACGACACCAAGCCACGCCGATTTGTCTTGTCCTCGTCACCGGAACATTGCAGCAAGCCGCCAGCTGTCGAGAACCAGAGCTGGTCGCCGCCGGCCATCCGATCCCGACCAAGGCCTCGTTCGGTTTCACTGGTTTAGAATCAGGCCAGGAAAAGTTTCAGGCCAGGAATAAGTGGATCCAGTGGTGGAATTATTTCAAGCGTTCGGCAGCAGGTTTCTGGATTTGTTACAGGTTGACTAAAGCACATGAGAAAACTATGCACATGTACACAGCCTCTGAAATAACAGAGGGTAAAAATCACACAAATCATACATAGATGAAAAAAATGTTTCATCCTTTTCACCAGAACACATGACAAGCAGAGAGAGACAATAATCTGGTGGCAATAGCCACGAGCAAAATGCAACTGGAGTGAAACACTATCAAAACACAGCACACAACACACAATATTATTGTAAACATTAAACTCTGCCAATCATCAAGCTAAGCAACAGGTGTTATGGATATAGAGATAATTGTCTATAGAGAAACGATCTGGAACAGTCAAACACCACTTCGGGACCATCAAAACCTCATCTAGCTATGAACTCTCGTCAATCCTAGGCCACATATCAGCACGCTCCTTTCCAATAGGTCCAGTGATGGCAGAACCTGCAGGATGGAAATGCATATCAGTAAAAATGCATACACCAATATAACAAGCATGAGTTGGCACAACTTCAAGTATAAACAACTTGCTAATATTCGTAATGCAGACTTCTTGTGTGCATAAACAACGAGAATTGTACGATCTCGCGATGAGATACTCATTGTAGAACTAAAGCATATAAAAATATAGTCATGTAAGGACAAAGTTCAGAATCAACAATAAGACAGCAAGTTCAGGACTAATTTTGTACCCGTTTTAATGTCAGATTTAATACCAAATTAGCTGCATTAGCTACAGTCTTGCCCAACTCTAACTAGCTGAATTTCATAATTAACTCTAACTACAATATTGAATTTCAGAACTAATACCAGAATTGGCAGCAAAATATGAAAGCAATTAACAGAAATATTGTTTGAACAGAATGCACTCCTTTGTCAGAGCATAACTGACATTGTTTACCAGTAATCTACTATCACCCATTACAAAGAGGAAATCGAGTGTTTGGTCACAAACTAGTAAATGGCCTGATACGAGTGGTCTGATTGCTCTAGTATAACTGAATGAATGTCCTGAAACATGTTTGCAGAAAAAGTTATAGGAACTCAACATGCACAGACCATGCCTAGTAGCTATTGCTATCCTTCACAAAAGTAATATAGCTGCAAGAGAAGAAGTACCCAAGCATGTTGCAGATATAGTAATACAAAAGTGCTGACCTTTTGGAGTTGGTACAGGATCCCAAGAAGGGGGAGCTTCACCTTCTCCAACTCGAACCGGTGCTGGAGAGATCTACATGTAAAAAAGAGTTGACAGAAAGGAGCATTTTCAGATTAGAGAGCCACAATAATTTGTATAGTTAAAGCTCCTTGTATCAGAACTGAATCTAACTTCTAACAATAAATAATAAGCACCAAGTAGGATTACTGATGCAGAAAAATGACCAAATGTGCAACTATATTTTACACATCACCTCAGTAATTTTTATGTTAAAATCATCTAGAAAAATTGGGAGCTGTGGGATCAAATGCTAATAAGTAATAAGCACCAAGTATTACAAACCACCTCATCTTTTTTAAGCTTTTGAATCAGAGCAAAAGTACCTAGATTCACTCATCACATGTCAATCTTTAGTTACTTTGGGCCTGAAAGGTATACAAGCTAGCAGCCAAGTATATTAGATGCTAGGAATAAGCATGCATATGCTATGCGGCGTCTCTCAGGAGCACCAAGAAGATAACGAGTCATCTTCAGGCTTCAGCCACAAGGCTTCAGCCAAGTATACTGATCATTCTCGTCTGAATAATTTCACTAGGTTTTGCTCAGACCTTAGAGCAAGTCAATCAGCTGCTACTCTTGCCCTTCAGAGTTCAGACTTGCTTCCAAATCGAATTCGCTACCGTTCGTCTACACTGCAAGACTGCAATTGGTTTGGTACTGGTCTACGCTATCTAAATCACTTCTGACAAGACATACAGATATGATGCAAGGCCCAGCCTAACGGGACAAGACTTGTACCAAGCACGAGGTTGGCAGGTACGTAGAATCCTTGGGATCCTGAGGCCTCAATGGAAAACTCGGCAATGAGAAAATCCAGCATCCGCCTGCTCTCCCAAATCCCACAGTTATATATCGGCTCGAAGAAGAACAAACCCAAAATCAAGAGAGTCTACCCAGGATTCGCGCGCGTACTCCACTGCTTGGAAAATAGGAGCAGGCCCTCCCCGAAACCGGAAAAGAAATTGTGGTGAAACAGAGCCGCCCAGCGAATCCGGCGCAGATCTAGAGCAGAAGCCATCGATCCATCTACCCTCGCACGGAAACCAAGCCCAGCACAGAGCAAAGAAAAATAAAATCGCACCTTCCATGACTTGAACGCTACCAGATCAAGAACTCGAGCTAAGCTACAAGATGGAACCCTAGGCGATTACCACAAGAAACCAAGAGGATGGCCGGCGGCTGTCTCCCTTCCATCAGACGGATAGGCTACCAAATCAAGAACACGACTGCCAAATCAAGAACGCGAGGACATAAGAGGAAGGAAGAGATGGCGGCGCTTACTGGTGAGAAGGCGGCGGGGAGGGTTCGCGCTGCACGGGCGATGGTAGCCGTCGGGGATTCGCACCGCCGCGCCGTATGGTTTGTAATCTGATCACACCGTGATTGGTTCATGTCTTGTAGAATATATTAATTGATTGATCAGGACATTTTAGGCATATATCAATCACGGTTGATCACCTTTGTAACCCGCCACAATGGGAGCTCTTCCCAGTACTATAAATACATGACGTGATGCCTAAGAGCATCTACAAGAGACTAGTCAAATAGCTTAACTAGTCAAATTTTAGCTACTCAATAACATAATTGCTCTCCAATATAAGAGGCATCTCCAACCGAATAGATAAAAATCTTAGCTAAACAAAGAGGTAAAAAAAACTAGATAAAAAAATAAAAATCTTCTCAAAAGATGGGAGAACCAACAACTTCAAATCATTGATTGTCATAATTCAAACCATGTCAGACTCGGACATAGATTTTTTTTCTACGGAGTCCACGCCGTCGCTCGCGATCGGCCGCTAGCGATCGCGTCCGATCCACTGCCCGCCGCCGGACGCCACCAGACTTCGCGTCCACCACTCGCCGCCAAACGTCGCGTCCATGGCATGTCGCCAATCACGATCGATTTCATCCACCGTGCGCTGTCCACGGCCTGGTAAAGGATCTCTCTTCTCTTTGCTAGATGCACCTAATAAAAAGTCAATCCAGTCTTCTGAACAGGTAGATGATTCACAGTGCAGCAACGCGATTTCGCGCGGGGGAGGGCTGCATGCTCGCGGGAATGGCAGTAGGCATGCAGGCGCATGGTGAACGGCAGAGGTTCGGCAAAAATGTCGACCGCCTTTCACGGGAAGCAGAACGAGAAAGCGTTGAGGGCAGATAGCGAAACGGTTGGAGGCTAATTTTGGGGAAAGATTTGTTTTTTTCTATCCATCTTGATTTACATCCTCGGTTGGAGATGCTCTAATAGCTATTGAACTCTTCAAGTCATCCGGCTCTCCAAATTAGCCCTATCCCTAGCCAAACTAAAATGTGAGAAATGGATAGTCTGTTAGAATGAGGTGCTCACTATAAAGTAGAATTTTTATGAAGAGGCAAATAGAGAGTAAAATAAAGGTAGAAAAAAGAAGCTCTTGAAGATGCTCTAACGACCGGGGTTCAACACTTCCTAAAAAAACTATCAGAAAGGAACCGGGCATATATTTTCCCCAGTACAGCTACTTTCAGTCTGAAAGGAATATCGAGACGTGCACTCAAGGCAATAATTCAGGGAATATGTCAACAAGAGAAATAGTTTGATGCAATAAAGTTTTCGATATAGGCCCCCTCATCTGATATTCTTATTAGGCTTCAATTCAAGTGGTAGAGGCAAGAAATGTTTTCTTTCGGGAATGATTTTTTTTTTGTTAAAAATCGGAATGTGTCTTGGGAATCTGAACATCGGATGGAGGGCACGGTGACCACGGCACCCAAGCAATGAGGACTAATTATATTCTCGTGGCAGTAGCCTATGGCATAGTGGCCGTGCCTGTTTGGCTGAACCCATCGATTCAGTGCTATAAAAGGCGGCCTTGGGGTTGGGTGTGCTCAAGCAATCTCAAAGCAGCAACATCTTCCACATCGAGCGAGTTTATCATTTCAGCTTGTTAGTTTCGTCAGAGCTTGAAGAAGAAGATGTCTTGCAGCTGTGGATCAAGCTGCAGCTGCGGCTCTAACTGCACCTGCGGGTACGTATGCTGCTTCTTGCAAATTAAATTCTCTCTTTAATTTTTTTTTCTGACAGAGGGAGATGGAGATCATCAAATAAAGAGCATCATGAGCTTTATTTGACGGATGACTTCTTGTTGCATGCATCAGCAAGAAGTACCCAGACCTTGAGGAGAAGAGCAGCGGCGCTCAGAGCACGGTGGTGCTGGTGCTGGGCGTGGCCCCCGAGAGGAAGCCGGCGGCCCAGTTCGAGGCGGCGGCCGAGTCCGGCGAGAAAGCCCACGGCTGCAAGTGCGGCGACAACTGCCACTGCGACCCCTGCACCTGCTGATTGCTTTGCCAGCTTGCCTATGACGACGTACGTACGTGCCTACAGTATACTACTGTGCTTGCTTGTGTACGTGTGACTGCGAGTGATATGATCGACTAGCTACTGAAACAACAATAAGGATGAGCCGTTATTTGTAGTGTGGTTTGCGACCTTGATGTACCTCTGCTTCTTGGCGTCCGTACGTACGCCTTGGGTTCATTCATGTACCTGTGTGTGTGTGTGTGCTGATCTTTACAAACCATGCTTGCATCTCTGTATGGTATGTCTGCATGTGTCTCTGTAATGATCAGCCCAGAGTGATGATGAATCTATAAAAACTGGTTTGCTTTGCCTAATTTGCACCGTGCTGTATTTTGTTTCATTTACAAAATACAAACATGCATATATATATATATATATATATATATATATATATATATATATACGGTGAGTATACTCCGTAGCCAGCTATAGAATAACTTATTCTATAGCCACCTCTATTTACTACAATTTTGTGTACTGAGTTACCATTATATCAATACAAGTTTATGATAATTGAGTTACCATAATATGACATAGTAAGAAGTTACTATAATCTCGTAATTTTGCATAGTAATTATGGTAACTCAACGTGGCTACAAAATAAGTTATTTTGTAGCCAGCTATAGAGTAATAGTTCTATATACATACATATATATATATATATATATATATATATATATATATATATATATATATATATATATATATATATATGTGTGTGTGTGTGTGTGTGTGTCTCTGGGATTGACTTCCATATGCTTCAGGTCTTCAGTGCTTCAACTTTAACTTACCAGTTTGTGTACAGATTCAGACTTGTGTCCCTTTGCACCTGAAAAATGTATGCTTGCAAACTGACAGAGCTATTAATCACTCTCTGCTGCTGATAAATGATGGATATCCTGCTTTGATCTCCCAAGATTAATTGATCCATTAGTTGGTAGATATGCATATCAAAGAACAGATGCAGAGCAGGCCGGGGGGTATGCATATCAAAAGAAAGGATACCTGCAAACTGATACAGTTATTAATGACTCCCTCTGATGGATATCCTGCTCTGGTAGGCCAAAATTAATTGCTCCATCAGTTGTTGGATGTGCATATCGAAGAACAGATGTGTAGAGTAACGGGATATTATGCATATGAGCATATCGAACAAGAGATGCTTGCAAATTGATGAGGCAGCATCTTTGTTGCATCCACAGCCAGCTCAATAGCTGAAAGGCCCATCCGGAGATAGACGGTCATGGAGCTGGTGATCAAGGCATACCGGCCGCTGGAGCGAGCCATCAACGACCATGTCAGGCATCTCGGCCTGCCACGCGTCACCACGGCGACGAGTACTGGTTCTGAGGACGGCAACGACGACGGTGACGCTAGCTGCACTTGAAGGAGCTCAAGTCCGGCGAGCCCCAAGTGGATCGGAGCTGGTGCTCCGGCGGCCGCAGCAGATGTTCGTGTGCTCTGGCCGTCATGCCCAAATGGGGGCACAACGGTCATCGGCACCTTGCAGTAGGTGGACACACGCTTCACCTTCCACCTCAAGCCCAAGTACTTGGCGCCGCCATCTCAGATTCCTCTCCTCCGATCCGGCCATTACTGATGACTGATCCAGTCTCACTAGATTCATACAGAAGATGAAATGAAATTCAAGATTACCCTGTCCCTGCAGTGTATAACCCCTACGACAGATCCAGTATTTTTCAGTTTTCCTCAATACCAGCGAAGATAGCGACATCATCCTTCCAAGCAAAATACAATTCCAAGAGCTAACCAACTATGGACTACTACCTAGAGTTCTCGACTGCTCACCATCTACTATCTTGTTTCAGCCACATCCTCCTTCCAAGCAACTACGATTCCAAGAGCTCTGCCCTGTAATGGCAAAACATATGTCAGAGGGAGTTAAAAAAATGAGCTCAAAATGGAATATCAACAGGCAACACAGGAAATACTCAAAGTAGACCGGCCAATTAATGTAATAAGAAATAAATTCAGAATACAAGAGAAGGATTCCCTTCAGTGGAAATGTAGATCTAGCTAGCGAGAATTCCAAATTAAGACACAAGACATCAAGCACCTGTTGAAGGTGAAGCTGTGCACACTAGAGGACTAGACACGAAGAGATTGCTTTTGTCGACAAACTCAACTTCACAGATTGCAGTCTGTGGCATTGGTGGACATGGAATCCATAGTATTACTGATAACACAACAATCAGTCCAATACTGTGTGGGGGCATTTTGTCCAGGTACACTATCAGCCGACAACACCTTTGTTTTCATGAAAGCCACAGTTTTAGTCGTTGGTAACTCAAAGATTGGCACAGGAAAAAGAAGACCGCACCATTGTAACCACCAAAGGGGAAGGGAAAAAAAAACTAAAAACCAAGATGGTCATTAACCCCAGTCCCCAGGACATTGAAATTATCAAATGGACATTTTCAACCACACTCATGTCTCAGGAGATTCACATCCATATTTTTCATGTCTCAGGGGAACTGTTCACATCATATTGTAGCATTTCCTGATTCATCTTCATAATTCTGCTTTAATATGAAAGCCCTAGTACATGCATCATTTTGAGAAGATAAAATTACCAAGGCAGAGGGTATGTTTAATAGCTCAATTTTTTAAACTTTATACATACAACTTGTTAAATATTGTTAAATCAGCAGGCAACTTGTACTAATAATGCCAACTTGCTTCAATTTGGAACAAGAACATCAGTAAGAACCCAAGTAAATAGTAAGAAGCATAAAAAAAACTTTTGTATGCACAGATTATAGCACAGCTTACCTATGCCTGGTAAGGAAACTGGTAGTTCGCATATCCAGCTCCCACATCAGATTGCTCCTCATTGACTTTCCTGAACTCTGCCCACAGACTACTCTCCAGCTCAGCCTTCTTCTTCTCCGGGACAGATTTCTTCACCTCCAGAAGACGGAGATAAGTATTCCAAACTGCCCTCTGAGCACGCTTGTCACGAGAAACTGCAGCATTTCTCTCTGCATCTGTAGTGTATGGTGCTTGATATGGGATTCATTCTTGCGGAGTAGTACCAAACTCATAACTAGGGTTTTCCGGGAACTAAGAAAAAAAATGTATTCAGAAAAAATGAGAAAAACACATAAAACAGAAGAGAACGAAAATAGACATACTGGAGGGTTCGGGTATAGCACTTGTTGCACTCCACGGTTCCTTTCATGAACTTCAGGCCCAATATGTGGGATCTGGTCCTCTGTGGAGAGCATGAGGGCCTTCAACTCCGCGATGTGGGCTTCAAGTGTGTCGATGAAATATCGGCAACGGGTCTCGAGGGGATGCCTCGAGAGAGAGATTGGAGATGATGTCGCCGAGTATCGTGATGCGATGGCGACAAGAGACAATTTTAGACAGGTTCGGGTCTCAGGATGAGAAAGCCCTACGTCCTGTATGGTGTATCTTGTATTGAATGCGTTGTACATAGGGGGTCCCTGCCTCCCTTTATATATGCCAGGGAGACAGGGTTACAAGGAAACCACATAGGATTAGATTTCTTGTACAAAGTATATCTTTAATTTCCTAATACAGTCCTATTTCCTTAAAATCAGGCGCCCCTCAACAGCTACAAGCTTATGCGTCAAGTCTTGATGAACCAGGCTAGCCCACGGCCCATAGGGTGGCCCAGCCGGGTTCTTTATCCAGAGGATATAACGTCGTCAAGCCCCCGAGCACTTGTTCGCCTTAAAGCAGCTCTGAAGTGCCGTCTGATGCTTGAGCGAGTTGTTTTAAAGCCAAGCCGAGTTCTTCTGAAAAGAGAAAACCGCCTTGTTCCATAAGTAGCCCCATCCGAGTTGTCTGTAGGCCATCATGTGCTCCAAAACCCTTGTAGAAAGCTCCATTGACGTGCACCGAGTAGGTGCACCCAATGAGTGTAGCCCCCGAGCCTCGTTTTATCTCTCCAAGGAATAATTCGAGGATCTCTGATAAAAGAGCATGGAGAGCTTCAAATTGCCAAATATAGAGTTCTCTTGAAAGAACTCCGAAAAAATCCTGTAGCAGACATACACGTATCCCACAGCCCCCCGAGCCGAAAATCGAATTAAATTCGGATTTAGGGTCAGAAAGCAAAAATGCCAAAACCGATCAGAATTTGAAGAGGCATCCGAGTCGAAATCACCATTATACCCCGGGGGGGCTATATAACTGAACCACGACGGCCTAGCCTGACTCATCTGCCCTGATAACCA
This sequence comes from Aegilops longissima, assembly GCA_021605205.1. Classification (NCBI taxonomy): domain Eukaryota; kingdom Viridiplantae; phylum Streptophyta; class Magnoliopsida; order Poales; family Poaceae; genus Aegilops; species Aegilops longissima. The sequence continues at coordinate 98,000,323 of CM038676.1, read as the reverse complement.
TTGCTTTGCGACAGATCTAGGGTTCGAGCCAACCACCGCCGCCAGCAAACCAAATCACCCCAGCCCCCAAGCCAAACTCCTGAATCTGCAAGCCCCCGATCAAGGACAGCAATCCACTGAAGCTATGTCGAGCATTGGTGGATCCAGCAGTGGTGCGGCCGGGAAAGGGAAAGGAAAAGCCAGAGCTGAATCGCCGCCCCCAGAAAAGTGTGAACCAAATTATGCAGCTGACTCCCCTGGTCCAGAAATCCCTGAAGGAGAGCCAAACCCAATACTAGATTGGTCACCTTGCGTCCTGAAGAAAGGCCAGATTGAAGAACTCATTCGCTATGGATTCCTGCCAGAGAACAGCGGATGGAAAAGTCCTGAAAAGGAACTGTTCCCCACAGAGGATGTCCGCGAGACGGTCGTCTTCAAATCTTTCTATGAGGTAGGATTTGGCATTCCAACCTCAGACTTCTTCCGCCGTCAGCTCCAGTTTTATGGAGTAGAGTTGCAACAACTAAACCCCAATTCTATTCTTCAAATTGCTATCTTCATCCATCTGTGCGAGGCATATTTAGGAATTGATCCGCACTTCCAGTTTTTCCGCCATCTATTTCGGATGAAGGTGACCTCCGCCACACATAGCAGATGTGTAGGCCGTGCAGGAATCCAATTCAGGCAGGGGATGAAAGATCTGTACATTCCGTATGAATTGAAGCAGAGCATACCCGGATGGTACAAAGAATGGTTCTATGTAACCAACTAGGAGCCACAACTGTTAGGGAGAAGCAATCTGCCACCAAAGAAACAACTCTGCTGGTATTCGCCTCTCAGAAACGATGAAAAAGAGGGCATAGATGAATTGATGAACATGATCAATGAGCTGAGTGTCCAAGGGCTGACCGGAGAGCGTGTGTATCTGAGCTATCTACTGCACAGAGTACAACCCATCAAGGCCAGACCCACAGCAGGGTACCTGTATACTGGAAACACAGATCCGAGCAGAAACTCAGCAGAAACCATGACCACAACTCTTGCCATGACATATGTCAAGTAGTACTTTCCAAAATGCAAGTCGGAGCCGGATGAGGTCATGGAAATATGTGAAGCAACCATGACCGATGAGGTAAAAAGAACTCTATCATGTACCAACTGACTTGTTTTTGTACTATTCGACTTGTTTTCGGACTGACTTCTACTTCTTTATGCATGCAGTATATAATCCGCAGAGGAGTATACATCAGCTTGGCTCCGCTAGATCCCAACAACCCGGCAGAGAACCAGGTACTCGCCAAATGCCCAGATGATACATATTGCATTGGTCTAGGTTACCAAAGTAAAGCCAAACCAATCATATCAAAAGATTCAATAAATTGGTCAGACTTAGAAGAATCAGACAACTCACAAAGTATTTCTATTGATGAAAAGGCTGAGAGCACCGACACTGCTGCAACTCCATCCCTAGCACAATCAGCTGAGAAGCCAAAAAGAACTAGTGGAAAAGGAGAAGTACAGAGTAGCTCTAGGCCGATCACGGGTACATCAGAGACCGTGATCCCAAAGAAATTGAGGACAGGAAGAGGCAGCAAACCACAACTCACACCAGAGTTGAAAAAGAAGCCAATTTTGGTAAAATCCACCACGGACGCTATGAATCGCCCAGGTGCTAACGAAGAAACTGATATGTCAATTGAAGACTTGATCACAGACTTTTTTACACAGCTCCATCAGCAGGTGCAGAAGATGCCCGTAAAAGAAGGCGAGAAGAAAGCAAGTCGCTAGAAGTCGGTCAAGAGCAGCCAGCTGCGAAAAAGACCGTGCTTCAGAAAAATGTGGCAAAGAAAGCCCCCGGGATTCAGATTAAAGAACCTGGCAATCCCAACACTGGTACGGCAAAGACCACAGAAGTCCCAAAGACCGCCGCCAAGAACTCTGAGGCGAAACAACCCGGAGTTCGAATCCAAGAACCCGGTCAGCAGAAGAAACCAATCGCAGCGCAGACAGTCAAAGCCCCCGGGTTAAAAGAACCCAGAACTACTCCATTAAATCCTGCTGCCACTTCTGCAAAGAAATCCAATCCAAGTCCGCCCAGGCAACCTGTGCCAGGGACATCATCTGCAGCTCCAACGGTTGCGGAACAACCCTCCACTGCGGCGACACCTCCAAGTAACCGAGATGAACAACCCAGAACTCCAGCGGGGGAGAAGAGGTCGACCACTGGAGGGAGCACATCAGGGAAAAGTGTAGAGAAACCGACTCCAAGCACAGCTAAACAGACACCACCAATCTTGCTGGAGCCAAAGATCACAATGCGAAAACTGCGCAAGTAAGTGATGTGCTATCATATTGAAATGTCCCTTGTATTGCTGCTATATAGACTGTTCTGACACAATATAAATATGCAGGGCCAATGAACCATCAAGTGCAACAGGGCAAAGTCCGGCCAACATAGCTGAAAAAGCCACCCCGACTCCAGCAACGCCCGGAGTGCCCGCAGAAAAGAACTCTATTTCTGAGCAGCCAGAAAACAGAGGAAGAAGTCAGCCAGAAGTAGAGAACCCAGCTGTAGATGCTGTGCGCACTTCAAACACTCCGATCCAGACAGAAACAGCAACAGTGGCAAAGGCACCGCAAGAGGAAACAACCCCACATCCAAAAGAACCAACATCAACTCCACATGTTGGGGAGAGCTCCATGTCTGTACCGCTTGAGGAGGATGTCCCAGAGATACAGCAGGAAACACAGATTGGAGCTGCCGCAGACCCAACTGCCCTTGATGGTGACTTTCAAATGGGGTTTGCGGAGCGCGGGAGTGACGGCCAACCGCAAAACGTGAGATATGACTCCGCAACAGATGAGGAGAATATTCGCCTGGCCATTCACTACGGCTCGCAGTTTAACAACTGCTTCAAGGTAACCTCCATAGAACTCGGAATAGGATTCCATTGCTTGAAATACCTTATACACTGTTGCTATGCAGGCTGTTATCGAGGACTCACAGAAGAAGTCAGCATGCATTCGCCGCATGACGTCTGCGCACAACAAGGCGCAAAGACTTGAAAAACAGCTAGCAGAGGAGCTGAGGCTGAGGGAAATTGACGCCGCAACAATCCAAACACTGCAGGCAGAAGTCGAATCCCTCAACGCCGTGAAAGCTGCCATGAAGGGAACCGTGGCAAAGGCTCACGATCAGCTGACCAGTAAGTTGAAATAACTCTGCCAGTCATATCCATATCCTTATCCCTCGAGTTCAATGATAAAATTCATGAGTTGAACCATGCAGATGCTGCCAAACAAATCAAAACTCTTGAGAATGACCGGGACTCTCTTCGGAATGAAGTCTACCGCAAGGAAGCCACGCGCGAGCAACTCGCCAAGGAGCTCGAAACGGAGAAACGACTGCGGAAAGATACCGAGGCAACCCTGGTCAACACTCTAGAGCAACAGAAGAAGGCAGCTGCTGAAATAGAGAAAATCCGAGAGGAGAGCAACCGACTTCTGGTGGAGAAGGTAATGCCTGGGGTGAAAGCAACAGAACGCTATGAAGCCAATTGTAGCCTTCTTGAGCAAACCATTCATAACATGGACAATCTAGCTATGCAGATTGAAGAGCTAAAAACCATGCAAGTCGAGCTTGATGCTGCCCAGGGGTACATCAAAGAACTCGAAGAAGCAGTAGCGCCCATAGCCAACACCTTCGTGCCAGAAGTCGAAGGAGAAACAACTCGACCTTTGCTGGAACGACTGAAGGTGATACCAGGTCTAGCAAAAGGCTTTGTGCACAGAGCCGCCAAGGTGCTGATGACCCACACGCTAACAGTCATCCAGAATAGGTGGGCCAATGTAGAGATCTCGAAGATCACAGAGGGACCAACTGATGAGTGTACCCAGGAGGAATATGATGCCTTATCAAGCAAGGCGGATCCTGTAGCTAAAGCCATAGTTGGTACCCTAGATATTTGATTACTGTGCTTGAAGAAGTCAGTCGTAATGTATCCCTTGAACTTGTAATGATCAGAATCCTTGTAATATAATGTCCTTTAATATTATTGCATATCATAGTCATCAGTTGCCTTGAATAGCAATAGAAAGAAAACCAAGGATTACCTGTAAAACAAAGTTAAGGAAAAAACAATCAACCCGTACAAAGGGCATTAGTTCTTCATAAACCATTAAGAACTCTATACAAGAAGGTGAACCAAGTTGCCAGAATAAAGAACCCGAAAGAAATTCACACTCCTTGTAAGGAGGAAGACAAACGAGGGGATCCATAATGGCTTTTAGCAAAGAAGCCGGATAACCTCAAACATGGTTAGAAAACCAAAACAAAGTCCATAAGGAACAACAAGTAAGGAAAAAGTCTATCATGGTTGTAAAAAGAACCCAGACTTCAAGTCCAAAAGTAGCCACACAAACTAACACCTTCGTAAAAAGAAGGAAAAAACGGCAGGAAATCCATGATGGTTACTAAAAGAACCCGGATCGAGCCTAAAAGTTAGCTGTGAAGCCTAAAATCAACTCACGAGAGGAGAGAAAAGAGGAAGAATCCAGGTTTTTTCTATAGAAAAGAACCCAAATATGTTCCATAATGGCTATTAGAGCCAAAGTACCTCGATAGAGAGGTAACGAGGGAAGAACCCGTTAATGGCCTGCAGAACCCGGATATGTTCCCAACACGGCTAGAGAGCCTGACTATTCCTCCAGAAGGAAGAAAAGAGAGAAGAACCCGCTAATGGTTTTATAAAAGAACCCAGATATATTCTCACAATGGCTATATCGCCAAAGAACTCTCCGTTAAGGAGGAAAACAGAGGAAGAACCCGTTAGTGGTCTTTTTGAATAAAAAGAACCCGGATATGTTCCCGAAACGGCTAAAGAGCCTAACATAAGCACACAACTGGTGAGCAAATAAGCTTGGAGAGACCAGAACACCTTTATTCCAATAAATGTATACAGAATACAACTGTCACTATGGACAGACAAGTCAAAGAATCCTGGTTCTAAGCATAATACTTCCGCAGGTGCTCAATGTTCCATGTGTTGAGGATATCATCACCCGCCTCGGTCTGTAGACGATAAGTGCCAGGCCCAATGACCTTAGATACCAGAAAGGGTCCATCCCATGGTGAAGTCAATTTGGTATGGCCAGATGTATTCTGAATACGACGTAAGACCAAGTCGCCAACTTGAAAGGAACGGTTCTGGACATGCTTGTCATGAAAACGCCGAATGCTTTGGAGATAAACAGCATTGTGTAACAAGGCGGCCAGTCTAGCCTCCTCAGCTGTGTCAACCTCCAACATACGCTGAGCCTCTATGGCACCTTCCTCATAATGTTGAACCCGAGGAGAGCAATACATCACATCAACTGGAAGAGCTGCTTCAGATCTGTAGACCATAAAGAACGGAGACTGCCCCGTGGCCCGATTTGGCCAAGTGCGCAGCCCCCAGACTGTTGCAGGTAACTCCTTTAGCCATCGCCCTTCTGCACGCTTGAGGTCCCTGTACATGCGCTGCTTGACTCCATCCAAAAGTAAGCCATTAGCTCGTTCAGCCTGTCCATTAGCTCTGGAATGAGCTACCGACGCGTTATGCACCTTGATGCCAGAGTTCTCGCAATGATCCCAGAAAACAGAGCCGGTAAAATTGGAACCCAAGTCAGTGATGATACGATACGGGATGCCAAAGCGAAGAGTCAACTCCTTGATGAACTGGACTGCCTTCTCTGCAGTAGGCTTGACTATCGGGAACACCTCAATCCACTTGGAGAATTTATCAACAGCAACCAAGCAATATTCGAATCCGCCCGGCGCCTTTGGTAGCTTTCCAATCATATCGAGACACCAGCACGCGAAAGGCCATGAGGGAGGAATGAGCTTAACTGCCTGTGCAGGAGTATGAGCATGGTGAGCGAAATACTGACAACCCTTGCAACGGCAAACGAGTTCTTCTGCATCATGAAGAGCTGTAGGCCAATAGAACCCGGAACGGAAGGCCTTGCCAACAATAGTTCGTGATGCCGCGTGATTACCACAGTCACCACCATGAATTTCCTTGAGAATATCCATGCCCTCAGCTTGAGAGACACACTTCATGAGAACGCCTGAACGAGCACTGCACCGGTAGAGATGATCCCCAATGACAGTGTAAGACTTGCTGCGTCGCATGATGCGCTCTTGCTCTGCTGTATCCTGGGGGAGTTTCTGGTGCAAAATATAATCAATCAAGGGTTGAGTCCATGGAATATCAATGACCATTACCTCCTGGAGAGCGGACGAGTTGTTTAGCAACACCGGCTCAGCAATAGACGGCTTGGACAACTCGTTAACAAAGATACCACAGGGCACTTGGGCTCTGGTGGATCCCATCTTGGAGAGTACATCAGCTGCGACATTGTGATCATGATCTACATGGTGAAATTCCAACCCATGAAAATGTTTCTCGAGCTTGCGTACCTCCATACAGTAAGCATCCATGGTTTCCTTGATTGCGTTCCAATCTTTGTTGACTTGCTGGATGACCAGTAAAGAATCCCCATAGACCATCAGGTATTTAATACTGAGTGATGCAGCCAGACGCAAACCATGGAGCAAAGCTTCATATTCAGCCTCATTGTTGGTAACGGGGAATAGAATCTGGAGGACATACTTGAGCTGATCGCCGCTTGGCGATATCAAAAGAACCCCGGCGACGCCGCCTTCCAGCTTAAGGGAGCCATCAAAATACATGGTCCAGTGCTGAGGCTTAAGAGGCGTGGAAGGGAGTTGATACTCTGTCCACTCTGCGATGAAATCGATCAGTGCTTGAGACTTGATAGCGCTGCGCGGGCGGTACTGCAATGTGTAAGTGCCCAGTTCAACTGCCCACTTGGCAATGCGACCTGTAGCCTCCTTGTTATTTAGAATATCCCCAATTCCGCTGTCAGAGACTACTATCACAGTATGTGGAGAATCAAAATAATGCTTCAGCTTTCGTGACGCCATTAGAACGGCGTAGATGATCTTCTCCACCTTTTGGTACCGCGCCTTGGATTTAGATAATACTTCACTGACAAAATAAACAGGGCGCTGTACCTTATGAATCCGGCCTTCCTCTGCTCGCTCGACGATGATTGCCATGCTGACAACGTGAGTTGTAGCTGAGATGTATAGCAACAGGTCTTCCTCAGGGAGAGGAGCAGTAAGGACCGGAGGGGACGTGAGGAATTTCTTCAAATCTTCGAATGCGACTTGAGCCTCCTCTGTCCAGCGAAATTTGTCTTGCTTCTTGAGCAGCTTGAAGAACTCGCAGCCGCGTTCTCCAAGCTTGGAGATGAACCTGTTGAGTGCCGCCATGCAACCCGTTAGCTTCTGGACATCCTTTGCTGTCTGGGGCGGTCTCATGTTCATAATTGTGGCGATCTTCTCGGGGTTAGCCTCGATGCCCCGCTCGCTGACGATAAAGCCGAGTAGTTTGCCTGAAGGAACACCAAAAATGCACTTTGCAGGATTAAGTTTCCAGCGGAACCTGCGCAAGTTGTCAAAGGTTTCAGTAAGATCAGCAATAAGGTTGTCGGGGTTCTTGGTCTTCACCACCACATCGTCCACATATGCCTCAACATTGCGATGCAATTGAGTCTTGAGGCACTTCTGTATCGCCCTCTGATATGTAGCTCCTGCATTCTTGAGACCAAATGCCATGGTCTTGTAGCAGAAGGCTCCATACGGCGTGATGAAGGATGTGCATTCTTGATCCTCTTCCTTCAGGGATATCTGGTGATATCCTAAATAGCACTCGAGGAAGCAGAGTAGAGTACTCCCATCCGTGCTGTCGACGACCTCGTCGATGCGCGGGAGCCCGAAAGAATCCTTCCTGCAATGCTTATTAAGATCGGTATAATCAACGCACATTCTCCATTCATCATTAGGTTTCTTTACAAGAACCGGGTTGGCTAACCAATCCGGATAAAAGACTTCTTTAATGAAGCCAGCAGCTAACAACTTAGCGAGCTCTTTCTTGATTGCCTCCTTCTCAGGAGAAAAGCATCGTAAGCGTTGCTTCTTTGGCTTAGCGTTCTCGTTCAGCTTCAGTTCGTGCTCGATCAACTCCTTGGGAACTCTAGGCATGTCAGATGGCTTCGTGGCGAAGATGTCGGAGTTGGCCCGCAAGAAGTCAACGAGCGCGCTTTCCTATTTCGGATCCAGGAAGGACCCGATGACCGCCGTCTTGGTTGGATCACCAGTTTGGAGGTCGATGGTCTTGGTGCTGATCTCACTTGCCGGCTTGATCTTGGCCGCCTTCTTGTTTGGGGGTAGCTCCGCGCCTTCCTCGATGGTAGCTGCGAGGCGCGTTACTTCCAGTTGCTCTGCAAGGGCAGCCGCTTGGATGGCAAAGTCGACGGCCTCCTTGTCGCAGAGGTAGGAGAGCTTCAAGTCCCCCTTGATGGAGATCACGCCGTTGGGACCTGGCAGCTTCAACACCAGATAGGTGTAGTGCGGGATCGCCATGAACTTGGCCAGAGCAGGGTGACCGAAGATAGCATTGTACGACGTCGAACCTGATGTACTCGGTGCGGTAGTTGTTGGCGGTGTCAAACGTGACGGGCAAAGTGAGTTTCCCAAGAGGAACCGAGGCATGGCCCGGTATGATGCCGTAGAACGATGAGTCCGCCGGCTTGAGGGCTTCTAGATCGATGCCCATCTTCTTAACGGTCTTGGCGAAGATGATGTTGAGACCACTGCCACCATCGATGAGAGTCTTGGAGAGCCTGCAATTAGCCACGACAGGATCCAAAACAAGAGGATAACGGCTGGGGGCCGAGAACTCGGTCCACTGATCAGCTCGAGAGAAGCTGATTGGGATGTCTGCCCACTTTAGCGGTGTTGGGACCGCTGGTTCTGCAGCGTAGGCTTCCCTCCGCGTGTTCTTGCGATGGCGGGAGGAATCAGTGACTGCGAGGCTGCCAAAGAGGATGTTGACGGTTGCGCGAACATCTAGGAAGCCATCGTTGCCTTCTTTGTCAGTGTCTGGATCACCGTTATCATCAGGCTTGTTCTTGTTGTTCCCCTTGCGCTGCTTCTTGGGTGTCTTGTTGGCGAAGCTGTCCTTGAGTAAGTGGCACTCTCCCATGGTATGCTTATACTTGGGATGAAGAGGGCACTTTTTCTGGAGTAGCTTGTTGAACTCCTCCTTCCGCGTTTCTGACGACTGGGCATGCTGAAAACCATCGAGGGACATGACAAGGTTGTCGGCAGCCCTCTTTTTCGAGTTGCCCCCGTTGCGGTTGAAGGAGTCGCGCCTGTTGTCTTGCTGCGGCTTCCGATCCGAGTTATTTTTCCCGTAACGGATCCACTCCTTGTCATCTGTGTCCATCCACTTGTCAAGCATGGCGCTGAGCTCATCTATGGTGCTTGGACGGTTCCACCCAAGCGAGCGGAACATAGACTGGTCGATCAGGCCATCTTGGAAAGCGTCGATGACGTCGGAGTCAGAGATAGGCTTGCAGTGAGCCTTGGTATCCCAAAAGAGCTTGTTGAACTCGCGCAGGGACTCGCCTGGCTTCTGCCTGATGGCAACCAGCTCGTACTTGCTCCCAGGCTTCTTACAAGAACCCTAAAAGTTTGTGACGAACGCCCTCTTCGGGGCGTGCCAGCTATCAATGGAGTCAGGGGCCAGGCTTTGCAGCCATGTCAGGGGCCCCTGATCCAGGACGACTGGGAAGTAGAGCAGCTTGGTGTAATCGTCTCCTCCTACGGCTTGGATAGAAGAAGAGTAACGTAACAACCAAACTGATGGATCCAGCTTACCATCATAGTTGGTGAGTCCCGACAGCTTGAATTTCACCGGGAAGGAGTGTGAGCGGATCTCTAGAGTGTACGCAGGGCAGGCATCGTTGCAGTCGTCGATGAGGCCGGGCATGCTGTTGGCAACTTGATCTGCTGCGTTCTGGCGCTCGGATCGAAGTTGGTTGATACGATCACGAGTGTCTCGAATTGGAGGCTGGTTGCGGGTGTTCTGTGGAAGGCGATTTGCCTGGCTTGGCTGCCTGCCTTGAACACGCGCGCCTTGAGCCCGTCCGCTTTGAATCCATCCACCTTGCGATGGTGCACCCTGAACTCGCCCGCCAGGTGCCCGTGCGCCTTGATTAGAGCTGCCATAGTGGCTGCTTTCTTGACGTCTAGGTACGGCGGAGGCGGTCCTTCTTGACGTAGACTTGGATGGAGAGAGTCCCATCTTGTCAATCTGGAGTGCAGCTGCTTCGAGGCGGGTTAAGGCCGTCTTGATGGAGTGTTGGCGTAGCCATCAAGGAGGCGTGTGGCCGACATGACATTGGCCATCGGATCCCTGAAGACTTCTTCATCGTTGAAGGTTGGGAGGAGGTTGCGGCCCTCGAGATCGCGGCGCCGCAGCCTTCGCTCTGCGTTGCGATCCAGGCGAAGATTGCGCTGTGCGGGTGTTTCACCTTCAGCGGAGTCTTCATCGCTGGATACCTCCTCTTCCTCGACTGCGCCATCGCCTATGATGACCAATAGCTGGCGCGGTGGGTCAGTAGCGGGCGCAGGCGAGGCTTCATGTGGGAGTTCTCTGCCTTCTTGAAGAGCCTTGCTTCGGTACACCCTCCCGCGCTTAACGTAGAAGGGCATTTTGGGCATACGGTGCTTAACGTATCCCGCGCCGTATGCGGCGTACCCATACAGGTAGAGCCGAGCGCACGGCTCGAGCCGATACGGCTGGCTCGCAACTACCCTCTCGCCGTCGCGCGAAAAAAAAAACCCACGACCCGCGCTGACCAGGCGGCCCATTCCAACGTCGCCCCGCCCCGCCGATCGCCGCCCTTACCCGCCGATAGCCGCCGTTCCCCGCCGATCTAGACGTGATCACGCTGCCAATTCCAACGTCCTCCCGTTCGGCCGATCGCCGCCTTCTCCCCGTCTTCACCCGGGATCTGGCCGGCGCGGACAGATCTTCGAGTCGCCGTACGTGATGTCGCCTCCGTGCAGGTCGTCGCGGTGACGTGGCCTACGTGGACGCCGTCGCCGCCCGCAACTCCGTGATCAACCTCTCCGGCAACATCCTCGCCGTCCGCAGCCACGCCAGGCGGGCCGAAGTGCACGTGCATGCCATGTAAGCCTTCTAGTTCGTCAAAAAAGTTGAATCTGTAAATAATTATGTGCAATCTCTTGTTAGATAAGAATTTCTCATCTGTATGATCGTAGTACATTTAATTTGTTTTAAAATTGATAGATCAAATTTTATTATAATATTGCAGTGTAGGTTGAGAGATCATTTAGTGGATAAAGAAACTGGATTTACGGATCTGTTTTTGGACACGAGTGAGTGGGATGGTAGCGATAGTGTTGATCGTATTTAATGGTAATGATAGTAAAGATGATGATGATGGCAGCGATAATGAATCCTGGTCGTCGCATTTATAATTTACCCGAGGAGGATTTTGAAAAGAAGGAGGAGGGTGCTTGTAGTGAAAACGTAAGTGTCTTGTACATTCTTTTTGTCGCATGAAGAACCATATGGTACTTACGTGCATATGATTTTTTAATGTGCAGGAGGATATTGACGCTCACAACGAGGAAAATCATGGTGTTGAATCTTTCGGGATAACATAAGCCAGGTTCGGTCCACAATTTAAGATGTCATTGAATAATAAATAGTTGGTAATGACAACTTACACTTGCTTACATGGAATATTGTAGGCTAACTTTGATGGTTGGAGTGGTGAAGATGGAGATGAGCATGAGGATGGAGCTAATATGGACATTGAGGAAGCTGAAATCCAGCAACGTCTGCTGGAGACACAGTTGAAGGTTATGGGTATGACATTTGCATCACAATGGGAGGCTCACATGTTCTATAATAACTACGCCAAAGACCGTGGATTCAGTATCGAAAAGATAAGGTGAAACGAGGAAAAGGACTTTCAACCACTGTTCGGTATAGGAGATACGCTTGCTCAAGGGCAGGAAAGCGTCGCAGTAAATTTTTAAACCCGAGGGCCGTACCCAGCAGGCTAAGACCAGAGACTCGTTATGCAGTGTGGCGCACATTTTGTCGTGAAGTTGGACAAAGGACGTGGAGTTTGGTTCGTGGCAGCTTTTATGGATGATCACAACCATTTGTTGGCTAGACCAGATGAGGTGGTATTTCTGCGGTCACATCGAGTGATGGGAGATCACCAGATAGCTGAGATATTGGCGATGGAAGGAGCTGGGATCAGAAAGCATATCATCGTTGACAACTTCATTAGCAGGTATGGCTCGTATGATAAGTGTGGGTTTCGAGACGAGACGGTACAACCTATGTTGCCGAGAAAAATGAAGTTGATTGCGAAGGGTGATGCTAACACGGCAATTGGGATTATGAGGAGCAGAAAGAGAAGGATCCAGAGTTTTTCTTTGAGTACGTGCTCGATAAGGAGGGTCGCTTGAAGAGCATGTTCGTGCGATGCACAGTCAAGGCGGGACTATAAACTGTATGGAGATGTCACGGTGTTCGACAGCACATATAAGATGAACAGATACGGTATGCCGCTCATCCCTTTGTTGGTGTAAACAATCACCGTTGCACCACAGTTTTGGTTGTGCCATTGTGTCCGATGAGACCGGCGACATATGTGTGGCTGCTCCAGACATTCCTGAAGGCCAATTGTCAGAAAAAGCCAAGGTCAATCATCACAGATGGAGACGCTGCAATGATACGAGCTATTCGGTTGGTTTTGGTTGATGTGTTGCACCGTCTCTGCTCATGGCACGTGGAAAAAAACATGCAGAAGCACCTTAATTACAAATCGCTAAGTGAGTTCAGGGCACTGTTGTACTACTCCACCTCACCAGCCAACTTTGAGGCGAGATGGCACGCTGTTCGTAAATGGAAGACTGATAAAACAGAAGAGTGGTTGAGTAGGATGTACAGGAAGAGGACTCTGTGGGCAGCATCATATCTGTCAGATGGTTTTTTTCTGGGTATGCGCAGTAATCAGAGGAGTGAAAGTCTTAACTCTTGTCTTCACCTGCACTTGGACGGCGGTATGACTATTGTTGACCTAGTTGTGCATTATGAGAATTGCATAGTCCGACTACGTGAGAACGAGGCGCATGATGACTGTGTTTCAAATCAGTCATTGCCACCATCAGTCACAGAATATAAGGATATTGAGAAGCATGCCGCCAAAGTATTCACTCATTCCAATTTTTATATTCTTCAACAAGATCTGAAGAAGATGGGAGAGCTTGAGATTTTTGAGACGCTAGTGGGAGTTGACTGCCACACCTTCATCGTGACATGGAGGAATAACCGGAAATTTCAGTTCAGCGTGAATTATCGAGCTGAAAACTCGAGAATATGATAGAATGCAGTTGTGGGCTAATACTTGGAAAGGATTGCCTTGCAAACACATTCTGTATGTGTTGGTTCATCTAAAATATCTAAAATACCTAAGTGTTGCATCCTTAAGAGGATGTCGAAAGTTGCGAGAGGTGGGCTGCCTGCACAGCTAAAGAGTGACTTGTTTGGCTGGGGTTGGACAGGGCAGAGCAGCGTGCTCGCTATAGTCAACTCAGTATAACAGGAGCTGAAGCTTTTCATGTTGCTTCAAATGATCCATTTGTCTATGATGAGTTGATGCAGTGTCTGCAGAACATAATAGCGAAGAAAAGGTCCCTAATGATGATGACGTTGGTAGTACAAGAAATGTGCATGAGGAGCCACGCCAGCGGGAACAACATGTTGATGTCATAGGTGATCCCGTGAAAGTTTCCACGAAGGGCGCCCCTAAACAGAGCAAGACAGGGCGGGCAAAGAAAGATCCAAATGTTACAAAAAATGGAAGACCAATATCATTTTCTGAGAAAAAACCCGGTCCTCTTTGTGGCATTTGTAAGAGAGAGGGCCATAGACGCAAAGCGTGCCCTGAGAATGAAAAGTAAGTTTTCCATAATTTTAATTATTTTCTGGTTCTCTCTTCACAATTGTCTGATGAGTTCTTTACAATTTGTTATGTAGGAACCGGGCATAAATATGAAGTATTCATAATCAATTGAAGCCAGTGGCAATTTCAATTTATTTGTTTAAGAATAAGATATATGGCACTTTGAGTTTATTCTCTAAACCACCTTGTTCGATGAAAGTCATTACCACTTTCAGTTTATTTGTTTAAGAATAATAGAGATGGCACTTTGAGATAATATTTATGCCACCTTGTTCAATGTTATGAGACATGCGATTTATATTTTATGTGTGAAACATCTTATATTTGTATGAATGTGTTACTGCTGTCATGGCTTAGTCAAGTTATGGACATTTTAAATTTTAATGTATGTATGTGACCATTTAAAAAAAAACCCAGCCGTGGCCGGCTGCGCCAAGACAGACAGAGACTACAACGCCTTCGGCCACGAGCGTGAGGCCACGGCGCACAGCAGGCATTCATTAATATTCTGTTGCGAGCTTGTGAGAAGGCGAAGACGCGGGTATGTTAATATGGGCCGACAGATCGCCATATTCCCCCTCGGGATCGTTGCATGTGCCCGCTGGCTGGGCGGGACGAGACGTCTTGCGCTGTCGGTCGGCCGGGTGCTGCGCCAGCAGACCAGCGTGGCGCATCGCCAATGGCGCCAGCCCGCACTAGCTGGAGTCGCGGGCCAAGAATCGCCTCGGCGGGCGTCCACCGCACGGCCTGGAATATTCGTCAGATCCAGCGCCGCTGCTGCCACCAGAATCGACGTGGGATATTGTGCAGGTTTTATCCACACCGCACCAACTCAGGACGGCGGGCATATTTTTTAATAAAAAATGACCGCCGCGAGTAGGAACAAAAACAACACTACATTTAGGGGCAAATTTCTACAGCAAAGTGTGGCGGCTAAAACAAGCGCCACACCTTAGGCACAGCACACCTTTGGCGTGGCTAGCTAAGTCATGAACCAAACATGTCCGTAATATGGCAGAGGCAAACTGATACATTTTAGGACAGAAAAATATTATTTGCCCACACACATTTAAATGTGTAGTGTCTCACGAAAGCAATAAATAAAACGTGGAAAATTGTCGAAATCTATCCCAGTGCCATGTCGCATTACAATCGATCAAAGTATCCAAGAACGGTAGGGAAACCTTATACGGGACAAAAACCCTACCAATGCTAATAACTACTCCTTCTCCATGATTTTAACAATTTTCATCTTCACTTTGTCTAATCTGTTGACCTCGGAAAAAATGATTTCCGCGACAATACGTGGCCTTGACTCATTAATCTCTTGCTGGTCAAATTCATGTGTCCAGCGATCTCCGCCCCAGTATTTTATGCACCACATCACAAAAGTCCACAAGACACTCTGCAATAAACATGTGTGATCAGCTTAGGATATAGCATGCTGTGCCGGCATCATGTACTCATTTAACTTACCCATCTTGTTGTGCCGGCATTTTATACTCATTAATTGGCCACGATGAGACATCTGGAAATTTTTTTGATTCAATAATAGAGTTGGCCTCCATAACATCCTTAGATATTTCAGATCTCTGAAAGAAAGTAACAAACCAGAATTTAACGTATGACTCAATAATTTTCTGAATGCGAGTGTAAAAATTTTAGCGCACCAGGGTGCCAATCATATTGCGAATTCTTTGGCTAATTGCGCCTTTAGAATTTGAGTCAAGAACTTGAAACTCCTCCTTGACGGTGTGCATCACTATGGTTATCCAATGATTATCATTAACGTGCATAGGAAAATACGCCTATATAGTAATCAAATGATGTTAGCGCAATTAAATAGCAATGAATAACAAAAACAAATAAATATGAAAGAAATACCTTGTCCCGTCTGAAATACTCATCCATTACTCTTGCGATTTACTTTTGCTTTCTTTGTAACTTGTTCTGATTCTAAATCATTAATTGACTTGGTCTTTCCCTAGCCCTACTCAACATAAATTTTGGGAACCACGTTGTTGATATGAAACGGTCCGAGAAATCACGGTGTTGTAGGTGTTTACAATATGCATTGATTATCTGCATACATAAACAAAAAATTTCTATCAACTTGTGAAGTTGAAATGAGAGTCTTGTTAAAACCAAAGTCATACTTACAGCGCCATTCAACCATTTAAACTTCAGGACATCGTGAAGCATAGCTGGCGTGCATATGTCCCCATCTGGTGGCGGCATATCGACCACGGTTCGGTGTGCATGCTTCTTAGTCGATGCGAGAGTCTCAACAAAAACTCTGGCTGCCTCTATGTGATCCGGAGTCATATTAAGAGTACTTGCCAGAATTGAAGATGGTGACGATGCAAACAAATCTAAAACAATGCAGCTACAGTTGTTAAAAATAATAAAAAATTTACGTAAAACATGAATGAATTATAAAGTAGTACTTGACTTACTTTTTTTAACACGTTTCTTACGGGTAATGAGAAGGTCGTACGGGGATTGACAATATTTCGACGGATTTCGTTTGCGTTTACCTTCATTGTCCTGACTGCCTTCACCATTACCTATGTTGCTCTTTGCCGGGAAACTCTCAGACATGTCTTCAGACTTTGTTGGTGACAAACCACCCATAGACTCATCAGAAATATCAGCATTCTGCGGGGTTCGGGACATAGACGGAAACTCTTTTGTACGTACAGTTGATGACGAACATGGGGATTTTTCATTATCGTGTATAATGAAAGGATCAGTAGCGTCACCTTTACCCGGTGTCGTCGTCGGAGTACCCGTGTCATCAACGGGCACGTCCGTATCATTGAAACACGTGAAAGATGTTACTAGCTCCACGTCGGTAGGTGAATCAATATCTGGCCAATATTTTGATGACTTGTACTGGCCATTCTCCATCCCAACTCCTTGACGTACATTAACAAATTCATCATTGTTGTCCCTCTTATTGGGTTTGTACAGCACACCTTCCGTGTTCAACTTTTCCATTACCATCTACAAACACAAATGAAACACGATCAGCATTTGAACAACTAACATGTTTAATATAACTTCTACATTACCTGTGCACATCTTTCGGGTATATTGAGAACCTCCTTGTGAAGCAGCTTTATGTATGTCATCACACGGTCCATACTGTTAGTCGTGTTCGATGAAACCCCGACGTGCTTGGCTTTCTACTCCTGCCACCACCTTTCCGTTTAGGTTTCTTCTTTTCTTCATCTGGGACACTCCTTCACGTGCTACCTTAGCACGTCTGCTCTTAGCTAACGTAATTTTCAAGCTGTACAACAAAAAATAAATAAATAAAATAACAACTATAGTTAATTACTATTTGCAACCAATAAGGACTATACTTATTGACTTACATTGCCGGTGCCACGCCTGCATGTTGTCATAGTCGCTCTCTTTTTCCCTTCCGTTTCGCCGTTAACCATTAGTGGGTATTCACGAGACAAAGGATCAAATGTATCCACACCAATTGGCTCAACTTTTTCCCAGTATATATACTACATGATAGTAAACACAACAAGTCGGACACATAGATCACATAAAAATATATGTACATACAACTATTACAAATTTCTTGTACCTGAAGAAGAGACAAGTTCCGATAGGCCACTTGAATTTTTCAAGATCTTGACCGATTTTTAATAGCATCCATGCACACCCTCAACGTAAAATCGTTCCAATTGTATGACTTGATAGCGTTCACGTCCTCCACCATTTTGTAATAACGATAAGGAACAAACTTGGTGGATTGTGGTGCTAAGACTGTACCCATAAGAACCAGTCGATCCTTCTCACAAAATCATCATCATATGACCGAGTGTCAACAATATTTTTATCAACTCATCGATGAGGATTAGGCCTGTTCTTTTGTCTAGAAACCGATTCGAACAATTTTTTGGCATCTAGTTGTACTGTTGCTATCATGCTACTGACATCATCACCCTCGTTCGTAGCCGAATATGTCGTAAACATCTTCATTAAGCACACTGATGCCGTCTGTATTTGGTCGAATAATAAATCGCTTTCTAGTACTATCATATGTTGTAATCATAAATTCCAATAAATTTTCCTCATTTTCACGGAAGGAATTCTCAACATACAGTCCAAACTTGTGCCACGTAGCATCATCGCTGTCTGGGTGTGAATTTTTCCACCAATTCACACCACTTCTCAACCGAGCAGTACACATCTCCCAATTCTTGCATTCTAAATAAGATGCCAGTTATCTAACTAGTTAGGAGATTCAAATAAAATTACATATGGTTTAATACCATACCTTCCGGCGTCTAGACGAGCACCGGCAGCCCCGTTGCCAAACCCCACCCGTGTGGGTTAGCCGTGGCAACCGCACGCCCTCTGCCCACACGAAGGCTGGCCGACGGCCCGTCCTAGGGTTTAGGGTGCGGCGAATTTGCCGAGACAACACGGCCGAACTGAGATCCAAGTCGCACAGATGGCCCGTCGGTGGGCAGGGAAGGGAGTTTGACGGCCACGCAGCGGTGCGACCGTCGGATCGGGACGGGTGAGGATGCGCGTGGAGGCGGCGTGGGTAGGCGGTCTTGGGGCGAGGTAATGGCGGCTTGGTTTCCATGCCATGCACGCACGTACGGTGTCATCGACGTGGTCACGCCATAGTGGGCCACTTGGCCCGTCCCGTGAAACTACCGCCGGCTGGCCCACGATGCATTTATTAAAAACATGCATTGTAGTTTAATACCACATCGCTAAGCCGGCGCGCCGTTGACTCCTTTATATAGTTTTCTTTCAGTCAATGCACAAACATCTCAGTTCGTGGGACTCTATTTGGAGGATATGCAGGATCGATGTGAGTCTTCACCTGCTCAGAGCTTGTGAAAGTTCACATGGATCATGCATATTCTTCAAAAAGAGAGCCATTATCTTCGATGTTTTTTTAACCTCAGATATTATTCATGCATTTTTTAATGCAACCATTTCAAAAAGTTCACATGGACCGTATGAATTTCCTATGATTTTCTTCGTGAATCGCACCGAAAACACCGACGGGCGTGGCGCAGCGTGCGTATGGTGTCCGAATTCGTTCAACTTTGCGTGGGGCCCTAAGGTGGGCATGCCCACTGCCTCCCAAACTTGGGTTACGTTTACGTGCATGCCACCTCGTACCACCAACACAACCGGCACTGATCTGATATGGCCCATGTCAGCCAGGTACTGCGTTCTCTTTTCTGACTCAGCCGATGGACCCCAAACTTTTTGGACACGCACCCATCGCCAGGTCCATCATGCGTGCAAGTTTTCATAATTTTCCGGCACCGTATGAATTTCCTATGATTTTCTTCGTGAATCGCACCGAAAACACTGACCGGGCGTGACGCAACGTGCGTATGGTGTCCGAATTCGTTCAACTTTTGTGTGAGGCCCTAAGGTGGGCATGCCCACTGCCTCCCAAACTTGTGTTACGTTTCGTGCATGCCACCTCGTACCACCAACACAACCGGCACTGATCTGATATGAAGAACTCAATATTGTTTTACTAATTAATTATAAAGAACTCATTATTATTATTCATTATAAAGTATAATGAATAACTCATTATTATTATTCATTATAAAGTATAATATCTGACCATAATATTCATTATAAAGTATAATAAAGAACTCATTATTATTTGTGGCTTTTTTTTACTTTATGAATTTTCAATAATTTATTAGGTGAAAACAGCACATACCACACCCCAGACGTGGCGCAACATGTTTCTCGTAACGTTGAAATGCTTGCGAGTGGGACTAAAAAGCGCCCCCACCTCCCCGCGCCGTGACTCATGGAAGGCAAAAAATTAGTGATGCAAAAAAGACAGCCCAACGTGGTTGCAGGCCGCAACTGTGCGTGATCGGTCCGGCCCGATCAAGCCGGACAGCGAAAGGGCCGGCCTTTCGGCCCAGCTACGGCCTGCAGCACAGATCAATCGGGCGATGGCGGGACGGGCGGGAATCGGAGGAGTTCAAAGCGGACGTGGGAGGCAGGTATATAAAGCGGTCGCAAGGCGTCGTTCGGCGAGGCGAGGTGGGACTAAACTTTAGTCTCACCCCGCCGACCCTGCCCTCAAGACCACAAGCACACTTAATGGGCCGGCCCAGGAGCGCCGTCGCGCTCACTTACAGTACTATACATAAATATTAAAAATGTAATTACTAATTGACACAAATAACTGATTAAAATATTCATTACAAAAAAACTCATTATCAATTAATTATCAAAAAACTCATTATTGTTTTACCTTTTACTTATAAAATACTCATTACTTTTTCATATAAATTTAAGTAAACAACTCATTATTATTATAATTAATATAGTTAACAATTCTATATTACGTATGGATTTTTATTAATTATAGAATTTCTTTATAATATAAGCCACGCATAAATAATTAAAAACTTAATAATATTTTTTTAAAACAGAACAATAGTCTTGATCTGTGCGACGGCTCAACGACTTATTTGTCTTGTGACGGCGCTCCTGGGCCGGCCCATTAAGTGTCTTGTGGTCTTGAGGCAGGGTCGGCGGGGTGAGGACTAACGTTTAGTCCCACCTCGCCCATGAACGCCGCCGCCACCGGCTTATATACCGAGCTCCGACCACCTATTCGAACTCCCCGATTCCGCCCGCCCGCCACATCGTCCCGTTGGCCTGTGCTGCAGGCTGTATCTGGGCCGAAGGCCGGCCTTTTCGCCACCCGGCTTGATCGGGCGGACCGATTAAGCGCGAGTTCTGGCGTGCAAGCACAGGTGGACTTTTTTTTGCATCACTATTTTTTTTGCCTTCAATAATTTTGTTTATAGTGTTCCACCATCATCACTAGGATGCATGCCACGTTTTAAATATTTTTATCGCTTTATGAATATTTTTTAGTGTTCAAATACGTTCAATTCTTAGATTGAATGTCAGGGTGACCATACCAACTAAATTTTTTTTCGTCATCCTTGAAATTAACTCAAATTCTTTCCATACTGTTCCACCACCATCAGTACGATGCATGACAAGTTTTCTGGGTTTTTTTACTTTATGAATTTTCCATAATTTTTTACTTTATGAATTTTCTATAATTTTCTTGCAAAAGTTGAGGTCATTCCGAATATGTCGAAAAATTGGCCTCCTACTCCCCAGAACGTTCGGGCAGGACCGAAGGCCCCGTCTGATAGCAGTTTTTTTTCCGACAGCCTTCAAATGTACCCACATTTTGTTATAGTGTTCCACCATCATCAGTAGGATGAATGAAAAGTTTTCTGTCTTTTTTATCGCTTCAAGATTTTTTTATAATTTTTATGTTTTTGCTGTGCATGCATGACCCATGCATGCGTTTTGCGACTGATTTTTCTACAATTTGTGTGTCAAGTATCGTCTCGTACCGTTCAAATTCATGTTTCCGTTTATTTTTTCAAGTTGCATGACTAACATCAAATTGAACATCCGGAATTTTTTTAGATAAACCATTCGGAGTTCATTCATAATTCAAAATATTTTACATAACCCTAAACATAACCGAGCACTTCTCTTACATAACTTAGACCGAAATTTAAATAAAACTAGGCTACTCGTCGTCGCTGCCGCCCGGTGAGGTCGACGACCGGCGCCATATCGCCTGCCTCTCCTTCGCCGCCGTCGCCGCCATTCTCGTCGTCGTCGTCGTCGTCGCCGCTAAAATCCCACCGTTGTCTTCCCGCTGCTGCTGCTCTCGCACCGCCGCTATGGCCGCCACCGCTCTCGTTCCTCACGAGTGGCCGCCGCCGCCTCCTCTGCCGGCCAAGCCAGCACATAAGTAGCCCGGCGTGTCGTCGGGTCTCCGTCTTGCGTGGGGCGGCTCGCGCCGGCGGGATGTCGACCAACACCGGGCGGGCGCTTCTTGTCTTGAAGGCGATGGGGCGGTGGAGGTGGGTCGTGGCGGCGGCGGCGGAAGTGCCGCCTCGCCGGTAATGTCCCGACGATCGTCCGGCCGCCGCGTCCTGAACGCGCCGAGGGCGATGTCGAAGTTCTTCCAGCGCGGAACTGCGACGGGCCCTCCGGTTATACCGGCCGCCGAGAACTCGCGGAGCTGCTCCCTCGTCGGCGGCGGTCCCATGGTGGGGATGCCGTTCGCCCGATCCGCCATGGCCCGGCACCTTGGCTGCGGCGGCTTTCAACACGCCGTCTGACGGGCCATTAGCTCCGTGTCGGCGATGGTGAGGCTCAGTGACGACGCCGGTCGACCCGCGCGCCCTCGTCGGAGTCGCCGGAAGACATTGCCGGCGAGAGAGGGAGATGGGCGGGCGAGAGAGGAAGAGAGATGGGCGGGCGAGAAATGGCACGGCATGGCGCGCTTTTTATAGAAGGCGGGGAGGGAGGTGGGCGGCGAAGCCGTCGGTGGCGCCGCCCGAGAGAGAGGCGGCGGCGGCTTGTGCGCGACAATGATGCCGTGTGAAGCGCGGCGCGGCAAAGCGCGAAGCAGCGTGAAGAAGCGCGGCAGCAGCGGCGGCGGCGTGAAGCCGCGGCGTGAAACATGCGCGCGCGGCGGCGGCGGCGGGAAAGCGCGGCGGTCGGCGCGTCGGTGGCGTCTGAAAAGCGGGCGGGCGGTCGACGCGATGGCGGCAACCGACGGTCGCGTCTCTGCCGCCCGGCGGAAGGTGGCGGCAGCGCCGATCGCCGCCGCTCCGCGATGGAGGGCCATGGCGATCGGCGCCGCATGCACGCCGCCATTACTGCAATGCAGTTATCACATGACGATCTGACGCCGCCACGTCCACGTCGCCCCCACCGGTCAACGCCGACTTAAAAAACACGCCATCGGGGCTCCCAAGCGCTCGCTCGGCTCGCTCCCTCACGACGCCAAGCCGCTCGGCTCGTCCCGCAGCCACGCATACACAGGCGCGCGGGGTATCGCCGCGGACGCGCGGGGGCAATATTTTTTACATAAGACGATCGTGCCCCTGACAGCGAAGGGGTATGGGTGAATCTCAGCCCTTGATGTGTTTAAGGGGGGTATACCGAAGCAGAAGTGCTTCTTGAAACGGCAGAGTTCCTGAAGCAAAGTAGCCATCGTTGCCGGCTTGCTGGAGATCAGTTAGATCTGTGTCCGGCCAATGAACAATGACCCCCTGCGGAGTCGTCGTGATGACGAGATCCTGTAGAGTACAACGAGGCAGGGGCATATCTTGCGCGGACGAAGTGTCCAACGTAGATTGCATCTGCTGCTGGGTAAGCCTTTGGTGGGTTGATGCCGAGTTCCTTATCCCGAACATGAAACGGGAAGGTTCTGGGCAAGCCAGGCTCTGATCCAGATGACTTATTTGTCTGGAGAGTTCTTCTTTGGAGCGCCGGGTTCTTTGAGGGTTGTTTGCTGTTGGGATAACAGTAACCACCCGGGTGACAACCCCTTGGTCCTCAGAAGAGACGATGCGAAGGCCGGTGGGTAACCGGCTCTTGTGGTGGGCGGGTTGGGAGTCCTGATGGACCACGATGCCTTCCATGTATTCACGTGTTGGAGTGGAACTCCGCTTGGGCCTCCAGGTGCTTCTCCGGGTTGGATACGATCCGGAGATCAGGTCGGACTCGGAGTTGTTGGAGGACCGACGCGGCGTGATCCACGCGGGTGGAGCAGTCGCCGGGGTGGTGTTGTCGCGGAGCTCGCGGCGGAGGTCGCCGGCTTGGTCCGCGACGAATAGCCACGACCCGAAGACAAAGGTCGCGCCTTCTTCATGCTTGGTGACGATGGAAGCGCTGAAAGAGGCCATCGCGTTAGCTGGAGATTGCTCGATGAAGAAGATCCCCACGGACGGCGCCAAGTGTCGATAAAATATCGGCAACGGGTCTCGAGGGGATGCCTCGAGAGAGATTGGGATGATGTCGCTGAGTATCGTGATGCGATGGTGACAAGAGACGATTTTAGATAGGTTCGGGTCTCAGGATGAGAAAGCCCTACGTCCTGTATGGTGTATCTTGTATTGATTGCGTTGTACATAGGGGGTCCCTGCCTCCCTTTATATATGCCAGGGAGACAAGGTTACAAGGAAACCGCATAGGATTAGATCTCTTGTACAAAGTATATCTCTAATTTCCTAATACAGTCATATTTCCTTAAAATCAGGCGCCCCTCAACAGCTACAAGCTTGTGCGCCAAGTCTTGATGAACCAGGCTAGCCCACGCCCCATAGGGTGGCCCAGCCGGGTTCTTTATCTAGAGGATATAACGCCGTCAAAGTGGGAGCAGCTCATCATCACACTGCACAATGCATGCGTTGAGCATGGTCTTGAAGAACTTCTCTAGCCTGACCTTGGCACCAAACTTACAATCCAAAAGCTCAAAGTTAAGCAATTTGAATCCATGCTTTCCAGGTCGAGTCTTCGTCTTCAATTTTGCTGCTTCATCAAGGGATGCCTGCTCGTACAAAAGAAATTGAACTTGATGAGCTTGATCAATCGCGTTGATGCCCATCTCTTGCAGGGTACCATTGACCTCGGTGAGGCTGGACACGGTTTTGATGTTAGCCATAGTGGAGGACGGCGGGATATCCTGTAAAAGCAACAATTTATTTAATTTTATTGATTTATTGCAGCTAAAGATTAGTAGAAGACAGACTAATCCAATTCAGCTTCCATATGGTCTGCAGCAGCTATGCCACAAAAAGTGTCCTGGGCATGACTACAGCACAGGAAACAAGTGCATAACTTGAAAGAATTTGTACAGCACAGTACAGTAACACATGTTGCCAAGATAATATACTACCATACAGTTCAGATATATACATTCTAGAATAGCATGTGAAATGCCTATCCTATCCATGTCATGCTACTTGCTAGATCACTGAAATAGTGGTGACTGCTAGGAATCATGCATGGAACAAACTGGGAGCCTGAGGATATAAAGGTACATTCTTCTACCTACTATGATCTGGTATCTGCAGTCTGCCGCAGTTAGTTCATCACAATTCAAGGTCCTACTTCTAGCACAAGTGTACAATTATAAACTTCTATACTATTTTTCAGGAAAAAAAAAGTAGATAGCAAATTTATTTCAAGGCTGGGTGCAGACAGATGAGCTTCAATGCAATTTGCTCTTCAGTTGCTGGAAATGTTCACTACTAAACAAATGAAATAAAGATCAGTATAGAAGTGAGGTCATATAAATACTAACCTCGGCAGTATGATCCTTCAGAGCGCGTTTGGTACCCTTGCGCATCCTTGCTTCGCCTAGCTAGGCTCTATATTGTGGATTGGGTTCTGGGCAAGCCTCCTCAGGGTCTACACTAGCAAGCTTTTTGCTTGCTTTGCTGGCAAGGCGAGGCTAGCTCTCACAGCAAGACAAGGCAAACCTAGCCACAAACCGAACGTGTAACACCCTGATCTTCTCCCAAAACCCAGAGGCTAAAAAAAAAACACCGGTCCAGAAATTATACGAAATTTTGGCAGAGTCTCCAGTATAAATAAGGCATATTGGACAAGCAATTAATATATCAAATTAACCAAGCAGATGAAGAATAAATAAACATCACAGTGCATCCTAAAAACAAATGAAGCTGGACTGACCAACCCTGGGATCGTCTCAACCACAGAAACAATAAGCAACCAAGTTTAACCGTTTAACACTAAAATTAATTATGATATACTAAGCATGTGTAATCAAATTTGTGCTTTTAATTTGTATATTGTGCTACTCCCATATCCCATGCATGTCACGATGACTTGTATTTAAAAACCAAATAAACACAAGAGTGAGTAAAAACACTCAGCAAGTACAATTAGAACTTAAAAGAACATTAGGTAACACCGGAGCATGAAAAGGGACTGAATGAACACCAATTCTGCTTCTAGACAGTTCCCTGTGCACATTTGCTCTCACCGGGCAGCAACACTATTTTCATGATTACTCCTAAACTGATGGCCTGTTAGAATGATAATGACGAGACCTACAACTTTCGTTATTAAAGAAGGATCAGATTCCCTTGACATAACCAAAATCGATCTGATAGTTAACTTAATCTCTCCCAAAAATCATCGCGTCCAGTTCTGACGAGAGGTCAGCTTCTCCCTTTCTCACCAATTTTCAAGGGCTTGGAAAATATGTCTAACCTTCTTTTTCTTTCTCGTTCTCCTCCTGCCCTAATCGGTTCCTCCTCCCAATGTTGGTTGTATGATCCACCGTAGGAGAGTAAGGCCTTGTTTAGTTCCCACAGAAAAACCCTATTCATCACCAATTTTTCACTATTCATCAACTTTTCCCTATTCATCTCTCTCCCAACCACCACGACCTACAGTGTTTTTCCTGATCTACAGTGTTTTTCCTAGAAATCTAAACACACCCTAAGCAAAAGCACTTCCCCAATCTACCGTGCAGTTATCCTATGTATCACCGATATGCGATACGGATACACCGATACCGGTACGCCGATACGGCAAATCCTCAAAAACCTTGATACGCCGATACGTATAATATATAAAAAATTATTAATATTTTTTCTTGAAATATAGATATCTAAGTATGCAAGATGATTAATAGGTAGAAAAATACAGCCGTCCAGGAGTGGCAACAACACAGCAGCAGTTTTGAAACACTAATTCAGTTCACAATTTTTCGAAACACTAGTTCAGTACACAAATTCAGTCCACCAAGATGTCTCGTCGCCCACCAGCAGCAAAAGAAGGAGCAAGGTAGTCGAAGATTCAGTTCACGAAGTTACCTGATCCCAGGCGCTGCTCCTGTCGGCGTGTTCGTTCCTAGCGGCGGCGGCATATAGCAGAGGGGCGGCCCCTCGCTGCCAGCAACGGGGCGGCTCCCTCGCTTCTAGCGGCGGCGCAGGAGAGCTCCCAGGGGCGGCGGCCCTTAGTGCTGATGAGTTGATGATGGGCCTAGTGCTGATGGGCTTCAAAATGACGTGTTCACGTATCGCCGCGGACATATCACAAAGTATCATCGCTAATTAAGTTATTTATTTTTAATAAATCATATTAATCTGATACGTATATCGAGGCGTATCGACGTATCGGCATATCGTGCCGTATCCGATACCGGTACGGCAGCCTTCCAGCCGTATCGGTGATTCATAGCAGTTATCACCTTGCCCAACGGCCATGCACCACCGTTAGCATCAAGCATGAAGGACCATGCGAAGGAGCAGTGGGAGGTACCTGGGAGGAGCAGCGATGGC
The DNA here is from genome assembly GCA_021605205.1 of Aegilops longissima. Taxonomy (NCBI): domain Eukaryota; kingdom Viridiplantae; phylum Streptophyta; class Magnoliopsida; order Poales; family Poaceae; genus Aegilops; species Aegilops longissima. The sequence continues at coordinate 97,973,240 of CM038676.1, read as the reverse complement.
TGCCGGCTGGATCCAATAGGTGGAAGGATCAGGAAGAGGGGCGGCGCAGAACAGAAGTCACGAATGTGAGTTAGATATACTCGGAGTAGTAACTCCGACGGCTTAGATCTTGCCGCTACCCGAATGCAGCATATGAGTCCCACCACATCAACGTAGTATCTCATGACCTACTTGTATCTCTCATATATAGTCTTGGTTTGTGTGAAGACTTGTTTCTTAGTTAGACTTAGCTTCTTCATTTTTTCCCCTCTCTTCAATAAATGTTCCACCACATCAGCATTTTGTTTACATGGCAGCATAATTAATGGCTTTAGACTCTATGGATAGAGTCTGCATTGGGACTGCCCTTAACATCCAGCGGTCCGGCCCAATATGTCCTTCTTCCTCCCGCTGGCTGCCTAGCTCAAGAACACAATTTGAATCGCGGCTGCCGCCAGACTTTAGTTCGTCGCTCCGGCTGGCTATAACTCCATGGGATGGGGAATTCCTCTACTCCGACGGTAACTGGGGCAGTTGCTCCATCGTGCTGTATGGGTAGCTCTGCCTTTGCCGATCGTTCATATGACCAATGATTAAAAAGTCAACTTTTTAACTATATTAACTGACCTGGTCGATTTTTTTTACATTACACAACGTGTCCCTCAATGTGTGGATGAAATTATAGTTTCTACAAGCAACCCAGCTAAATATCTGCCAAATACCCACTTCGAGATGGTTTTCCTACCAAAATTGAAACCTGCAGCCAGTACATGTATATAAGAAGACATTGCAATAATATACATCTCAGCTGGAATTGCAAGATTTCAACACCAATTATCAACACAACAACTTCCATACCTAAACCCTAGGTGCTAAGAAGGGGTTGCGCGATGGTGCGGATCTCGGACGAAAGGCAGAGGCGATGGAGGATGGCAGCGACGGAGGATGGCGGCGAGGTGCCGGATCTTAACCGGGAAGCTGAGGACCGGTAGTTGAGGAAGGCGTACGATGTGCCGACGGACAGGGTGGCACGATCTGGATGGGAAGGACGAACCTTTGGCAGCGCTTCATGACGGGACATCGTCAATGGATGGGGGCAGGGATTTGAGGCGAGGGCCGGCGTCGGGCCTTCATGGCGTGGAGAGGGAGGCAGAAGTGGATGCTAGGGTTTGAGAGAGGGCGAGGAGACGGAGGCAAGTGCGACGCTACTAGGGTTTGAGGGGTGGTTGTGGCTCTTCTAATGGAGCAGCTTCTCTTGGTGGAACTAGAGCCTGTCTTTAAAATGTTTGGTAGAATAATTTTTTCATGCTTTTTATAAAAGAGGTCAAATATTCAATATACCCTTGACAATATCACTTGATTGTACATTGCATTATAGTTATGTCCCCTCAATTCATAATAATGCTCGAAAGAAGAAAATTAACGGTGCATTAGTAAGTGTTTTGCATCCCTAATTACAACGGTCATCGGCACCATGCAGCAGGTGGACACGCGGCGCTTCTCCTTCGACCTCAAGCGTGGCAGCGGGAATACAGCGACGGTCTCATATACTTGGCGCCGGAGCAGTGCCATCTCGAATCCTCTCCTCCGGTCATGACTGACTGATCTAGGCTCCAGATACACAAGATGAAAGGAAATGATTGATTCGACCGTGTCCCTGCAGTGTATAACCCCTATGATAGATCAGGTTTTTGTGAGGCCCCCGAGCTAAACACCCGTTAATTGGATCATCTTCCATTGATCAATCCAATTAAAATGATTTAACTCCGAGATACCTTGAGATGAGTCCTAAACATTGCCCAGGACGACTCACCTCACAAGCACAGTTTATACATTTTCATCACACAAGCATAGCATACATTGAGTCCACGAGTCATACATAAGTTAAGGTTATTACAAGCCAAGTTCGGGTATCTTGCTTAAACATAAAAGTACAGCGAAAAGTCTCAACATCGCTCTCAAAGTTACATAACAAAATATGAGTTCACATTCATGCCATAGTGACTCATACGCATAGGACTAAACATAGAGAGCTACTCCTCGCCCGCACCACCCTCGGCGGGATAGAAGTACCCAAACACCCTCTCCGGTGGAGCCTCACCTGAAAACAACTTATCGGCAGCACCGTTAGTACATTTCGTACTAGCAGGACTTAATCCAAACATATACATATGGTGGATGCAAAAGTGAGATCAAGTTTAATCTTAATTGTTTGATTGCAAGCATGGATCAAGTGAATAAGCAAAAGACATAGCCGCTAGATACTAAGCATACACCATTTCAATGTGAAATATAGATCATGTATCATGAGCTCAATCTTCCATAAGCCCCATTTCGAAACTCTACGACAAGATGAGTTACAAGAGCATTGCCATATCCAAGAGCGTGGCTATTGCAATAGATTAAAACCCTGCAGGGTGTACAAATTTGCCCACACGAGGCGCAAGACCAACGACCATACCCTTGGCCTAGGATAAGTGTTAATTCATGCCCTCAACCGTTTCGCATACCCACACCCGGCGATGAGCGAACGGACGAGATGGATAGATGTAATGGAATCGCCATCTACACCTCATCACAACTCCCCCGAATCCAACCATTGCAAGGTCCGGCTTATGTTACTTTGGCTTGCCGTTACATTTATATAAGCATGTGGTTAGTACGAAAGGTGCTCAAGTCCCATGGCCATGACGCATCGGTCCTTAATCAATTCAAACAAGCCTAACCATTTGATATCCACCTCAACATGGCCCTACATTACTTGCCCAAATCTCGATCATCATTCATTGTAGCTCATCTTTTAATCATCATCAACTAACTAAGTTTAAAAATTAGGCAAGCATCCTATAGCTCGCGAGCGGTGATGCCCTTGTCACCTCTCGACTTCTATTGTCTAAGCATGGCTAAGCATATTATGTCGCATTTGGTGGCACACATACTCAACTAGAGTTTGATTCTAACTAAAGCTCATGTCTACTAGGTTCTAGTCTAACATTCACATGAATACTAGGAGGCTCATGCACAATCAATAAGTAAATTATTTCTTTAGGGTAGATTTAGAAAGCGGTGCCTGCCTTGGTGCTCAAGGGTTGGTTGCTCAACCACGGGATCGGTCGTCACAACTTCGGCCTCAACCTCCTCTTGCACGGTCTCAAGCTCTACACGAAATGCAATGAGATATAATAAATATACATGTCATGGATGAATTGCAATGATATGGAAATGACAAGTTTAATCATGATTTGATAATGCATAACATCATATAAACATTAGGTGATAACATGTGAACATAGGGGAAACTAGTGTAAAAGACGTGCTGAAAAATTTGTATGGCGGACAGTCCGGTTAGAGAGAGCGGACTGTCCGCCGTTATGGGTTTGCGCGCTCCAGAGATGTGCAGAGCCTCTGGTGGGTTCTTATGTGTGCAGCGGACAGTCCGGATAGGATGGGCTGACTGTCCGCCGTTCAAAAGTGCGCCAGACCAAGTTTGGCCAAGCCTCTGGTGGAAAAAATGGTGAGGGGCGGACTGTCCGCCCGGGTCAAGCGGACTGTCCGCCCGACGGCCGTGGCATAACCGGCGAGCTCGCCGGCGGCGACTATGGTGACCGTTTCGAGTGTGGTTTGTTCCTATAGGTTCCTGGGAGTGTCTAGGGTCCGTTTCAAGTGATGGATCAAACATGCATAGGGTTTGTGAAGCTCTAGGCCATCAATAGTGTTTCTTCATCTAGAACTCCAAAATCTCCAAACCTAGATCAATGGGACTAGATCGGGGAGGATGGGAAGCTCACCGGCGGCAGGTGGAACTCCGGTGACGCTCGTGGGTTGATGTAGGGTGGGGTTGGTGAAGCTCGGGCTCCTCCTTGCCTTGAGCTTGAGGGAGAGCAATGGAGGGAGAGAAGGAAGCTTGGGGAAGCTTCTTGCTCCAACTCGAGGAAGAAGATGACGAGGTGGAGGTGGTGCAGCTCGCCGGCGTCGAACTCCGGCGACCCTCCGGCGAGACCTTGGTGATGGTGGTGGAGAACCTTGGAATCTCCTCCAAGGTAGAGAGAGAGAGAAGTGTAGGACCGAACAGGGCGACCAGAGGGGGGTGAATGGGAGCCCAATAAAAATTCTTCCGATGAATAACAAGGCCTAGTCCCGATTGTCACCCGAACACACCTCTCTTCTAGTCGTCAAGATGACACGAGTCAACTAGTGACAAGCTCACCCTAGGAACGACTAGGAATTCTCACGACAAAGCGGATTCTCAATTCAAAGCGGAAGCAAACTAATTTAACATAAGAGAACCGCTCACAAAGTACTTATGGGAAGCTCTTGTGTTTAACAAGCTTGCTCAAATAGATGAATGAAGTGCAAACAGTGAGAACAAAAAGCAACAGACAAGCTATCACAAATGCCAGGCTAATTAGCTATCGATTAAACACAATGGCTCATAGTAATTGAATAAACAAGCTAATCAGAGCCACCATTTGGTCGGTTACAGCAGAGCATGAACAATAAAATAAATGAGACAAGGCAACAGAGATTAGATGACAATTACTAAGCACAAGCTGCTGCTGAAATAAACTACTAACAGAGAACAAGCATGCAAGATAGATTAGTTAATGATATTCAAGCAGTTGGTTCCCTGTTGCATGAAAGCAACGTCACAGAGCTCAAGTTCATTCAGTAAGCAAGCAATGAATGAATATAGAAAGATGAATTGAGCACTTGCAATGATTATCCAATGATCAACAACTGTAGCATGATAGCAACATTTCACATAAAAGAATGAACAAGGCTAACAGTGCTCACCTGCACTTACCAAGCAACCTGCTTGCTGCAGAGGCAGGCCGAGCGGGCACCTGCTGTTGCTGCTGTGCACGAGCGTGTGCTGGGCTCGCTGTGCCTGCTTGCCTGCTGCGTGCGCCGCGCTCTCCAGGCCGGCCTTGCTCCGCGTGACGCTGATGGCCTGCTGCAGCTTGCTTGTGGGCCGCCGTAGCTCCTGCAGGCGCGCGTGCAAGCTTGCTGTGCCGTGCGAGCTGCTTGCCTGCCCGCCGTGGCCGTGCGACACGAGCTTGGGCCGCGTGTCTGCACTGACTGCCAGGCCTTGCGCGGCCAGCCCAGTAGCTGAGAGCGCAGGAGCCGTCTGCTTGTTCGCGAGCGTGCGCTGCCCCCGTTCCTGCGTAAGAACGAACACACACAGAGAAGAACACGAAGAATATGGCCAAGACAAGATCCAAAATTTCTTCGCGAATACACAACTATTCGAGACGAGATTTCAGCCAAGGATGCGCACCAATAAGCTCTAGCAGATCTGAGAAGGGATTCGAAAAAACTCTGATAGATCTTACAAATTTTGGATCGAACCGAACCCTACCAAAAACTCAGGAAAAAAGGAAAACGTGAAATCGAGCCAAATCCGAGAGCTATTTGAGAGGGAATCATAAGAGAGATGCTCACAAAGGTCCTAGCAACAATTTCTCTCAACAAATCTCGCGGGATTTGGGCTCAAACATGAAGAACGAAAAATCCCAAAAAAAACCTCCGAAAATACACCGAAAATAACAAACTCGGGATGAAAAGATTAGGCACGAAAATGATCTTTGGATTACTTCATGAGGTACGGTTACAAGCCACTCTTAGCAACACTCAAAGTTAGGATGGCAAAAAGATCAACACAAAGATCCTCTCATCTCTCACTCTCTCCTCTCCCCAAAGGCTCTCCCACACAAATGAGATGCCCACCGCCAAACTAGCCAAAGAGATGTGGCTGCCCCAAAGCCACTCCTCATATTTATAGACACCCCGACAAATGACCGGAATGCCCTTACATGAAGCACAAATCAAATACCCCCTCAGGGGTAAAACCGTCCAACATTTTTCCGGTACATCGGACGGACCCGGCGCCTTCACGACTTCGCTTCGTCTCGATGCAAGCTTCGCGATGGTGCCGCACATCCTCCGATCCGACGCCGCCCGGCAGCACCGGACTCGCCCCCCGGTTTTGAGGCCCAAACCGGAAAACCCTCCACTTGGGTGGTTTTGTGGCCAAACCACTGAAACCCCGGTTTTGAGGCCCAAACCGGTCAAACCCGCCTCCGTGGTGGTTTTATGGAAAAACCTCCGAAACCCCTCAACTAGTCGCAGCATGACTTGTCAGCCCCGGTTTTATGGACAAACCGGTGAAACCGGACGCCGCAACGTCCCATTGGTGGTTTTGTGGACAAACCCCCGGAAACCCCTCAGCGAGTCGCCGCACGACTTGCTAGGCCCCAGTTTTGTGGCTCAACTGGTCAAACCGCACGCCGCCGCACGACGTGACTGACTCCCGTGTACTCTTGCTCTTCCGTGCACCATGTGGACTGCACATGACTCCGCCGGGTATCTTCGGGTCCCTCGGTCCAAGCCTACTCGCGTCCACCCTTCACCGCCGCACGGTTCGTCGGCGTGAACCTTTCGCCTGACCTTCACCTCGCACCGTCGACCGCCATGCCGCATCCTACACCTGCACATCACGAGCCAAGAGACACAACCACACAACAGTTGTTGTATAGTAACACCACAACGCAACGCACTCAACGCAACACCTCCGATTAGCCGTTAGCATAATCATGCACATATGAAATATGACTAAACCGGTAAAGCCTCAAATCATCATGTCAATCACTCATCATAAAATAGATCAAGGCACATGGCAACTTGATCTCTCAATCTCCCCCTTGATGAATGTATTGACAAAAGATGATTTGAGAGCAAAATGAAAAACCCATCCAAGTGCCCAAAAGCCAAGTAAAAGCAAACACAAAGCCACTTGAAATGAGAAGGGATCAAGCAAGCTCCAAAGAAAAACCCTCGGATCTCAATGAAAGCACAAAGGTTAAACGCTACCGAAGAATCGAACAAGAGCTCCAAGAAATCCCAAAATGCCTTCAAAACCATTTCAACAAGTTGTCAAACGCTCATCACTATACAATTAAGGCTCATATCAACTTGATTTTCTTAATCTCCCCCTTGATGAGTGTTTAGACAACAGCAAGGCAAAAAAATGGTTTGAGAGGCAAACGCCAAAAATCTCATCCAAGTGAACAAAAGCCACATAAAAGCCAAGATCAAAGACATGGGCAACGGCTCGACACAACCGAGATAAAAGCACATGATCCCTCAAGAAGAGGCAAGAAGGGCTCAACACTAATCATGTGACAAACTAAAGCTTTGATCAATAAAACACATGATCCTTCAAGAAGAAGCAAAAAACAGGCTCAACTCCAATCATGTGAAGATCAAAAGCAACGATCATACAAGAGCACCACAAAAGCTCAAACTACCCCCTGAAAACATGCTATCCAAATGCATGCAAGCACTCCCCCTCAACATATGCGCTATATGAATGCAAACTCCCCCTTACTTGTGCACTTCTCCCCAAATGCAATGCAACATCAAGAACTCAAAGGATGATACCAATTTAAAAATGAGCTCATAAGATACCAATTGGCAGGAGAAGATACAAGCACTTAGAATTCAATTGGAGGAGAATCACATGAGAGCACAAAATGCATGCCATGATAGAATAAAGCCTATAAAAGCTTCTCAGATATATCACAAAGCACTTGCAAACACTACATGTGAACTAACTCACAAGAAAGTAGATCATAAGCAAGCGCAAGGAGCCGTCATGAGGATATTATGATATAATCAAGAGGCAAAAGCAAGATTTCAAGGTTAGCAATTTTATAAAAATGTCACCACATGAGGAAGCAACTAGCCAGATAACTCAAACAAGATCAAACTAGATCACAAAAGCTCATACAAGGATGACAAGTTCTTGACAAAGATCATTGCTAACACTTGCAAGGCATTCCTACTCATTTTAAAACTCACTGAGACCACATACCTACTTCTATGGCAAGCATATGTAACAGTAGAGCAACCTGGTGAAAGCTTTTTCATGAGCACAAGACATAAAAACATAAATGCAAGTCATTTGCTTTCTTTTAGATTTATTTCATTTTTCATCAAGCAATGATAAAACCAAGGTTTATGAGGTGTCCCTTGACATGAGTGAAGCACAGAAAAACATGCTCCCCCTAGGAAATGCAGAGCAAGCACAATGATAAGCCATATGAAAAGAACAAGCCGCCCAAGCACAAGCTAACATAAACTAGCATCACAAGCAAGAGCAGCGCATGACCAAAAGCTACTCATGGGTGATAAGCATTTTAGGTTCATTTTAAAAGCTTAGCTCACAAGATTTATACGACAATATCATCAAGAGCATAAGCAGCACATTGCAAAGCCACCACAATCTTATGCACTAGTTCTCAAGAGCATAAGCAAAATACTCATGGTATATAAGAGAAGCTCATCTAGTGCACATGTACAAAATGCAATATGATAAAATGCAATATGAAACATCTGCAATGCATGAAGAGAAGAAATTCGGCTTGAACACGATAAAGCTCAAGAGGGAAGCACACCGGATAAAATAGCATACACCAAAGAACTAAATTGAGTACCATAGAAAAGATATCAATTGAAAGTCCGAAATGATGACTACCAAGGATCCCAATTGAGTACCATAGAAAAGATACCAATTGAAGGATCAAAATGGGATACCAATTAAAAGATCAAACGAGGAGACCAAATCATGAGAAAATTAAATCCAAACTCCCCCTCGAATGAAGCCATACTCCCCCTCAAATAAAGCCGAACTCCCCCTCAACCAAGACACCTAGCAAAACAAAGACTAAAAAAAGAAGGGGACTCAAAACAAAGAGAAAAACTCCAAAAGCAACCCGAAGACAAGACATGCCTGTAACATCCCAGGATTTTGTATTTGTGAAAAATGCAAAATTTTAAAACTTTTTGTGTGAATATAAAAAACTCATTTTAAAACTCATAAGCGTGACTTCTTTTCTCATCTAAATTCTTAGAATGCAATTTAAAATTTATTTTATTCTTGCTAAGGACAAATAATTGCTAAAGTGAATTTGGAATTTATTCGAATTTCCATTTGCATCTTTGATTGAGTGTGGTTTATATTTTGAATGGAATTCAAAATATAAACTAATTGCTTGTACTAACTTAAGCATGCTAACATCATGCCATCTATCCTAGCCAACCCAAGTGCTCATCGAGCTAGTAGCTCAGGCCAGCTACTTTTTACTCGGTGTTGATCACGTGGAAGAAACCCCGGCCTGACCTTCCTTTCTCCGTTATGATCTCTCCTGAATGTGAGATCCAACCTGCCAATCCGATCTGCTAAACAAGCTACCCTTCACAAATGCCTCGGAGGTTTCTTAAATAGATTGCTAGTTTATTTTCCGACTCTTCGAATTAATTCCATACGAATTGATTTGAATTCAGAAAAGAGACTAGTTTATTTTTGGGAAAATCTCCGAAGGCTTAATCTTGAATTACGACTAATTTCCGGCTTCTCGAAATAATTATTAGATAATTATTTTGTTCTGGGAAAATATAGTCCAATTCATTTGTACCAAGTTTGCGAACTAAATTCATATTGAATTTATTTTGCTGACTAGGTATTTTATGGTCTATAGTGCTAGCTCATTTGCTAAGCTCACTTGGACTAATCATACCCCTTTGGCTTAATCACCAAGCCTATCACCCGGTTAACCTTTTCTCTCCCACGTGAAAACCAGCGGCTAATCACCCGAGGACCTGATCACTCCAGCTAACCCTCTTCCTAATCACGTGAAGCCCAGATGGTTTCTGGCCTTTCTTTCCTCCACTCAGAGCGCCCAGCGCAGCAAAGCCTTGCCTGCTTTTCCTCTTCCACACGCGAAGCCCAACTGAGCAGCTTGCGGCCCAGTCAACCAACTCAGCCCGCAAGCCAACCTCCTTGCCTCTCTCTATGACACGCTGGTCCCACTAGCAGCTTTCCCCTTCACTCTCCCTGTTTCTCTTCCTCGCGAGTGCGCCGCACGGAATCGCGAGAGCGACGGGCGCCGCACGCAACCGCGGTCGCTCCGCTTGCTTTTGCGCTGGCAGGCTCCGATGCGCGCCACGCCAGCCTGCAGCTACATCCGCCGTCCATGGCTGCGCCGAACCCTAGCCCTTGGGGTACATATACCCTGGCCGTCGCCTCCCTTGTGCTCCCTGGGCTGCGCTGCCACAAGGGGAGCTCCCCTCTGTTCCTCTGCGCCGTTCCCTTGCGCCTCCACCAAATCGGAGAGGAGAGGGTCAAGAAGAGAAGAAGAAGGGGAAGCCGGAGATGAAGGCCGCGTCATCGCCGAGCCGAAGGGGCGCCATGCGCCGCGACGCTGAGCCACGGGCGCCGCTGCGGGCGCGCGCCGTCCGCGTCGAGCAGCTGCGCGACGCCGAGCTGCTGCCACGCCGTCGACACCGGGAACGCCACGGCGGGCACCTGCTTCACCGCGACGACGCCAAAGACCAGCCGGAGCCGCGACCATCGAGCTGCTGCCGGGACGACGTCAGGACGGACCGCTGCTACGCCACCGACGGGAGAAGCCACGAGCTTGACGACGTCCACGACCACGACGCTGACCAAGACCGCGATGACGTCGAGTCCCTCGCCGAGACGTCCTTGTGTCGTCGGTGAACCGAGAGCACCGAGCTGCTGCCGCCGGTGAGCTCCATCCAAGCTGCCTCCTTTGCCTTGTTTCCTCGCACCAGTGCGACGCCGCCTTGACCACACTTGTCCAAGCCCTTCCCTTTTGCTGCAGAGGCGCCGAGCACCACAACGTCGGCCCGTGACCACCGTAGGACCACCGCCGACGACGTCGACGCATGAACCGAGAGCCGCTGCTGCCGTCCTCAAGCCGGACCGCGACGCCTGCAACGTGTTCGATGATATGCCGAGCTGAACCGCGGGCTCCCCGTCCGACGCCGACGACTCCAAGCACAAGGCCATGTTGGAGGAGCTGTTAAAGATGATGATCACGACGACCATGCTGCATCGACGGCGACCACGAGCTGCTGCCACGACGTCGCCCGCAAGGTGTTTGATGTTATGCCAAGACCGAACAGCGAGCACGACGCCGACGCCGTCGAGCCAAGCCGACAGCTTTCCACCTCGCGATGTACCTCGACCACGCCGTGCCTCGCCGTGTTCATGATCAAGCCCCATGGTGAGCCATCGTCGTGCCCCTCCCTTCCAACCCTTCCTTGCTGTCCGGCCGGTGGCCGATGAGACCTTCCGCGCGCGCCGTCGAACCCCATCCTATCTGTGAGTCGTGCCATCGAGCCGAGCCTTTTCTTGCAGGGACCTCGTCACCTAGCCATGATGTAGCTGTTCTGTGCCGTGGATCTAGGATGCTAGGCTCCGCGAGCCGGGACGGCCGTGTTGCGGGCATGGCCATGCCATGATCACGCACACGCGCAAACCTAAACCAGACCATGCCAAAGCCTACACCTTTTACCCCTAGCCATGTTACCATGGTTACTAACTCTTCCATGTCGCCCCTCTATCTGAACCCAGCTCTCCATGCCTCTGCCCATGACCAGCCAAGCAGCCATCTTCCATCTCGTCCATCACCTGTTCGACGCCTTGCGTCCAACCTGTTTTCTTGCCGCAGCTATGTCATGCCGCGGACTTGGGTTACCATGACCCCGCGAATGCAACCAAGCCATTTCCTATCCGCTGTGGCTCAATGTGCAGCTTGGTTCTCCTAGCTGCAAGTGCAAGATGTCTTGCCACACGTTGACTGCACATGATCACAAAGCCATAACACAGCCTTACCTGCCAAGCCTAGCCTTCCCCCTTTGCTAGCCCTGCTGATGTGCTGACCTTCGTGTCAGGCAACATTGGCTTAACCTGCCCTAACTGCCCATACACGTGTATGTGCTTCTACCAGTCCTGTTCTACATGCTGGGTGTGTGAACCGTGTACGTGCAAGTCACCCTCCAAGCCATCTTGTCCTGACCTTAAGCCAGCCATCACCCTAAACCCATCTTGCAGCCGCACAGCCCCGCGGACCCGGAACACCGGTGCTCTACGAGCCAGCGTAGCCATGGCCCATGCCATGTACCTGCGCACGTGCAACAGCCACGAGCAAAGCTAGTTGCGCTTCGTGTGCTGCTAAAACCAAACCTAAGCCAACCCTTCTGCTTGGGTTGCCTAATGGCCTTGCCTTGCCAGCATGCACACACAGGCACGTGCTTACCATGCTAAGCTTCCTGTACGTGCATGGTTGGCCGGGAGATCAAGTATGCTATATGGCCGTTCAGGCATCCAAGACACCACCTTGCCATCCTCCAGGGCTGAGCTACCCTTTCTGCCTTCCAATGGGAGTTGCCATGGGTAATCCCTTGCAACTCTCGTGCTATCAGTCGACCATCTCGCTTGTTGTCCTACCCTGACCTCTATCCAGACCCGGCTATCTATGTTCATCCATGTTACAACCATGTTGGACATCGTAAGCCTGAACCCAAGTCGACCTAAGCCGAAGCCCTCTAATAGCCCAGCAGTTGCGAGCACAGGCATGCTGTGTTTCGCCTGCGATCAAACCCAAGTCGACACTTGTGCCGAGCCATCTCTTCTAACCTCCATGGCTAAAGCCATCATCTTGCTTACTGGCTGCTATGTCCATCTAGCTGATGCTCTCTAAGCAAACTATCCTCCAACATCTTCCTTTTGCCCAGCTTGCCTTGCCTATCACCTGCACAGTTCAACCAAGCCAAGCTAGACCCATCTGCTGACATAAGGGACCCACTGATGACGTGCGGGACCCACTAATATGTATGCTTTGCTTCTCAAGTTAATTAAAGTCTTTAAATGGTTTTGATCTTGAAAATAAATGGTTAATTTGTCTTATGCTTATAAAAAGTGAAAACCATTTTCATAATATTAATAAAACCTTGGCTTATGTATATTTGGAGTTACTTGGTTCTTATTGCTTCTTATTTGGAGTTCATTTGCCTAGCTGTCGTTTATTTATTCGTAATCCGTCCGTAGGATCCGTTGAAGACTCGGACAGCTTCCTCGACCTCGACTTGAACGAGAAGATTTCAAGTGAAGAGCAACACTCAGGTTCACGCCCAACCGACTTTTGATTACCTATTAGGCATTGCTAATAGAATTGCTAGCGCTTGCATGATTGAATTGATGATTGAGCCTGCACAGCCCATCTACTTGTCGTATTCCTTGTTTACCTATACTCGTCATTATACCTTGTGCTATGAATGATGAGTGCTTTGCTGTGTGCGGGTGGGTGTGATAGGCCTCTTGGCGTGAGTGGGGTTTATGGGAAAATAAATGGTGACCAGGGGTTTTAAACCATATCGTTGGCATGAGGTTAAACAATTCATAGCCTTCGGGCTATGAGGTGCCGGGTGCGAGGCTTCTGAGCCAAACCCTATGAGATGCCTATGGCGGGCATGTTTGGGGGCTAGGTGGCCGGCGGTGGGCGTGGTTACTTGACTTGTGTGGGCCGCGAACTACTGCGGTACTTCGCGCCTTTGGAGATACCTTACTCATGCTGACAACCTACCTAGACTGCCCTGGATTGCACTGTACCGTACACACCAGCTTGTCTGTGCTACTGGCATAAGGTAACAACCAGCCTAGTTTAGGCGGCACCCGGACTGTAAGGCGAGCCGGAGTAAGCGTAGTGTTAGGGGATCGACTGCGGTCTGACTGCGGTCCTATGGTCCCCGATATGACGAGCAGACCCCCGATTGGCCCCGTGGGGACGTCTATCACAGCTCTTGGGGCCGAGGTTAGCGTGCCAAGGCATTCAGACCCGAGGGAAGCAGGAGGGTGCCGTTCTTGCTAGGAGGTTTACTGGTTGTGGGCTGCGTCCCGAGTTGGCGACGGCCAGCTCGCAGCCCGGGTTGGTTCCAGGTGTACAACCTCTGCAGAGTGTTTGATCTATACGTATAGCCTTGGTTTCGACCACGGATACCGCAGTGTACTTCGGCACAGTGACTCTATTTTTGGGATGGGTTCTGCTGACTTTTCTCCCTTAGAGTGATGAGTGGAGTGGCCGTGAGACCGCAGGTGCAGTCGGGGAGAGGGAGGCAGTGCCCCCGCTTCCCTTGTGATCCGGCTGTAGTCTGGTGAGGCAGGCATTGAACCGTGGGCAATGCTTGTCGCTGAGTGGGAGCCAGAGTGATGGTGAGGAGGTGATAGGGGACCTGGGATGCCAGGGCAGCCCCTTGTTGTGGTAAAAGTGGGATGATGGATATGAAGTTATATTTATGTTGATGCTGCCGCTGCTTAGGAAACCTTTCGCCTATCCTTGATATATTTGAATCCCTTTAGCTATAGTCCACTTAAAGCTTGCATACAGTTGGTGACGTGGACCTGTCCTATTCCTTGGGGACAGATTGAGTGTTGCAGGTTCGTGGTCGGATCTCGGGATCGATCACGATGTTGCTGTGAAGACAGGGTTGCGAGCTTCGCTCGACGTTGCCTGTGGTGAAGACTGGACTTGAAGCCCTAGTTACCGCTGCGCAGGATTTCTCTATGTTTAGCCCAGGGGGCTTGTACTAGTGATGAGTTCCGAGGTAATTCGGATGTAAATATTGTATAATGTACTTTGTAATCGATGTTGGTTATGATATTTGACTGAGATGAGTTCTGTACGTGATAGCTACTGATCCAGGGACTATCACGAGGGTACAGAGATTCGGATTTTCGTAATTGAAAATTTGGGTCGTTTCAGTGCCCAAAAGCAAGATAATGCTCAAATCATGCCACACAATGCAATAAATATATCAGTCATGAGGAAGTAAAGCATGGCAACATGATATCAGTTAAATGGATAAAGCTCAGGCATGCAACATGTCAACAAGGTACACAAGAGATATATACAAAGCTAGCATGATAAGGTATACATGAAGAATACACATGCTAACAAGAAAAGGTGGCTAGCCTAACATAGTATACGAAAACATGATATACAAGACAAAACATGCATATAGTACACAAGTGAACATAAGAGTGGAGAAAAGAAAAGCTCACTATACAAAGTGTACATGATCATCCAAAGCGTGTGGAGAGCCCAAGTCTTGATCACTTCAAGCAAAAGGATCAACTAACCTTGAAATTCATGCTCTCCGCCCCGCGTCCTCGTACCTACACATGAGAGGACAAAGAAGACCGAGTCTTGGATCCCGAAGGGTTAGGAAGCATGTGCTTCGGAATCCAACACTTGGTCACACAAGTAATAGGCACACTCAACTTATCACGTGGGTTAGCATGATGCAAATGCCGGTTCAATTTAATTGGTTTAGAAGTACCCTTTGAAGCATGCCTTGGAGGATGAACTCGAGAGGGAAAACGAGTGCAACCACCAACAAAGAGGCAATGACCTCCCAAGGGAGCAGAAGAAGAACCATCACAAGCTGTAGCGACCAGACCCGAATGGATCCAGTCTCTGTGCTCAGTGTCATCCCTGGATCAGTAATGCTGACACCACACAGTACTTCGAAGGATTTATTGCAGAGTAGCAATCACACACTTATTACATCGTTGTCCACAAGGGAACTTATTACAATAATATGGCTTAAGGCCATCTAATAATAACAGCGGAAGGCTTGGAAGATAAGCGAGTCCATCAACTCCAACGGCATCACTGAGTATAGAACCACGACCTAACACCTTACTGTCGTTCGAAAAGTCTGCAACGTGAAAGTTGCAGCCCAAAACAGGTCAGCACATGGAATATCTGGCAATGTAACACATAAAGAGCAATGAAGAAATAAGCCTATACTACATGCATATATGGCTGGTGGTAAGGCTCTCTGATTTACATTTGCATAAAGCTGATTTTTCCCTACATCAAAGGAATAGTTTTATTTAACTATCATGGTGGTTGTTAAACATTGAGAATGGTTGACAGCATCCTCAATCCCAATTAAAAGTACTCATCAAAACCCAACAACTTTTATTAGAGGTAACATGTTGAGATTCACATGATATTCAATTACCAGATACTCAAATTGTCCATAACCGGGGACACGGCTAATCATGATTAGTTTATACACTCTGCAGAGGTTTGCGCACTTTTCCCCACAAGACTCGATCGCCTCCGCTTGGTTCTCGCACTACATGGTGTTTGAGAAACGGATGACCGAGACATAGTCTTTCGAAGCGCTAGCACCTTACATGTGGGTAGACCGTACCAACCTACATCCCCTACATCAGCTAGCCTACCCGTAAGAGTTCGCACGACTTAGTCAACTACGCCAGAGCCCATAATTGGCTTGTGGCTGCACACGGAAGTTTCAGTTTGAATAATCTTATGATCCCTTAGAGCACAGGTGGCGGTCCGAAGAAATCTGAGCAAGTCTGATAGAAACCAGTGCCTCAATCCACCCAGATGTGTGTTTAGGTTGCCACCTTAGATAAACCATTAATTAACAATCTCACATCTGTCATGGATATTCACTCACCCAATCCACGTCTACTAGCATAGCATGGCATAATAAGCAAACGTAGAAGTAACTCCCAAGGTTTCATAAGTAAAACAGGTAATAGGTACTACCTCAATCTACTTCCCAATCCCACAATTTAATTAGATCCTAATCATGCAAGTGTTTGAGGGTTTGATCTAATGCAATAAAACTGGGTAGTAGAAAATGTATGATCAAAGTGTTACTTGCCTTGCTGATGATCCGCGAGACCTAGAGATTCGAAGTAACAAGCGGCGCACTCCGGGTGATCTAACGCAGACAAACAACAAGCATACAATAAGTACTCATCTAATGCACGGGGAAATCTCGAATAAAAGATCTAACCAGAAAGTTCAACTTAAGAACCCTGGTTGCAAAAGATTCGAATCAAAATAAACATCGAAAGTCGAAACTCGAGAGATAACGACTCGGTTTTGCAATCTGAAACTAGGTCAAAATTTCACAGTAGCAAAACTCTGTGAAAGTAGGTTAGTCGGAACGGCGGTTTCGTTACGAAACTCCAGGCGCTTGAATCACCGATTCCGATAAGCGAGAAATAAAACAGATTTGAAAATCGGATCTGAAATCGAATCAGAAAAATAACGGATTAAATCCGATTAAAAGAAAACGACGAACGGTTTAAATAACGGACGTTCGTTAACAGAACTAATCCAACAAACACGTTCATTGAAACGGACGGTTCGGTGAACGTTCGTTAATTAAAAAAACCGAAAAAAAATAAACCAAATCTAGGTTTTTTAAAAAAAAACCAAATATCTAAAAAAAAAACGGATCGGGTTTTTCCGAGAAAACCGGATCGGGCGGGGCGGGGCGGCGGCTACCTCGGTGTTCTCGCCGGGGGCTCGCGGGGCTCCGGAGGGGCGAGGCGCGGGGTCGGGAGGCGACGAGGGGTCAGGGGCTCCCGTCGGCGAGAAAGCAATGGCGTCCTTCTGCGGCGGGCTCGGTCGGCGGGGTGAGGGCGGCGGCGGCGAGAGAGAGGGGGGGGGCGGCCAGTATATAAAGGCGCCGGGTGGCTTGGGAGAGGGCAAGGAGGGCGAGGGGAGCCGGACTCCAGGCGGGCGAGGCGATGGCGTCTGTGGGGAGAGACATGTGAGAGAGAGAGGAGGCGGCGGCGCCTGGGCCTGGCTGGTGGTGGGCAGTGGGCCTTGGCCAGGCTTTTTTTTAAATTAAAACCAAACGAAAATAAAAAAATACCAAATGAACTCCAAATTAAATAAAACAAATTTTCCCGACTCCTAAAAATGAGTCGAACAAAATGAACTTTAAAAGCAGCAAACATGCATAAATTTTAAAATGCTCATTTTTGCCTAAGCAAAATAAATCTTCCAAAACCAAATTTGGTTTATTTATAAAATCTTCATTTTTCCTAATTGTTGGGAAAGCCATATTATTCCCTCTCAAAATATTTTTATAGGAAAAACTTTATGAAGATAATTTAAATAAATCCAAATGATCCTATTTTCGAAATTTGGGAAATCCCAAATATGAAAATAATGAAATTTCCAACTCTCTCCGAGGGTCCTTGAGTTGCGTGAAATTTTCTAGGATCGAAAAAAATGCGAGAAAATATGATATGCATGATGACCTAATGTATAACATTCCAAATTGAAAATTTGGGATATTACACAAGCATCATGAGAAACATGTCGTGGACCATCACAAGAAGCAATAGAAACATGTCCACGAACATGACCTACCCCACTAGAAAAGGAGTCATAGAATCCATTGATAAAACCCGGCTTAATAGGCTCACAAGCATTCATGCCATGAGAAAGGCTATGAACAAACAAAGGCCTATAAGACCGAGTACACCTCATGCGTCTTGCACGCCGATAGCAAAAACTTTCTTGATGCCCATCTTTCTCACAATAAGAGCAATGGTACAAAGGCCTATCTCGAGGCACGGTTCGAGAGGACGAATCACCATTCTCAGTCAAGTGAGAAGTCCCTTGGGACTTAGACAAAGAAGCATTGTTGACACTTCATAAAGCGCCAATTCACATCCCGCAAGCGCACGGATCGTGGTAGCTTTTCCCTTAGAGTATTCCATCCAAGGTTTATCAATCCGTGGATCGACAAGGAACTACCTAGGGTTTTCCATCTAATCTTAACGGATCTATCATAACATGAAGCGTAGATTGCATATAAGAGGTAAACCTATTTAAGATTTGAGTGAAGTGTATAGGTTGATCTCATCCGTGAACATAGGCAAAACCATAGCATAACCAAAGATATGACTAGGCCTATCCTCATCTAGTTGCAACTCCGGCCAAAGCATCAACTTAATCTAAACTCGTACTTATGATAAAGAGTCATCTCTACGAAAGACGGCTCGCAAGCGGCCTACTTTCCCATGGACGTTCCCGCGAGGTGCCCGTTACGGCCTAAGGTCTCCCAAAGTTTTACCCCAAGCGACTAGCAAGTGCTCATTCGAGCTCCTACCCTTGGTAGCCGGTGCGACAACTCCCATTGATACTCGCCGTAGATCCTACTCAACATTACACGTTCGTTCGGCCTTTTTCCTCCCGCATGCCGTCACCACACAAGAGTAATCAAAACCGACTTCCCGTGCACCACAACGATGAATCCGCAAGACATAGACTAATCACCACGATTAGATCTATTCCTACTAAGAGCATATGCTAGCTAGACATATGTAACGAAAGCATGCATCGAAGTAGATCAAAAGTAGAGACAAGATTAGATTAGATTGATATAACCATTCAAAGTACATGTGCCTTGATGAATCCAAGACATGGCTCCGGAACTCCGCCATGGCGCAACCACGCAGGGAGGCCATGGCGGCTAGGGGCGGCCTAAGCCATCTCCTAGGCAACGTCGAGGACTTGCGGCGGCCGTCGTCTCCCTCCGGTCTTGGCTCTAGGTTTTCGTCGAGTTCTGGGTGGATGGATGCCGAGTTGATTGAGGAGCGGGCTATAAATAGTCCGAGGGAACCCTAGCTCGAAGGGGAGGCGAAACCGCCTCGGAAACAGGCTGGGCCGGCCGGCCTGGGCTCCTCCTTCGCCGCCTCACGCTCTCCTTTCTTGTGCAGGCTCCTCGCATCTTCTAGAGTTTATGTTCTTCACGATTGCACCCCGTGGGACATCATTATCTTCGAGATATCTTCATCCAAAGGATTAGGATAGAGAATCCTGTTGGAAATATGCCCTAGAGGCAATAATAAATTAGTTATTATTATATTTCCTTGTTCATGATAATCTTTTATTATCCATGCTATAATTGTATTGATAGGAAACTAAGATACATGTGTGGGTACATAGACAACACCATGTCCCTAGTAAGCCTCTAGTTGACTAGCTCGTTGATCAACAGATGGTTACGGTTTCCTGACCATGGACATTGGATGTCGTTGATAACGGGATCACATCATTTGGAGAATGATGTGATGGACAAGATCCAATCCTAAGCCTAGCACAAAGATCGTAGTTCGTATGCTAAAGCTTTTCTAATGTCAAGTATCATTTCCTTAGACCATGAGATTGTGCAACTCCGGATACCGTAGGAATGCTTTGGGTGTACCAAACGCGTCTACGTAATCGGGTGGCTATAAAGGTGCACTACGGTATCTCTGAAAGTGTCATTGGGTTGGCACGAATCGAGGCTGGATTTGTCACTCCGTGTAACGGAGAGGTATCTCTGGGCCCACTCGGTAGGACATCATCATAATGTGCACAATGTGACCAAGGGGTTGATCACGGGATGATGTGTTACGGAACGAGTAAAGAGACTTGCCGTAACGAGATTGAACAAGGTATCGGGATACCGACGATCGAATCTCGGGCAAGTACAATACCGCTAGACAAAGGGAATTGAATACGAGGATTGCTTGAATCCTCGACATCGTGGTTCATCCGATGAGATCATCGTGGAACATGTGGGAGCCAACATGGGTATCCAGATCCGCTGTTGGTTATTGACCGGAGAACGTCTCGGTCATGTTCGCATGGTTCCCGAACCCGTAGGGTCTACACACTAAGGTTCGGTGGCGCTAGAGTTGTTATGGGAAATAGTATGTGGTTACGAAGGTTGTTGAGTCCGGATGTGATCCGGACATCACGAGGAGTTCGGAATGGTCCGCGGTGAAGATCTATATATTGGACGAAGGGTATTGGAGTCGGAAGTGTTCGGGGTACTGGGCTATGGCCAAGCATGACCGAAAGGTGTTTGGGAGCCCGGCAAGTGTTGGAGGGCCTCATGGGCCAAAGGGAAGGGCAAACCAGCCCATTAAGGGGTGGTGCGCCCTCCCAGCCCCTCTCACGTAACCAGGAGAGGTGGGCGCCTCCCTAGGGCAGCCCCTTCCCGGCTTGGGGGGCAAGTTTCCTAGGGGTGGGGGCGCCCAAACCCATCTAGGGTTTCCCCTGTGGCCGCCGCCCCTCCCCTAGGGAACCCTAGGGTGCCTCCTCCACCCCCTTACCCCTATATATAGTGAGGGAGGGAGAGGGCAGCCGCACCCTTCCTCTGGCGCAGCCCCTCCCTCCTCCAACACTTCCTCCTCCTCTGTAGTGCTTAGCGAAGCTCTGCCGGAGAACTACGAGCTCCATCACCACCACGCCGTCATGCTGTCGGAGTTCTCCCTCAACTTCTCCTCTCCCCTTGCTGGATCAAGAAGGAGGAGACGTCCCTGGGCTGTACGTGTGTTGAACGCGGAGGTGCCGTCCGTTCGGCGCTAGGATCATCGGTGATTTGGATCACGGCAGTGCGACTCCATCAACCCTGTTCACTTGAGCGCTTCCGCTTAGCGATCTACAAGGGTATGTAGATGAACTCTCCTTCCCTCGTTGCTGGTTTCTCCATAGATAGATCTTGGTGACACGTAGGAAAATTTTGAATTTCTGCTCGTTCCCCAACAAAGGCATCATGAGCTAGGTCTATTGCGTAGATTCTTTGCACGAGTAGAACACAAAGTAGTTGTGGGCGTTGATTTTGTTCAATATGCTTACCGTTACTAGTCCAATCTTGTTTCGACGGTATTGTGGGATGAAGCGGCCGGACCGACCTTACACGTACACTTACGTGAGACAGGTTCCACCGATGACATGCACTTGGTGCATAAGGTGGCTAGCGGGTGCCGATCTCTCCACTTTAGTCGGAACGGATTTGATGAAAAGGGTCCTTATGAAGGGTAAATAGCAATTGGCATACCACGTTGTGGTTTTGCGTGAGGTAAGAAACGTTCTTGCTAGAAACCCATAGCAGCCACGTAAAACATGCAAACAACAATTAGAGGACGTCTAACTTGTTTTTGCGGGGTATGCTATGTGATGTGATATGGCCAAGAAGAATGTGATGAATGATATGTGATGTATGAGATTGATCATGTTCTTGTAATAGGAATCACGACTTGCATGTCGATGAGTATGACAACGGCAGGAGCCATAGGAGTTGTCTTTATTTATTGTATGATGCGTGTCATTGAACAAGCGCCATGTAATTACTTTACTTTATTGCTAACCGGTAGCCATAGTAGTAGAAGTAATAAGTTGGCGAGACAACTTCATGGAGACACGATGATGGAGATCATGATGATGGAGATCATGGTGTCATGCGGTGACGATGATGATCATGGAGCCCGAAGATGGAGATCAAAGGAGCAAAATGATATTGGCCATATCATGTCACTATTTGATTGCATGTGATGTTTATCATGTTTATGCATCTTATTTGCTTAGAAAACGGTAGTAAATAAGATGATCCTCATTAAAATTTCAAGAAAGTGTTCCCCTAATCGTGCACCGTTGCGAAAGTTAAATGCTTTGAAGCACCACGTGATGATCGGGTGTGATAGATTCTTACGTTCACATACAACGGGTGTAAGCCAGATTTACACACGCAATACACTTAGGTTGACTTGACGAGCCTAGCATGTACAGACATGGCCTCGGAACACAAGATACCGAAAGGTCGAGCATGAGTCGTATGGTAGATACGATCAACATGAAGATGTTCACCGATGATGACTAGTCCGTCTCACGTGATGATCGGACACGGCCTAGTTGACTCGGATCATGTAATCACTTAGATGACTGGAGGGATGTCTATCTAAGTGGGAGTTCATAAGATGAACTTAATTATCCTGAACATAGTCAAAAACCCTTTGCAAATTATGTCATAGCTCGCGCTTTAGTTCTACTGTTTAGATATGTTCCTAGAGAAAATATAGTTGAAAGTTGACAGTAGCAATTATGCGGTTAGTAGAAAGCTTATGTCCTTAATGCACCGCTCGGTGTCTTGGACCTCGAGCGTGGTCTGTGGATGTTGCGAACATCGACACACGTTTTGATGACTATGTGATAGTTCGGTAATGTTAAGCGGCTTAGAATTGAGGCACCAAAGACGTTTTTGAAATGTCGCGGAACATATGAGATGTTCGAGAGCTGAAATTGGGATTTCAGGCTCGTGCCCACGTCAAGAGGTATGAGACCTCCGGCGAGTTTTCTAGCCTACAAACTAAGGGAGAAGATCTCAATCGTTGAGCTCAGTACTCAGATTGTCCGGGTACAACAATCACTTGAATCGAGTGGGAGTTAATCTTCCAGATGAGATAGTGATGTTTCTCCAAAGACATTGCCACCAAGCTACTAGAGCTACGTGATGAACTATAACATATCGAGGGATAGATATGATGATCCTTGAAGTGTTCGCGATGTTTGACACATGAAAGTAGAAGTCAAGTAGGAGCATCAATTGTTGATGGTTGGTAAAACCACTAGTTTCAAGAAGGGCAAGGGCAACAAGGGATACTTCATGAAACGGCAAAACAGTTGTTGCTCTAGTGAAGAAACCCAAGGTTAAACCCAAACCTAAGACTAAGTGCTTCTGTAATGAGAGGAACGGACACTGAAGCGGAACCACCCTAGATACTTGGTAGATGAGAAGGCTGGCAAGGTCGATAGAAGTATATTGGATATACATTATGTTAATGTGTACTTTACTAGTACTCCTAGTAGCACCAGGGTATTAGATACCGGTTCGGTTGCTAAGTGTTAGTAACTCGAAATAAAAGCTAAGGAATAAACGGAGACTAGCTAAAGGTGAGCCGACGATATGTGTTGGAAGTGTTTCCAAGGTTGATGTGATCAAGCATCGCACGCTCCCTCTACCATCGAGATTGGAGTTAAACCTAAAATTGTTATTTGGTGTTTGCGTTGAGCATAGACATGATTGGATTATGTCTATCGCAATCTGATTATTCATTTAAGGAGAATAATGGTTACTCTTTTATTTGAATAAATACCTTCAATGGTCTTGCACCTAAAAGAATGGTTTATTGAATCTCGATTGTAGTGATACACATTTTCATGCCAAAAGATATAAGATAGTAATGATAGTACCACTTACTTGTGGCAATCGCCATGTAAGTCATATTGGTGTAAAAGCATGAAGAAGCTCCATGTTGATGGATCTTTGGACTCACTCGTTTTGAAAAGTTTGAGACATGCGAACCACGTCTATTGGTGTATACGCATGAAGAAACTCCATGGGGATGGATCGTTTGGACTCACTTGATTTTGAATCACTTGAGATATGCAAATCATACCACATGGGCAAGATGACCTGAAAAGCCTCGGTTTCAATAAGATGGAACAAGATAGCAAATTGTTGGAAGTAACACATTTTGATGTGTGCAGTCCAATGAGTCTTGAGGCATGCAAATGAATATCGTTATGTTCTTACTTCACGGATGATTTAAGTAGATCTTGAGTGTATTTACTTGATGAAACACAAGTCTGAATTATTGAATGGTTCAAGTAATTTCAGAGTGAAGTTAAAGATCATCGTGACAAGAGGATAAAATGTCTATGATATGATCATAGAGATGAGTATCTGAGTTATGAGCTTTGGCATGCAATTAAAACATTGTGGAAATTGTTTCACAATTAATACCGCCTGGAACACCATAGTGTGATGGTATGTCCGAACATCATAGTTGCACCCTATCAGATATGGTGCGTACCATGATGCCTCTTATCGAATTACCACTATCGTTCATGGGTTAGGCATTAGAGACAACCGCACTCACTTTAATAGGGCACCACGTAATTCCGTTGAGACGACGCTGTTTGAACTATGGTTTGGAGAAACCTAAGTTGTCGTTTCTTAAAAGTTTGGGGCTACGACGCTTATGTGAAAAAGTTTCATCGTGATAAGCTCGAACCCAAAACGGATAAATACATCTTCATAGGACAACCAAAACAGTTGGGTATACCTCCTATCTCAAGATCCGGAAGCAAAAGTAATTGTTTCTGGAAACGGGTCCTTTCTCGAGGAAAAGTTTCTCTCGAAAGAATTGAGTGGGATGATGGTGGAGACTTGATGAGGTTATTGAACCATCACTTCAACTAGTGTGCAGCAGGGCACATGAAGTTGTTCCTGTGGCGCCTACACCAATTGAAGTAGAAGCTTATGATAGTGATCATGAAGTTTCGGATCAAGTCACTACCGTACCTCGTAGGGTGACAAGGATGCGTACTACTTCAGAGTGGTACAGTAATCATGTCTTGAAGGTCATGTTGCTAGACAACAATGAACCTCGAGCTATGGAGAAGCGATGGGGGCCCGGATTCCGACAAATGGTTAGAAGCCATGAAATCCGAGATAGGATCCATGTATCAGAACAAAGCATGGACTTTGGTGGACTTGCCCGATGATAGGCAAGCCATTGAGATAAATGGATCTTTAAGAAAAAGACAGACATGGACGGTAATGTTACCGTCTATGAAGCTCGACTTGTGGCGAAGAGTTTTCACAAGTTCAAGGAGTTGACTACGGTGAGATTTTCTCACCGTAGCGATGCTTAAGTCCGTCGGAATCATGCTAGCATTAGCTGCATTTATGAAATCTTGCGAGATAGGATGTCAAAACATTGTTTCCTCGACGATATCCTTGAGGAAAGGTTGTATGTGATACAACCGAAGGTTTTGTCAATCTGAAAGACGCTAACAAGTATGCAAAGCTCCAAAGAACCCTTCTAAGGATTGGAGTAAGCATCTCGGAGATGGAATATACGCTTTGATGAGATGATCAAAGATTTTGGGTTTATACAAAGTTTATGAGAAACTTGTATTTCCAAAGAAGTGAGTGGGAGCACTATAGAATTTCGATGAGTATATGTTGATCGAAATGATGTAGAATTCTGGAAAGCATATAGGGTTATTTGAAAAGTGTTTTCAATAGAAAACCTGAATAAGCTGCTTAAACATTGAGCATCAAGATCTATGAGGATAGATCAAAATGCTAAATGATACTTTCAAATGAGCACATACCTTGACATGATCTTGAAGGTGTTCAAGATGGATCAGTCAAAGAAGGAGTTCTTGCCTGAGTTGTAAGGTATGAAGTTAAGAGTTAAAGCTCGACCACGGCAGAAAAGAGAGAGAAAGGACGATGGTCGTCCCCTATGTCTTAGACATAGGCTCTATAGTATGCTATGCTATGTACCGCACCGGAAGTGTGCCTTGCCATGAGTCAATCAAGGGGTACAAGAATGATCCAGGAATGGATCATTGGACAGTGGTCAAAAATTGTCCTTGGAGTAAATAAGGACATGTTTCTCGTTTATGGAGGTGATAAAGAGTTCGGCGTAAAGGGTTACGTCGATGCAAGCTTTAACACCTATCCGAATGATTCTGAGTAGCAAACCGGATACGTATAGTGGAGCAACCATTTGGAATAGCTTCAAGTGGAGCGTGGAAGCAGCATTTACAATATGACATAGAGAATTGCAAAGTACACACAGATCTGAAAGGTTCAGATCCATTGACTAAAACCTCTCTCACAAGCAAAACATGATCAAACCCCAGAACTCATTGAGTCTTAATCACATGATGATGTGAACTAGTTTAGTGACACTAGTAAACTCTTTGGATGTTGGTCGCATGGCGATGTGACCTGTGAGTGTTAATCACATGGCGATGTGAACTAGATTATTGACTCTAGTGCAAGTGGGAGACTGTTGGAAATATGCCCTAGAGGCAATAATAAATTAGTTATTATTATATTTCCTTGTTCATGATAATTGTTTATTATCCATGCTATAATTGTATTGATAGGAAACTAAGATACATGTGTGGGTACATAGACAACACCATGTCCCTAGTAAGCCTCTAGTTGACTAGCTCGTTGATCAACAGATGGTTACGGTTTCCTGACCATGGACATTGGATGTCGTTGATAACGGGATCACATCATTTGGAGAATGATGTGATGGACAAGACAATCCTAAGCCTAGCACAAAGATCGTAGTTCGTATGCTAAAGCTTTTCTAATGTCAAGTATCATTTCCTTAGACCATGAGATTGTGCAACTCCGGATACCGTAGGAATGCTTTGGGTGTACCAAACGTCACAACGCAATAAGCTGGGTGGCTATAAAGGTGCACTACAGGTATCTCCGAAAGTGTCATTGGGTTGGCACGAATCGAGATCGATTTGTCACTCCGTGTAAGCGGAGAGGTATCTCTGGGCCCACTCGGTAGGACATCATCATAATGTGCACAATGTGACCAAGGGGTTGATCACGGGATGATGTGTTACGGAACGAGTAAAGAGACTTGCCGTAACGAGATTGAACAAGGTATCGGGATACCGACGATCGAATCTCGGGCAAGTACAATACCGCTAGACAAAGGGAATTGAATACGGGATTGATTGAATCCTCGACATCGTGGTTCATCCGATGAGATCATCGTGGAACATGTGGGAGCCAACATGGGTATCCAGATCCGCTGTTGGTTATTGACCGAGAACGTCTCGGTCATGTTCGCATGGTTCCCGAACCCGTAGGGTCTACACATAAGGTTCGGTGGCGCTAGAGTTGTTATGGGAAATAGTATGTGGTTACGAAGGTTGTTGAGTCCGGATGTGATCCCGGACATCACGAGGAGTTCGGAATGGTCGGCGGTGAAGATCTATATATTGGACGAAGGGTATTGGAGTGCAGAAGTGTTCCGGGTACCGGGCTATGGCGGCATGACCGAAAGGTGTTTGGGAGCCCCAAGAAGTGTTGGAGGGCCTCATGGGCCAAAGGGAAGGTCAAACCAGCCCATTAAGGGGTGGTGCGCCCCTCAGCCCCTCTCACGTAACCAGGAGAGGTGGGGCGCCTCCCTAGGGCAGCCCCTTCCCGGCTTGGGGGCAAGTTTCCTAGGGGTGGGGCGCCCAAACCCATCTAGGGTTTCCCCTGTGGCCGCCGCCCCTCCCCTAGGGAACCCTAGGGTGCCTCCTCCACCCCCTTACCCCTATATATAGTGAGGGAGGGAGAGGGCAGCCGCACCCTTCCTCTGGCGCAGCCCCTCCCTCCTCCAACACTTCCTCCTCCTCTGTAGTGCTTAGCGAAGCTCTGCCGGAGAACTACGAGCTCCATCACCACCACGCCGTCGTGTTGTCGGAGTTCTCCCTCAACTTCTCCTCTCCCCTTGCTGGATCAAGAAGGAGGAGACGTCCCTGGGCTGTACGTGTGTTGAACGCGGAGGTGCCGTCCGTTCGGCGCTAGGATCATCGGTGATTTGGATCACGACGAGTACGACTCCATCAACCCTGTTCACTTGAACTCTTCCGCTTAGCGATCTACAAGGGTATGTAGATGCACTCTCCTTCCCCTCGTTGCTGGTTTCTCCATAGATAGATCTTGGTGACACGTAGGAAAATTTTGAATTTCTGCTACGTTCCCCAACAAATCCTTCCTTAAATCTTCATTTGCTTTGCTTGGTCCCGAAGTATCTTGATCTCATCTTTGTGGGCTTTGTCCTTTGGGCTATCTTGGAGGTATGGATGTGCATAAACGGGCTTCGAATCAACATGGTCTTTGGTCCTTCTTTGGGCTTTGGCCTTCGTCTTTCTCCGTGCTTAGCGCTTGATCATGGGCCTCGTCACATAATGCTCCCAAATAGGCCAAAACCTGCAAACACGAAGTTCCTCCAAAATATATGTGCAAACGTGAATATGACCAATACTTAGGCCGGGGTTAGGATGGTTAGTGATATAAACATTGTATTCACGCCAATAAATGAGGATAAACATGGGATAAAGTGGGTAGCTAAGGAGCGCCAACAATCCCCCCATGCTTAAACCTTGCTCGTCCTCGAGTAAGTCCAAGAGCTTTGCTTATAAAGAAATCAGCGTTGCCCTTCAATGTCCTCCCTGCACTTAGTCATAAATAACAAGACATATTGCTCTCTCAAGTATTTAGCATTTAAGTTCAAGTTGTGACCGGCTACTTTTCATTATGGAAGATAGACTAGCAACAAAGAACAAGCCACAATGATAAATAAATGTCATGCTCTAAAACTTAAGCGAACTTCAAGCCTTTACCTTGTTTCATCGTGAAGAGTTTTCAAAAATATGCACATCAAACATAAGTGAGGTTCTCTTGCAAAAGCTCATGAAAACACTCATCTCATCAAGTCGCTCAAGCCTACACTAGATTGTCTTCAACCTATTCTACTCATATATAAAAGTGGAAGGCTTATGTGGAGCTTGGTAGGTGAAAACAATCCTAGCAAAACATTATACTTGAAATATTATTAAACTAAGAGAGAGATCTAATGGAATTACCGAGACTTGTCAAAAAGGCCATTAGAAAATAATGTTGGAGAGGGAGAAAGATGGAACACACGCATTTAGATAGGTGGACATGTGCAAGTGGCAAGTAGGTGATCCCGAGGCACAAATGAAGTCCTCGTTATCGGATTGCACATGGTTGGAAGATTTGAGTGTGGAATAATTCTTTTAAAGTACCTAGAGAATTTATGAAGCCAAAAAGAACTAAGGAGCATTTTATTCTTCTCTCTTCCCATTGCTAATTCCTTCTTCAGTTTGCGAACTTGTATTGTGTTTTCGTCGGTTTGGAGGCCCATGGCTATCGTCAGCTTTTCTGCGGTTTCCAGAGATATATTTCCTGGGCTCCTGAGTATGCTTTTCCTTCATATGCAGGTTTACTCTCCTGAAATCAACAATTCACCAAAACTTGAGGAAATGATTAGTCATAAACTCCTATCACTATGTTTGGTGTGTGTTTCCTGTGAAAGTTGGAGGTAAAATATAGTAGTTAACGACCATCAACAGTGCATTCATTGTGTTGTCCTATGCCTAGACGGCTGAGATATGCCAGTTTTCGTGGGCTATATATTACCCACGGTTTTTCACGTCCTGGGTGATTCACTTGTTATGTTTCATTTTAGAATTCTCTGAGCACCCATTTTTTGAAATTTGCTTTTTATGATGTTGTCCTAGGCCTAGGCAAGCTAAGAAAAAAATTCGTCCGAATCGGATCCCGAACAGGTGAGATATGCTTGTTTTTGTGTGCTATTATCCACGATTTTTCGTGTCCTGGGCGATTCACGTGTTATGTATTTTTCCTAAAATTCTCTGAGCACCATTTTCTGAAATTTGCCTTTTGCATTGGTGTCCTAGGACTAGGAAAGCCAAGAAAAAAGTTTTGTTTGAATCGGACCACAGACAGGTGAGATAAGCCAGTTTTCATGTGCTATTCCCAACGGTTTTTGAATTCCCGGGCGATTCCCTTGTTATTTGTTCTTTATAAAATTCTCTGAGACCTACTTTTTGAAATTTTTCGTGTCATGGTGTTGTCCTTGGAATAGGCAATCCAAGAAAAAAATTTGTCTGAATCGAACCTCGGAAGGGTTAGATATGCCAGTTTTCGTTTGCCATTATCCACGGTTTTTGGCATCCCGGGCGATTTCCTTGTTATTTATTTTTTATAAAATTTTATGAGCACCCATTTTTTAGATTTTGTGTTTCATGCTGTTTTCCAATGCCTAGGCAAGCCAACAAAAAATTTACGTCAAAATCGCACTCCAGACGGGTGAGATATGCCAATTTTCATATGCTATTACCCATAGTTTTTGGCGTCCTGGGCGATTCCCTTATTATGTATTTTTATAAAATTCTCTTAGCACCGTGTCGGACGGGTTTGATATGCTAGTTTCTGTGTGGTATTAACCACGGTTTTTGATGTCGTAGGCCATTCACTTGTTTTGTTTTTTTTTCTATAATTATATGAGCACCCATTTTTTGCATTGTGCATTTCATGGTGTTGCGCTATACGTAGGCAAGCTAAGAAAAAAATTTAGTCCGAATCGGACCCCAAACAGGTGAGATATACCAGTTTTCGTGTGCTATTACCCATGGTTTTTTACGTCCTTGGCCATTCACTTGTTTTGTATTTTTTTCTAAAATTCTATGAGCACCGATTTTTTGAATTATGAATCTCATGGTGTTGTCCTATGCCTAGGCAAGCTAATTTTTTTTCTTCCGAATCAGACCCCAGACAGGTGAGATATTTCAGTTTTCGTGTGCAATTACCCATGGTTTTTTAAGTCCTGGGTGATGCTCTTGTTATGTATATTTTTATTAAACTCTCTAAGCACCAAGTTTTTGAAATTTGCCTTTTATGGTGTTGTCCTAGGTCTAGGGAAGCCAAAAAAAATGTACCAATTGGACCCCGAACGGGTGAGATATGCCAGTTTTCGTGTGCTACCTGTGCTTTTTGGCATCCTGGACGTATTCATTTGTTATGCCAGTTTTCGTGTGCTATTAGCCACGGTTTATATACTAGTAAAACGTACTCAATAAAAGTGGGACAATATGCACGTGAACAGACCTAACACTCTATATGTGTGTTCTTGTGTTGCGTAAACCTATTGAAACTGTACTAGGCCTGTTAGGGAAGCATTCACCATCCAACAGAATTGGAATCGAGTTTGAACCGTTGAAGCAAATAGAATTGGAACGATCGATCTGCTTTAGTCTCCGCTCCAGATGTGTGTTGCCTAACATCCTCCTCTATGAACTCTCTGCTCGAAGAAAAAGATTGAGTTGAGGGCCAACTTCACGTTTTTTTAGCATGTCAAGGGGTACTCCAGTTATTGGAGTTTTCTACTCCCTCATCATTGGGTTGAAGCATTAAAGATTTTATGATTGGATTGTTAAAAATATGATGATTTAATATTTTACAGTTATGAGTGATATTTTTACTACTGTATGTTCCCAATTCAGTACTTACGAGTATTGTCCTAGTACAAAATTGACTACCTTGTAACAGATTTATGGTCGTAAGCCAGCCAACAATTTCGATTGTGCATTATAAAAAAAATTAAGATTGTGCACATTTTTAATGCTGCTTGGACCATATTTTGTTGGCAACCGTTTCTCATTTTTTTTCCAGTAGCAAACATTATTTTACTCCACTTTACGTTACTGCGTGCAGCAGTACGGTTGTGGTCCCAACCCAATGGTTGGCTAGTACGTACCGCTACCGGTTGAGGAATATGAATTTATGGTTTTGATCAAAACTTCAAATTAATGTTTTTTAAGGTTGTACAACAATTGTTTTTGAGACCGTGCGGTTAAGTGTAAAAAATTCACGGCAAGCTAATTTTTAAGTTACGGTATTCTATGGTAAAAAAATGTTACGATGAGGTAGCAAAAAATAAAGTTACCACCAGATTACATTTTTCGATTTTATTAGAAAACAGCTAATAAAAACTTTATCTATTCCGCAAGAGATTTCTTGACCACTCGGCCGGCCGGCTAGCTCTCATAGATCTCTTGACCACACTACGCTACGCATATACAACCAAAAAGTGCGCTTAGGCTTCCTTGGTTTAGCTAGGCTAGCTAGCGCTGTCAAAGACTACGCACGTCAGCAAGTGAAAAAGTATATGCTGGCCAATAACCTAACCAGTGCAAGTACATTATATATTCCCCAACTCATCTCAGCCCATGCATGCATCGACTTGTCTATGTGTCCATCTGTTTCTCGATCAAAATTGAAGAGAGCTACTCCTATCAAAAGCATGCATCATCGGTGGAGGAGAAAGCAGAGGATTTAGTCATTTGTGAAAACAAAGTGGGGAGGGAAACCGTACTACGTAGTAACTTCAGCAGGGTATACAGTGTGTATGCCAAAATTAACTTTTGCAACAAAAAATCCACCTCAACATAAAGTTTACTAATTTTTTGTTGTAAAAATGTAATTTCAAATAATATAACAAGTCTACAATCCCATGATGTACACCCTTGCCCGTCAAGCTCAGACGCCCCGAAGCCCCTCTGTGAGGTCGTCGGCGACCCGCCGTTACTCCTCATTGTCAAACACTGTTCCCCGGACGCCCTCGCGACACAAGAGGTGTGTTCCGTGTCGTAGCTCCGTCCTTCCCTGCCACTCGCGTCAAGTTTCCGCGCTCGGTGAAGCCGCTTCATGCGCGCTCCGGCGATCCTACGCAGCGATCCACGCCGGTGCCACCTTATCCCGTTGTTGGTCCACCATGGACATGTGAATCGAGGACCTGGGCCCGGCCTACGGACCCACCTTATCCCGTTGTTGGTCCACCATGGACATGTGACTCGAGGACCTGGGCCCGGCCTACGGACCCATAGACGTGGTCCACAAACTTTTCTGTTTTATATAAATCGTTTTCCGGTTTATGACGTCAGCGCAGCGCAATAATTAGAGTTTTCTTTA
This sequence comes from Aegilops longissima, assembly GCA_021605205.1. NCBI lineage: Eukaryota > Viridiplantae > Streptophyta > Magnoliopsida > Poales > Poaceae > Aegilops > Aegilops longissima. Next base: position 97,940,381 of record CM038676.1, on the reverse strand, counting down.
CAGAAATAATTCTGAAAATTCGGTAAAATGCCATGTTTGAAATTAGACCCCCAATCTACAAAATTAGGTTCAGACCCTAACTTTTTACAGAAACACCCCTAAACTTTTTAAAATTCTGTTATCAGTCCAAACGTTTTACTCTGAGCAGTTACCAATCTTTAATGATTTTGTTATTGCTAATCAGATTTAGCCCTGCAGAATGAGAGCAAATTAAAATTTTCCATTTACCTGTTTAAGCAACAATAATTATCATCCGTAGAACTAATCAGATTTGCATTTATTTACTTAAAGGTACGAGTCTCGTTTTGGAACTTCTAACACTGTTTGCTGTTGGTTGGTATTAGTATATTGCGAATGAATTAGACCGGCGGCAAACCTTAACTATCATTCTTTCACTAGCACATACGGAAGCAGCACATGTTGTTTAATTAGGGTGTCGTCAGGTGGAATGGAATAAACTGCCAAACTGATGAGACCTTTGCTCTATATGGAGATGGAGACTGTGTAGAGGTCCTTGAGAAGGAGACAGACAAATTACTGTGCTTTGTTGACATTGAATTCAGCAACACTGGATTGCACATAAAATTAATTTGAATCAATTCTGAAATTCACATTCCATTGATGCGAGTAGAATTATGAGTTCATTTGATCCCTAATTAATGAACCCATATATGCATTTCTTTTATGCATGAGTTCATTCGATCCCTAATGTCCCCCGTCCGAGAGGTCGGTGAGCGTCTCGAGTGGGTGCTGCCACCATCACTTTAGTTTATTTTCCTCGTCAGAGTATTTACATTGCATGCCATTATAGTTCATTTTATCAAGTTTTTGGGTTGACACCCGAAAAAGTGGAACTTGCATATCCCTATGTCGTTTTCGTTCATGATTATTATGATTTGGGGGAAGCAACTCACACTGGCACTTAATTGTTTTTTTTTTGCGAATCGATCTTTGTTTGGTTCACAATGCAAGTAGAAGAAGTTTATATCTTGTTATGTATTGGAGGATTCATTCGCAACATGAACAACAAAATGGAACCATATGCCAGCAGCAAACTCAACAACAACACAAAATACATTTATTTAATTATTAACCGGGTACAGGCCACGTACATATATCCAACAGTTAATTATTCAGTCCAACAGCACATGCACACAAATATGGATACTCCACACAAACACAAAGAGAGAGGATAGAAAGGGAGACTATAATCGATAAAGCGTGCGCGATGGATATATATATAGTAGTATCTTTTTTCCCTGAGCCCCGGCCAGAGCTGATCCAGAGAAAAAAGATCACGCATGCATATGCACACAAAGGTGCGTACTGCTAGTAGAGAGGAGAGGAGCGAGGCCGGTCGTAGACGCACGCCTAGTTGCACGCCAGGGCCTCCTCGACGCACCCCATGGTAGGCTCCACCAAGCACTTTCCGGCCAGGTTGACGGCCGCGCACTCGATGTACTTGACGCCCAGACTGATGACGCCCCGCCCGACACGCCGCCAATGGCGCCCAGGAGAAGCTCCGCTCGGCCTCCCGCCAAAGGCGCTGCAGCTCCGGTGGCCGCCGCCGGTGCAGCCGCGGCGGCCTGCAGTGTGCACTCCAGAATCGCGTCCTCCACGCATGGGACCGTAGGGTCCGCGATGCACCTGCTGGACAGCACCATCTCCAGGCAGCCGATGTACTTGTCGCCGAGGTAGCCGTCGGTCGTCGTCCCGCCGTCGACGTCGCCCGCGCTGCCGCCGCTAAGCAGCAGAACTGCAGCTGCGACGACGAAAAGCGAAAGCCTGTGGCGTGGTGCCATGGGTGCGACCTGATCGAGCTGCTGCTTGGTGGCTGTGCTGCTCTGCCGCTTTCTTTCTCACGCACGAGCTCTCTCTGCTGGAATGGAATGCCCGGCTGGTTTGCTTGATGCGTCGTCTATAAATACCAGGCCGGACGACGGCGGCTCAGATCGGATCTCGGAGACACACTGCACATGCTAGTAGCAGCTCTCTCGCCATCAGCGTAGTATATAGTGACCACTCGGCCGGTCGGCCGGCCGGCTAGCTAGCTATCATACATACTCATAGACATCGATCTCTTGACCACACACTAGCAGGCTAGCTGCTAGTACTAGTGTAGTAGGGTACTCATCATATCAAAAAGTCCATGCGCTAGGCGCTATTAACCACTATGCATGCACGTTGATCAGCAAGTGTTGAGGTGTATATATGCTTACCAATAATATAACCAGAGTGCAAGTACATTCCCCAACTCATCTCTCAGCCCATGCATTATTTAATCATCATTTCATTTGTGTGAAAACAAAGTGGGCAGGGCATTATTTAATCTCTCAGCCCGGTAGTACGTGCCCACAAAGTGTCAAAACAAAGTGGAAAAATGTACACTCCTCCGCCCACTTTGTTAATCATCATTATGTTATCTCTGGTATGCCAAAATTACACTTTTTCAACCAAAAATCCACCTCGACAATATAATGAAGGGCAAGGAACAAATAAACACGTACGCGTACTAGTCCTGTGTTTACTATCTTGTACCTAGTATATGCGACCAAGATCAGAGCTTGGGAGATCCAAGTAATTAATTGATTAGTTAAAGTTCTAGTTAGCTGCTACAAGGATCTTAATATATATGATCTTCGAACATGTTTATATTTCTTACAGCAGCCAATATACTTCTCTCGCTAGCAAAAATTCTACTGACGCGGAGCAATAATAATTGTTCTCGACAGAGAGAGAGAGAGAGAGAGAGAGACCCAGCCTAGCTATCAGTGTTGTAATCGTCCTAGCTCCTCCATCCTCCTCCATCGTAGGACTAGCTAAAACAGTCACCCATGATCGAGCAACAAGCTCTGCAATAATAATCACCTTTTTTTGTACTCACAATGCATCTTCATGCATGTCCCCCTTTCTTTAATTTGTCTCCCTTCTTCACGGTCCCCAATGGATTGAAAATGAGAGATCGCTGCGTTGGAAATGATGATCATGCATATATCTCCATCACCTCTCATCTCTCTCCTTGGACGTGACGCAAGATCTAAGCAGCCCTTTAGAAAAGTGCGTACGGTTTCATTAATTTATATGTCTTTGGCAGAGGGAGGGGAGGGCAACGAATTATCAGGATAACTTGTCATATACATAACTATTAATTATTTATAGTATTTCGAAGACCACAACCATTGATATATGTTTTCCTAAATAAATGTAAATTTATAGTCACAAGTTAGTATATTCACGTAAAAGTCTTTTATGTTATGTACGTAAACCAGTTTTGGTTCTAGTCGTAATAACCTTTGGTATTAAAAACATGCCACATAATCATAAAATTTTACTGTCGTAAATTAGTATAGGCACACAAATGTAATCGTAAAGTTATTAACCTGATGGGTACAGGTTGTAATAACCTTTTAGTGGCCAAAGGTTGCACCTGACTCAGGCAGCATCCGCACACACACTACGGGAAACCCATAGTTTGCCGTGTGCCAAAATCTTCGCCGCGTGCAAACCGTCGGGCACACGGCGAAGAACCTTTTTGCCGTATGCCAGAGTTTCGCCGTGTGCCACCTGGTGGGCACACGGCGAACTACCTGACGAGCGTCACCAGCCCCATGTCCGTTAACTGCGCCCGCACGCCGTCACGGTGCTGCCGTGGTTCGGCTGCGTTGGGCAGCTCTTCGCCATGTGCTAGGGCCCAGCACACGGCAAAGATCTCCCTTTGCCGTGTGCCATGGGTGGGGCACACGGCAAACAGATCCTTCGCCGTGTGTTTTTACTGACACACGGCGAATAGAAAATGAAAAACTTGTTATTTCCCGTTCAAAACATTTTTACCCATTATACTTACATAGCTTAAGACTACATGCTTTAGTTTCGTGAATTTCTCGCTTTGTTTGCTATATTAAACAATTTTTTGTCTTCCCAACCAATTTTTTTGAATTTGCCAAATTTGAATTGGAAGTGCATAAAATGTTAGAGTTAAATAAGTGAAAAAATGATATTTGTGATATTGAAGGTATTGTAAGGCCTCATACACAAGTTGGAACGAAAATATGAAATTCAAATTCAAAAAACTTTGCCGTCAATGAGTAACCAAATGGTGTAAAAATTATATAAAATTCAAATAATGTCTGAAATTCACAAGATTTCGTGATAACTTATTTTAATGCATGTTCAGTCTATGATAAAAAGTTGAGAAAGTTTCGCACATTTTGTCACGTACATTGTTTGAAACTTGGAAGATCGTCGAAGAAGTTCTAGAGAGTAGAGAATTGAGTGGTTAGGTTTTCAAGCGGTGCAACGTTCAAATTTGAATTTGACTTCATTCTTTCTCTCTATAGTCATTGTGCAACTCAAATTGGTTAACGTGAATTTTTGGTTATTTTTCGGTTCCATTTGGTATTTTAAATAAATTAATTTCATTTATAATAATTTAATTGATAGTAATTAAATTTGATATATAAATTCATCCAATAATAGCATAAAGAGAGTAAAAAGTTTATAATCACTTGATCTATCAACATATGAGTATGTACAATCATTTTTTAGAAATTTGGAGTCGCTCATTTTGATTGAAATTAATTTGCATAAAATATGGAAGGGGTATTCGCCGTGTGCTGGAGCCTCAGGCACATGGCGAAGAAAATTTCAAAAAAAAAAAAAGCCCTTCGCCGTGCGCCAATATTCGGGGCACACGGCGATTTTTTTCAATTTTCCCGACGGTTTTCAAAAAAACTTCGTCGTGTGCCTAGATCCAGGGCACACGACGAATAATTTTCTTTTCTTATACCGCGGCCGCCCCCTCTCTCCCTCACTCCATCTCTCTCGCTCTCCCAGTCACGCCGCCGCCGCCCGACCGCGCGCAGCTCCTCCACCATCGCCGCCCCTGCACCGCCGTCGCCGCCCGACCGCCGCCCGCCTCGCGCCCTCGCTCGGCCGCCCGGCCGCTCCTTCGCCCGCCGCCGCTTAGCCGCCCGGTCACTGCCCGGCCGCGCGCCGCCCCTCCACCACCGCCGTCGCCCAAACGCGCGCCGCCCCTTCACCACCGCCGCCCCGCCCCTCGACGAGCACCACCGCCGCCCTCCACCACAACCACCACCATCATCGGCGCCCCTCCACCACCGGCCGCCCCTCCACCACCACCGCCGCCGCCGCCGCCCCTCCACCACAACCACCACCACCGCCGGTGAAGGAAGGAGGAAAGGGAGGGGAGGAGGAGGAGGGAGGAGGAAGGAGGAAGGAGAAATGAGGAGGAGGAGGTAGTGTTGGGCGTGGAGGAGAAGGATCGAAGGACGCAGAGGATTTCATCGGCGACCGGGGAGAAGGCAGAGGAGAAAGGAAGAAGAAGCCGGGAGGAGGAGCTAGCCCTCGATGCCGCCCCCGTCATCCTTGTCATCATCCGTCCTTAAGGTGAAAATTCTTGAACATTGAATGAAATAGTGGATAACATAATTTGGCCATCGTGTGAACATTGAATGAAATAGTGGTCTAGTGAATTCTTCACAATTAGTATTGCATAGTAATAAGTGGTATATCATTATGTTGTTGTATGAATGCAATGATTATGTTGTTGTCGGCCATCGTGTCGTTTGAAATTTTGAGAGTTTGGAAACCTTATCGTGTAGGGGAGGTGCTGCCGAAATATTGAATTTACATTACTATTTATCGTATTTTCAAGGATGGATAACTGTGAATGGATGTACACGGGTTGGCAGGGTAAACGTGACTGGACCACTGAATTCATTTTCAAGGTCAATGAATTTTTGAAAAGGCATTTGAATTAGGACAGAGTAAAGCACTGTGTCCCTGTAGCAAGTGTGAAAACAAGTTCCTGCATTCAAAGTTAGATATGGGTAAACACATTTGCAGCAATGGGTTTATGCCCAACTATACCCAGTGGATCTGTCATGATGAAGCCAGTCGTGCGAGAGACGAAGTAGTGAGGCCACACCTCGACGATTATGATGCTGATGCCGGGTTCGCAGATATGTTAGATGACTACTATCATGCACACCGCGATGAAGGACCTAGTCATGTAAGGGAGGATGAGCCAGAGCCTACGATAGCGGCCTATTACGACATGTTGTCTTCTGCACAGAAACCATTTCACCAGCATACAGATGTTTCTCAACTGGATTTTGTCGGGCGATTAATGGCCCTAAAGTCTCAACTTGGCATCAGTCGAGACGGCTTTGAAGATATGTTGAAATTTTTTGGCAGCTTGCTTCCTGAGGGTCACACTCTGCCATGCAACATGTATGAGTCAAAGAAACTGCTTCGTGCACTTAAGATGCCATACAAGAAGATACATGTTTGTCCGAAGGGATGCGTCTTGTTTAGGAATCATCTTGCGGATGCAAAGTACTGTCCTAAATGTGGGTCCTCTAGGTATTTCGAGGTAGACTCTGGTGATGGTCATAACAGGCAGCTAGAAATCCCCATGAAAATCCTACGGTACCTCCCGTTCATTCCAAGGATCCAGCGCCTTTACATGAGCGAGGATTCCGCAAAACAGATGACATGGCACAAAGAAGGCACACGGTACCGTCCAGAGAATATGGTACATCCAGCCGATGGTGAATCATGGAAGCATTTTGACAGGCGGCATCCTGAGAAAGCAAATGAGGCTCGTAATGTCCGTGTCGCAGTGGCGACAAATGGGTTTAATCCTTATGGAATGTCGTCTGCCCCATACACATGTTGGCCCGTGTTCGTTATCCCTCTCAATCTTCCACCCGACGTCATGTTTAAACGACAGAACATATTCTTGTCGCTGATAATTTCTGGACACCCAGGTAATAACATGAGTGTGTACATGGAGCCTCTGATTGATGATTGGCTCCTTGCTTGGAATGAGGGTGTACAGACATACGATCGAGCTACAAAGAGAAACTTCACAATGAGAGTGTGGTACATGTATTCAATGCATGACCATCCGGCGTATGGGATATTTTGCGGCTGGTCCGTCCACGGGAGGTTCCCCTGCCCAGTATGCAAGTCAGCTGTCGAGTTCTTTTGGTTGAAAAAGGGTGGCAAGTTCTGTTCGTTCGACAAACATCGACAATTTCTCCCATTGGATCAACCATTCAGACAAGACAAAAAGAACTTTAGAAAAGGTATCGTGGTTGAAAACCCCCCACCGCAGATATTGACAGGTGCCACTGTCCGTGAGCAGATAGACGCGCTCCAACCAAAGGTAACAGGTGATGGTTTTGTGGGATATAATGTGGATCATGCCTGGACTCAGAAGTTAGGCTTGTGGAGGCTACCCTACATGGATGACATTCTTCTTCCACATAACATTGATATGATGCACACTGAAAAGAATGTCGCCGAGGCAACATTCGGTACACTAATGGACATTCCTGATAAGACAAAGGACAACATTAAGGCTAGAGTGGATCAAGCTATGTTGTGTGATAGACCAAAGCTCGTCATTCCTCCATCCACAGACGGCAAGCGGTGGAAAAAACCTCCTGCTAATTATGTCCTGAAGAGACGCGAGAGGAAGGAAGTATTAGAATGGTTTGAAACTTTAACGTTCCCCGATGGGTATGCAGCGAATCTGAGAAGGGGGGTCAACTTAACTACTATGCGAATCAACGGGCTCAAGAGTCATGACTACCACATATGGATTGAGTGACTTCTTCCAGTGATGGTTTGAGGCTATCTCCCTGACCATGTGTGGCTAGTGCTAGCGGAGTTAAGCTATTTCTTCCGCACCCTTTGTGCTAAGGAGTTATCTCAAACCGTGATTGCAGAAATGGAAAAGATGGCTCCCGTGTTGGTTTGTAAGTTGGAGAAAATCTTTCCACCTGCATTTTTCAATCCGATGGAGCATATGATTCTGCACCTCCTGTATGAAGCATGAATGTGTGGGCCCGTCCATGGCCGATGGTGCTATTCAATTGAGAGACAACAAAAGGTTCTTCGAACCGAGTGTAAAAACAAGTGCAAAATCGAGGCATCAATGGCAGAGGCATACGTTACTGAGGAGGTGTCAAACTTCACAACCAAATACTAAGCTGACACCATTCGTAGCGTGCATAATCCGCCATCTCATTACAATGCTGATGGAAATGAATCAAACCTTAGCCTCTTAGTAGGGCAACTCGGAAGTGCAAGTGTTGGGCATGCTAAGAATTTGACACATTCAGAGTTCCGCACAATCATGATGTATGTCTTGACCAACCTTTCCGAAGTTCGGCCGTATATTCAGTAAGTTCTCCACAAACAATTTCTTGATTACTTCTGGCGGAGAAGGATTTATTCATCTAACAAATCTCGAACTTCTTTTCATTCGCACAGAGAATTTACTGAACAATTCTGGCGGACAAGGATGGCTCCGACCCCGCAGCAAGTTGATACCCTTTTGAAAGAGGGTGCGGGGCGTGGATCGCCCGATTTCATTTCTTGGTTCAAACAAAAGGCCGACAAGGATGAGGCCATCACTCCTGAGTTGAGACAGGTGGCAAAAGGATGTTGTTATAGGGTAATGTCGTACTCCGGCTATGATGTGAATGGATATCGCTTTCACACAAAAGAGCACGATGAAAGTCGCCCCAATCGGAGAACCACACATTTCGTAGTTTGTACGAAAGGCGAAGACGATCTCGATTATTATGGAATAATTGAAGAAATATATGAAATCATGTTTGATGGTCCCAAGCCTCTTAAGCCAGTCGTATTCAAATGTCATTGGTTTGATCCAAGCCAAGTGCGGCGAACCCCTAATGTTGGACTAGTAGAAATTCGTCCATCGTCCGTCTATACAGGAGACGACGTCTACATTGTGGCTCAACAAGCGACACAAGTTTACTATGTCTCATACCCATGCAAAACCGACAAACATCTTGAGGGGTGGGACGTCATGTACCAAGTATGAGGAGCAGGGGAACGAGGAGGGGGGCGCCCAGCCTGTTGCTGTCTGGTTGCGAGGGCCGTCTCGACTACCGGATAGGCCGATACCTCTCGCCGGACGACCGATGATTCGGCCTGTTAAGCCTAAGTAACATGAGATGTTATCAATACCTTTTCATTTTGTAACTTGGAAATGGCTAATGAAACTAATATTTTATCTTATTCACTTTTGGCAGGAGTTGGACCGTTGTCAGGCCAGGTCTTCACAAGCGCAAGGTTAACTGTGTCCTGGGTCTTCTAGTGAGGAACAACTTCCCAGGCTTGGTTCAAATTACCAATACAAGGTTCGAGCCGGCTTAGACATGGGAACACTACCGCCACGCGCTAGATAAAGCGGACCCACTTGGCAGGACCTTCAACAACAAGGCGCATCGGGTGGAGATGAAGCTGTGGGTAAGTTTTCCTCGGAGTACACTGCTCAATTCACCGGATTTATTAAACGTTTTCGTAATAATGATTGAATGTGTCGTGTTTGAATGCAGGATTTCTTCACTTGTGAGTCGGGTTACGATGGAGACACTTCGGATGTGATTCAAAAGCGATGCAAGAAGCTAGTGAAGGACATGCACTACGAGGCACAGGTTCAGTGCGTCATAAACTACAGCGCCAGTTTCCTCTTCAAAACCATCAAAAAGGCAGATGCAAGAAAGTACAAGCTAACTAAGGCGCAATACATGCAGGTAAAATTGAATTCGTTCTCAGATTTAGTAGATCGTTTAATTTCACTCTTACATCTCAGTCATATCATCGCGTGTAGGTGCCGGCGCCGTGGTGCCGCAATGATACCGTGTGCTGGGAAAGAATAGTGGACAAGTGGTTCACGCCCGAGTGGCAGGAGTTGCACGACAAGGGACGTGAATGGCAAATGCTAATGCCAGGTCCTGCACACCATCAAGGGAGCCTTACCAACGAGGAGTATGTTGGCATTTCTTAACACCACTACTAGAAATAAGCGCAAAACTCATTTTCGGCAGCAGTGCCAGAAATGCTCGTTGGCACTCCTTAACTCAATCGTCAGGAGCGCCTGGTTAAACGTTGTATGCTTTTAAGAATAATATTCCGCAAGCGCACAGAATAACTCGTTGTAGCATTTCACCTTGGTGTGACCCAGGGTATCGTATTTATATCCTCAGGGAAGCATTATGGCCTTAGAGTATTGAAGAATGGAATGACAAACTTTCCAGAATTATCAACTCACTAACTTAGGGGAGATAACATATAGCGTAGGATAATGGCCAATGTATGACCGGATAGAAGGCTTAGTAAAGCCAGCGACACAGGAGACTCTCAGACGAAAGAGAAAAGGGAAGAGCTGGGAGAACAAGGTGAGAAAGGAACCTATGACACTTCTATACTTAGAGAAAGGACACACTACAAACTTAGACTAGACTTTTACCTAGATGTCGGGGACATAGCTTGCTTCGACGGCTAGAGCGAGAGGAACTCAGAACGGGATGAGAAGGGGTTCCTCCAGGCTCAGCACTACTGTTATGAAAACACCCGAATGTGGTGGAATACAAATAAGGACGGCAGGGCTGTCACCGCCTGTCGCCTACCACTGCAGTTCCGTGGGGTGGAACACACTAACTTAGCTAATGGCAAGTCAGACACCATGTCTGCACTTGACGTTAGGACTTCCCTTGGACGTCTATCAAGAGAGAGTCCCCTCAACTCGGAGCTTTCGGCGGCTCGACGGCTAGAAAGACCCACATAGGCTAGAAAGACCCACAAGATAAACCCGGCTAAGCAGAGCTAACTAAAACTCTAACTCTAATTCTACAGGAAACTACTCTCCAACCTAAGGCTAAAGGAGCTTGAATCGAGCCAGGAGGTGGCCGGCCGGCCACCCCTAGGCCGATTGGCCTGGCATGGTTGCCACCTGGCACCGCCTTTCTTGTGTGCGTCTCTGATCACGTCTCCAAGTCGGTGGGGTAGGATTTCTGGTGAAAACCATTGAAGGGCGCATGCAGGTGGGCCCTCTAATCCAAGTGACGCCTTTCGATGTCCGTTGATCAAACCGACTTGGAATTCACGGTCTAGATCAACATGTACTATGTTTCTTGTCTCCTGGATCGATGACGTGGCTTTTGGGGCCAGTTGGTGGCCGGCTGGCCATGATGTGGCTGAACGGCCTGCCACTGGGCCCTCTGGTGCTCATTTTTCTTGTGTATTCTCCTGCAGGCACAAATCAACCAAAACTAGTGGAACTCGTTAATTATTAGCAAATCATGTATGGAACATAGTATAATCCTGCTTGTTTACTAAAATGTTGACGGGCACTACACGTTTATAATGACCGTCAACACACCCCCAAGCTTAAACTTTTGCTCGTCCTCGAGCAAAGCTAAGGTCTTAGGTTCGGTGGATCAGGAGTTGCATCGATGTTTATACCCTGCAGATACCCGATGTACAAACTACCACTCTAATCATTAGTAGATTGAACAAGTTGGCAGACGGTTGTTCATACCTTCGCTACTTGTGGGGCTTATTCGCATACACTTGTTCATCTTAAGCGGTTGAGAGCCTGAACGGCCATCTCCAGATTATCCCTGTAGCTGTTCAGGTTCCATCTCGGGAAATATTTTTCAAAAGATATGGTATGTCATTCCTAGATGGTACTCTCAAATCACTCATGTGTGTATCAATACCTCACCATTTTCTTCCTAATCTAAGGCTGATATATGGAGCTTGTAGGAAGGATGGGAATTGTATACCTCAGTTACCTTTCTTGTCGAGCCGAAGAATGGTTCGCCAGAGTTGGTACTCATCAAATTCCTTTCTTTGGAATTCATAATTTTCAGGGGAGAGGGGGAGAATGGACTCACACATAGAAATCTTTGGTCTTTTCATACTCCTTATTTTTCACACCTTTTCTTTTTGGGAGTATGGATCCTCTTTCTCTCTTCTCTTTTTTTAAGTAAAGAAGATATGAGACTTATCCATACTCTTTATGATAACAGGTGGAGAATTTTTTTTGTGGAGTATTTCATGAAGACCTTGGGAATAAATAGGTACACACTGGAGATTTTGGGCTGTATGAGGGAATTTGTTCGGCGAACGTGGAAGTTGATTCCCGGAGTGGGTAATCGACTTTTCCGAACAATTATTTGAGGCTAGCAAACAATGGGTACGCAAAGGAGGAAAGACCGGTAGATGACAAGTACCTTCTCAGGCAGACTCACTATTCGACAAGACTCAAAGTAACATAAAGTTGCATATGGTGGCTAGATAGATGTAAACTTTTATGGCTCTGGGTAGGTCATGTAAACCATTAGGGAATAACATACCATGGTTAAGGTTTTTATAAAACATCCGAGAGGTCCCTTAATAGGCATGCAGTTCACTCTAGATTTTAACCATATCAAACTCACAACAACCCAGATTATAAAGTGTAGCTCATGCTACCCACGAGATAAACATGTATATTCACCAAATGCCAACGAATTCAAGTACTAAAGGAATAGAAGCTTGTATACAAGGCATTTGCAAGGGATAGACAGAGCAACTTTTCATCATCTCCGAGAAAGATCATATAGATTTCCACGCATGGTTTTATTCAAATATGCATGACTAACATTTACCTATTATTTATTTCTTTTTTTTTATTTATTTAGATATATGGAGGGAGTAGAAAAGGGAAAGAAAGAAAAAATGATCATAGCATCCTGCAAATGGGAACGAAAGACGGGCTAGACGACTTACCTGGACTGGGTATGCTGAACCTCCCCCAAGCTTGGATGAAGCTTAGTAGTTCTGGTTGGGGTCGAGGTTCAGGTTGCGGAAGATGCTCGAGATGTCGTAGTGCATGGAGCTCGACATTCCCTAGTTTTGCTGGGTCAGGTCGGTGTTGTGTGCCATCTCGTCTCGCATCCTCTGTTGTTCTTGGCTCATCTCGCTCATCTAGGTGTTCAACCTTACGAGTTCACGAGTGATTGGGTTCTCGTAGTCGAACTGGGCTGATGAAGATGGTCCCACCTGCGGACCAGAACTCATACCTGCGGGGTAGTAGAAATCCTGACCATAGCCAGGCAAGCCATATGAACTTGTGCCTTGCAGATTGTAGTAGTCGTATGTCTGCTCGAAGTTCATGTGGGTTGTGGCTGGGTCCGGATGTGGCGGCTCCTCGGTTGATGATGAGATCTGTGGCTGCCTTGATGGACCTGCTTCTCCGGCAGTTTGCCGAGCTCGTCTCCGTGTCATCGGGGGCTCCGCAACACTATGACGGGCTTGTTCTCTTTCTCTCATCTGCAATGTTAGGCTCTTCACCAAATACAATGCAAGTTTCGAGTTTGGAAGCTCGACCTCCACATCGTACCCGGGGTAACACATATAAAGAGTACCATCCTCCTCCTCACGCATCAAATGTCATTGCACGAAATGATCTAACCCAATGCAAATAAAATAGTCCTCCGTCATAGGCAAATAAGTGACTTGAGCGTTGGATAACACACCGACGTGCGTAGCAATACGCGTAACCAATGAGGTTATGTCGATGGGATTCTGAATTTGTATCAATTTTTGCCAGTAATCCAACATACTCATGACCGGGGAATATCGAATCTTTTTAGCAAAGGCAAATAGACAGAACAAATCAGAATTGTTGCAAAGACGCAAATCTGTGCGAGGGTGGACGTTCATCACAACCCATTTCGCCAAAAATCGGAGAGTAGGATTATGAATGGAAGTGATGCTATTTTTCCTACCCACAGGGTCATCGGAAATGGAATCCCACCAACTGTTACGGTCGTAACTGTGGTCTCTCACTAAAGCATTCGGGTCCAAAATGCAGCATTTGTTAAAACCAAGAGCAATGCTCATCTCTTTCGGGGTCATTAAGAATTCTTCATTGAAAAACCGAAAGCGAATTTGGGTCTCCCCCGGCAGGTGAATGATATTCAAAGTCACTAAAAACTCCATAGTCAAGAAATGCGAACCTGCTTCCGTGAAGTTAACGAACTCGTCCCAGCCAGCATACCTGAAGGCGCGGTCCATGTCCTGGCCAAGTCCGGTTTTGATGAGCAGCATGTTGTCGAAGGAATTTTGATGTGCGAAGCTTCGGTTCCGGAGACGGTCCAGAATTTCTCGCTCGTGTGCGGTGCGGACCACGATATGTTCTATCATGGCCATCACACGAATGCGGAGTCGTCTTCGCGGCACTTCGGGTTCAACCTCCTCTTGGGGTTCCACTGTCTGGTGGACAGAGTCCACTGACATTTGGTCCCTAGAGGAGCCTGATCCCGAGTGCTTGGAGCTGGAACTAAGCTTCCGGATGACGGTCTTGGCTGCTCTCTTCGTCCTCCTAATCATCTTCCCTGCAAAAGGTTAGCAAAGTAGAATAGCCGAGGGAATAAAAGGGGTTAGTGGTTAAAGGTTAGTCGTTAGTCGTCCTTGTGGGGTTGGTTACCACCACAAAACGTTCTCGTTCATGCCACGTTTATTAAACAGAAGTGTGAAATATTTTTGGTGTGAGCAATTAAAGAATTACTCACGAAATTTTTAGTTAAGTGGAGAGGGTGGTTAAGTACCTTAACTAATTCACTAAAGAACTTGCTTAGGCACTTGGAAATGGAAAGAAAATAGAGTGGGAGAGAAGGGATGCTCACTGAGCTGCGACGAGGGATGCCTGAGGAGCTCGCACGAGGCGCCTTTTATAGACCGGCGAAGGTGAGTGGCCGGCCGGCCATCTACAGGCCGATCGGCCTGGTGGTGGCGCCGACGTGGCCACGCCTTGCCTCTACTATGTAGGTCTGCTATAGAACGTGCTCTGGTGGTTGATGACGCGACGGGAGCGGCGGAGGGCGGCCGGCCGGCCACTATGGGGCCGAACGGCACCCCACCATGCCCATTTGATGTCCCCTTTCGTCGGTGGTCTCTCCTGCATGTTAGTCTCATGCACATGCATGGTTTTGTTCAGGTAAGTGTCAAGTGGGGCCGAAAGGCCTCCACTTAAGGCAAGGGTTCATCATTTTTTTTCATTTCCTTATTTTTGTTTTAGATGCATATAATTTCGAAATTTAAAACTTGTGCAATTCAAAATTTAAACATGCCATGAAGTTGGAAATAAAATGGAATGCAATAAATAAAACTATCCTATATGCTTTATGCAAGAATGGATACATACCACGTACCTTATGGCGAGGGCTTCAGTTTTACGTCCTTAGCGGGACGGGCTTTGAGTTTTCCGTCTTCAACGGGACGCTCCGAGCTTCTAGGGGTATTACCGTTCGGAGATGAGTCTGGTAGTCCCCTCTTCTCCCACCAAACCTTTCTAGTAGGCGGGGCCTTTGTTTCAACCGCTTTCAATTCCTTTTCAAGAACTTGCTTACGTTGGATCCTCCGCCACGCATTTCTCCGGTCATGGAGCTTCTTTTACTTTCGCAAAGTGAGTAGCTCCAATGCCTGAGCAATTGCTTCAATTGATGGGTGTAGTGGAATCTCTGGCTCTTTTGGTGGTGTTGATGTTTCTACCATGCTGACTTGTTGGCGGCTCTCCACCTTGGGTGAGAAGGTGAAGGTTTCAGTCTCCCCATTGATGTTGAACTGAATCTCTCCTGCTCCAACATCAATGCTTGTGTTTGCAGTACTCAAGAACGGTCTCCCAAGGATGAGAGATGTCTTGGATTCGTCCTCCATATCCAGAATGACGAAGTCCACGGGAATAAGAAAATCCCGGACTCTCACCGGAATATTCTCCGCGATCCCGGCTGGGTAACGAACCGACTGGTCCGCTAGTTGCAAACACATTGCTGTGGGGGCCAGTTGAACATGCTTGAGCATCTCGAAGATAGCCTTTGGCATAACACTAACACTTGCCCCCAAGTCACAAAGAGCTCTTTTGAAGGTCTGGGTCCCGATTGAACAGGCAATTGTGGGACACCCTAGATCTTTCTTCTTCTGCGGGATAGAGTTGAGTATAGCTGCGCTACACTCTTCGGTCAGCTATACCATCTCAGTGTGTGGCAAGGTCCTCTTATTTCCCAAAATATCCTTGAAGTACTTTGAGTAAGTGGGTACCTGCATAGCATCAAGAAGTGGAATATTGACATAAACTTTCCTGATTACCTCGACGAACTTGCCGAATTGCTCGTCGGTCACTGGCTTCTTCCTCCGTTCCAGAAACGGTAAGATGGTGGTGTCATGGTAGTCGCTGGAGGCTCTAGGAACCTCCACGGTCTCTTCCGCGATAGCAGAGCTGGGTTCTTCGGCCTCCTCCTCCTTGGCTTCATGCTCGGCTTCACTGGCGGTATCGGTCTTCCACCGCGATCCTGCATCTTTTGGCATAGGTGGATCCCGCGTGGTCTTACCACCACGCGTGGTCACCGCACTAACATTTTCTTTAGAGGGAGCCTCTGGTTGCCCAGGAAGCTTTCCCTTGTTAAGGTTAGGACACGATGCAGCCAGCTGAGCTACTTGAGTTTCTATCATTTTGTTAAAACTCAGCTGGTTCTTTAACGAGGTATTAAAACCTTTCATTTGGTTAGCCATGTTCTCAAAAAGTTTATCATTGGCAAGAAACTTCTTACTAATGCTATCATTAATGTTCTTTTGGCCATACCATAAATCTTTAATTGAAGGTTGAAAACCATTGTTAAAGTTGTTGTTGTTACCTTGCTGTTGGCCGAAGGGGAGGTTGGGTTTGGAATTCCAACCTTGCTGAGGACGAAGTGGGCGTCCTCTTGGGTCGTCGGGCAACTAGTGCCCGAGTGTCCAGTGTCACCACATGTCTCACATGTGATCCTTGCATCTGCAATCTGAGCCATCTCCATTATAGGAGACTCCAATTTCTTCATAAGGAGATCCATCTTTGCCGCTAACATGTCAAAGGAGTTAACTTGATGAACTCCCTTGGAACAAGTTGCCTGACGTTCTCCCACCCAACTCTGATGAGAGGCAATCTTCTCCACGAGCGCCTTAGCCCCGGCTACATCCAACAAGAGAAAGGCTCCTCCCGCAGCTGCATCCAAGTGCTCTTGCGATCGGCGAGTCAAGCCATGGTAGAAGTTCTGGACAACCAGCCATTCTACCATGCCGTGATGTGGGCAGGCTGCAATGTACTCTTGCAGTCTTTCCCAAGCTTCAGGAATAGTTTCTCCATCTGTTTGCTGGAAGCTGGTAATCTTGCCACGGAGGGCATTTGTTTTGCCCACCGGGAAATACTTGGTAAGAAATGCATCTGAACAAGTCCTCCATGTGTTGTTGAACGAGGCTTGATTGGTGTAGAACCACTCCTTTGCCTTGCCAAGCAAAGAGAATAGAAACAGGCGTAGCCTTATAGCATCCATTGTAGAGCCATTGGGGTTGATGGTGCTGCTCACTTCCAGGAAGTTCCTGGGATGAGCGTTGGCATCTTCTGATGCCTTCCCACAGAAATGGTTTGCTTGGACCATATTCACGAGCCCAGTCTTCAACTCAAAGGCATCATTGGCCTGAGCATTGTTCAGTCCCGGGAAGTTGTTGCTTGACGGAGCTGAGAACTCACGAAGGGTCTTCGTGGCCATAGCTGGAGGTGAAGGTGGTGCTGATGAATACGATGACTCTGAAGATTCTGAAGATGAATCAGTCTCCAGGCTGAGCGAGATCTGTGGTGGGATGTATCGACGTTTCTCCCGATGCATTCCGGATTAGGATTAAAGTTTGAAGGTAGGTTGAAACCGGTCATGCACTGCCCTGCATTCATCATAAAGGCAAAAACAGCAGTGGTAAGCCCGCTAAGATTAGCGGTGACAAAACTGAGAAGTATTACCAACCAATTCAACAATATCTTTAGCCAATTGCTTCCCCAGCAATGGCGCCAGAAATGCTTGTTGGCATTTCTTAACACCACTACTAGAAATAAGTGCAAAACTCATTTTCGGCAGCAGTGCCAGAAATGCTCGTTGGCACTCCTTATCTCAGTCGTCAGGAGCGCCTGGTTAAACGTTGTATGCTTTTAAGAATAATATTCCGCAAGCGCACAGAATAACTCGTTGTAGCATTTCACCTTGGTGTGACCCAGGGTAACATATTTATATCCTCAGGGAAGCATTATGGCCTTAGAGTATTGAAGAATGGAATGACAAACTTTCCAGAATTATCAACTCACTAACTTAGGGGAGATAACATATAGCGTAGGATAATGGCCAATGTATGACCGGATAGAAGGCTTAGTAAAGCCAGCGATATAGGAGACTCTCAGACGAAAGAGAAAAGGGAAGAGCTGGGAGAACAAGGTGAGAAAGGAACTTATGACACTTCTATACTTAGAGAAAGGACACACTATAGATTTAGACTAGACTTTTACCTAAATGTCGGGGACAGAGCTTGCTTCGACGGCTAGAGCGGGAGGAACTCAGAACGGGATGAGAAGGGGTTCCTGCAGGCTCAGCACTACTGTTATGAAAACACCCGAACGTGGTGGAATACAAAGGACGGCAGGGCGGTCACCACCAGTCGCCTACCACTGCAGTTCCGTGGGGTGGAACACACTAATTTAGCTAACGGCAAGTTAGACACCACGTCTGCACTTGATGTTAGGACTTCCCTTGGACGTCTATCAAGAGAGATTCCCCTCAACTCGGAGCTTTCGACGGCTCCGACATAGGCTAGAAAGACCCACAAGATAAACCCGACCGAGCTAACTAAAACTCTAACTCTAATTCTATAGGAAACTACTCTCCAACCTAAGGCTAAGCTTAGAGAAGGAAAACATGAAGAGTAGAGCTTGCTCATAAGTAAAGAAGATAACTTTATATTCATGATAATATTCGGAAACAAAAGAAAAGATACAAGAGCTTTTACCAGAACTTCCGAAGACTCCGGAACCCCGAGGCAAAGCTCGACTCGACCCTACTCCCAACTACAACTCCTAAACTACAAAGTAGAAATGCAAAGAGAGATCCTTCAAGTGTGTGTGTTTAAGTGGAGTGGAGGGGTCCTTATATAGCCTTGCAGGGTCGGTGGAAGCTAGGGGAATCGTCATAATCCTGCCTAGGATCCCTTCCTTGACATGCACGAGAAAGAGGAGCGTGAATCGAGCCAGGAGGTGGCCGGCCGGCCACCCCTAGGCCGATCGGCCTGGC
Source organism: Aegilops longissima (assembly GCA_021605205.1). Lineage (NCBI taxonomy): Eukaryota > Viridiplantae > Streptophyta > Magnoliopsida > Poales > Poaceae > Aegilops > Aegilops longissima. The sequence goes on along the minus strand of CM038676.1, from coordinate 97,921,407 downwards.
ATGGTTGCCACCTGGCACCGCCTTTCTTGTGTGCATCTCTGATCACGTCTCCAAGTCGGTGGGGTAGGATTTCTGGTGAAAACCGTTGAAGGGCGCATGCAGGTGGGCCCTCTAATCCAAGTGATGCCTTTCGATGTCCGTTGATCAAACCAACTTGGAATTCATGGTCTAGATCAACATGTACTGTGTTTCTTGTCTCTTGGATCGATGACGTGGCTTTTGGGGCCAGTTGGTGGCCGGCCGGCCATGATGTGGCCGAACCTCCCCTTCAGCCAACAGCAAGGTAACAACAACAACTTTAACAATTGTTTTCAACCTTCAATTAAAGATTTATGGTATGGCCAAAAGAACATTAATGATAGCATTAGTAAGAAGTTTCTTGCCAATGATAAACTTTTTGAGAACATGGCTAACCAAATAAAAGGTTTTAATACCTCGTTAAAGAACCAGCTGAGTTTTAACAAAATGATAGAAACTCAAGTAGCTCAGCTGGCCGCATCGTGTCCTAACCTTAACAAGGGAAAGCTTCCTGGGCAACCAGAGGCTCCCTCTAAAGAAAATGTTAGTGCGATGACCACGCGTGGTGGTAAGACCACGTGGGATCCACCTATGCCAAAAGATGCAGGATCGCGGCGGAAGACCGATACCGCCAATGAAGCCGAGCATGAAGCCAAGGAGGAGGAGGCCGAAGAACCTAGCTCGCTATCGCGGAAGAGACCGTGGAGGTTCCTAGAGCCTCCAGCGACTACCATGACACCACCATCTTACCGCTTCGAACGGAGGAAGAAGCCGAAGACCGACGAGCAATTCGGCAGGTTCGTCGAGGTAATCAGGAAAGTTTATGTCAATATTCCACTTCTTGATGCTATGCAGTACCCACTTACTCAAAGTACTTCAAGGATATTTTGGGAAATAAGAGGACCTTGCCACACACCGAGATGGTACAGCTGATCAAGAGTGTAGCGCAGCTATACTCAACTCTATCCCGCAGAAGAAGAAAGATCCGTGGTGTCCCACAATTTCCTGTTCAATCGGGACCTGCACCTTCAAAAGAGCTCTTTGTGACTTGGGGGCAAGTGTTAGTGTTATGCCAAAGGCTATCTTCGAGATGCTCAAGCATGTTCAACTGGCCCCACAGCAATGTGTTTGCAACTAGCGGACCATCGGTTCGTTACCCAGCGGATCATGGAGAATATTCCGGTGAGAGTCCGGATTTTCTTATTCCGTGGACTTCGCCATTCGGATATGGAGGACGAATCCAAGACATCTCTCATCCTTGGGAGACCGTTCTTGAGTACTGCAAACACAAGCATTGATGTTGGAGCAGGAGAGATTCAGTTCAACATCAATGGGGAGACTGAAACCTTCACCTTCTCACCCAAGGTGGAGAGCCGCCAACAAGTCAGCATGGTAGAAACATCAACACCACCAAAAGAGCCAGAGATTCCACTACACCCGTCAATTGAAGCAATTGCTCAGGCATTGGAGCTACTCACTTTGCGAAAGCAAAAGAAGCTCCATGACCGAAGAAATGCGTGGTGGAGGATCCAACGTAAGCAAGTTCTTGAAAAGGAATTAAAAGCGGTTGAAACAAAGGCCCCGCCTACTAGAAAGGTTTGGTGGGAGAAGAGGGGACAACCAGACTCATCTCCGAACGGTAATACCCCTAGAAGCTCGGAGCGTACCGTTGAAGACGGAAAACTCAAAGCCCGTCCCGCTAAGGACGTAAAACCGAAGCCCTCGCCATAAGGTACGTGGTATGTATCCATTCTTGCATAAAGCATATAGGATAGTTTTATTTCTTGCATTCCATTTTATTTCCAACTTCATGGCATGTTTAAATTTTGAATTGCACAAGTTTTAAATTTCGAAATTATATGCATCTAAAACAAAAATAAGAAAATGAAAAAAAATGATGAACCCTTGCCTTAAGTGGAGGCCTTTCGGCCCCACTTGACACTTACCTGAACAAAACCATGCATGTGCATGAGACTAACATGCAGGAGAGACCACCAATGAAAGGGGACATCAAATGGGCATGGTGGGGTGCCGTTCGGCCCCATAGTGGCCGGCCGGCCGTCATCAACCACCAGAGCACGTTCTATAGCAGACCTACATAGTAGAGGCAAGGCGTGGCCACGTCGGCGCCACCACCAGGCCGATCGGCCTGTAGATGGCCGGCCGGCCACTCACCTTCGCCGGTCTATAAAAGGCGCCTCGTGCGAGCTCCTCAGGCATCCCTCGTCGCAGCTCAGTGAGCATCCCTTCTCTCCCACTCTATTTTCTTTCCATTTCCAAGTGCCTAAGCAAGTTCTTTAGTGGATTAGTTAAGGTACTTAACCACCCTCTCCACTTAACTAAAAATTTCGTGAGTAATTCTTTAATTGCTCACACCAAAAATATTTCACACTTCTGTTTAATAAACGTGGCATGAACGAGAACGTTTTGTGGTGGTAACCAACCCCACAAGGACGACTAACGACTAACCTTTAACCACTAACCCCTTTTATTCCCTCGGCTATTCTGCTTTGCTAACCTTTTGCAGGGAAGATAATTAGGAGGACGAAGAGAGTAGCCAAGACCGCTATCTGAAGCTTAGTTCCAGCTCCAAGCACTGGGATCAGGCTCCTCTAGGGACCAAATGTCGATGGACTCTGTCCACCGCATGTGGAACCCCAAGAGGAGGTTGAACCCGGTGCCTTGAAGACGACTCTGCATTCGTGTGATGACCATGATAGAACATATCGTGGTCCGCACCACACACGAGCGAGAAATTCTGGACCGTCTCCAGAACCAAAGCTTCGCACATCACAAGTCCTTCGACAACATGCTGCTCATCAAGACCGGACTTGGCCAGGACATGGACCGCGCCTTCAGGTATGCTGGCTGGGACGAGTTCGTCAACTTCACGGAAGCAGGTTCGCATTTCTTGACTATGGAGTTTTTAATGACTTTGAATATCGTTCACCTGCCGGGGGAGACCCAAATTCGCTTTCGGTTTTTCAATGAAGAATTCTTAATGACCCCGAAAGAGATGAGCATTGCTCTTGGTTTTAACAAATGCTGCTTTTTGGACCCGAATGCTTTAGTGAGAGACCACAGTTACGACTGTAACAGTTGGTGGGATTCCATTTCCGATGACCCTGCGGGTAGGAAAAATAGCATCACTTCCATTCATAATCCTACTCTCCGATTTTTGGCGAAATGGGTTGTGATGAATGTCCACCCTCGCACAGATTTGCGTCTTTGCAACAATTCTGATTTGTTCTGTCTATTTGCCTTTGCTAAAAAGATTCGATATTCCCCGGTCATGAGTATGTTGGATTACTGGCAAAAATTGATACAAATTCAGAATCCCATCGACATAACCTCATTGGTTACGCGTATTGCTACGCACGTCGGTGTGTTATCCAACGCTCAAGTCACTTATTTGCCTATGACCGAGGACTATTTTATTTGCATTGGGTTAGATCATTTCGTGCAATGAAATTTGATGCGTGAGGAGGAGGATGGTACTCTTTATATGTGTTACCCTGGGTACGATGTGGAGGTCAAGCTTCCAAACTCAAAACTTGCATTGTATTCGGTGAAGAGCCTAACATTGCAGATCAGAGAAAGAGAACAAGCTCGTCATAGTGTTGCGGAGCCCCCGATGACACGGAGACGAGCTCGGCAAACCGCCGGAGAAGCAGGTCCATCAAGGCAGCCACAGATCTCATCATCAACCGAGGAGCCGCCACATCCAGACCCAGCCACAACCCACATGAACTTCGAGCAGACATACGACTACTACAATCAGCAAGGCACAAGTTCATATGGTGTGCCTGGCTATGGTCAGGATTTCTACTACCCCGCAGGTATGAGTTCTGGTCCGCAGGTGGGACCATCTTCATCAGCCCGGTTCGACTACGAGAACCCGATCACTCGGGAACTCGTAAGGTTGAACACCCAGATGAGCGAGATGATCCAAGAACAACAGAGGATGCGAGACGAGATGGCACACAACACCGACCTGACCCAGCAAAACTAGGGAATGTCGAGCTCCATGCACTACAACATCTCGAGCATCTTCCGCAACCTGAACCTCGACCCCGACCAGAACTACTAAGCTTCATCCAAGCTTGGGGGAGGTTCAGCATACCCAGTCCAGGTAAGTCGTCTAGCCCGTCTTTCGTTCCCGTTTGCAGGATGCCATGATCATTTTTTCTTTCTTTCCCTTTTCTACTCCCTCCATATATCTAAATAAATTTAAAAAAATAAATAAATAATAGGTAAATGTTAGTCATGCATATTTGAATAAAACCATGCGTGGAAATGTTGATGCCGAAAATCAACACACAAAGCCCGAGGGATCCCGTTGACCAAGCCCGGACTGTAACACCTAGAGACCAAGGCGTGCCAGTCAATTTGACCTGTTAATTGACAAGGAAGACAAGGCAAACGTCAAATTCGGGAGCGTATCGGTTGGATTTCCAAATATCTCCCACGAGGCGTACGAATCGGCACAGGCTGCCGATTTTGTTATGTAATCGGCAAAGGCTGCCAGATCACGTGTAAAGCAATGTGTAGACTACAAAAGCAACCTAAACAGTACCGTGTAGACTCAAAACATATCTAAATCGGCTGTATATGATTTCGCGTATAAAGAACAGTGTAAATAGCCGATCTAAATAATATCTCGAGCCTGATAAGTTTGAATAACTCTAAACGAAGCAACAACGATATGCCCAGGAGCTAAAGCCTAGAGATTACTCGATAAATTGTGAATACCTTTGAACGAAGCAACAGCGATACGCCCGGAAGCTAAAGTTCAAAGAATACTCGATAAATACTTACCAGCAGACCAAGTCGCTCGAATGTAAGATGTCCTTGATCAACTTGCAAGCGAAAAGAAAAGGGGTGGCGAAGTCGCCGAAAAATAGATGCCAAAACAGTAAAGTTTTGTATTGTGGCGTGTGCGCAAAATATTACAATGGTCAGAGGTGCATATTAGCTAATGACGTGGTTTCCTATTTTGTTGATTGGGCCAGCGCTGCAGGTTGAACGGTATCGATAGAGTGCGTATATAAAAATGGAATCGTTACTAGCTCTATGGTCGAGAAAATACACCACTGTTTTACTCTACCACGGGAAGTTTTCAAACTGAGAACTCACCAAACATTAGTACATATAATATCACAAATAATTTCTACATGTACAACATTGGAACAAATAGAGAAGTAATACTTTGTAAAACAATGCGTGTAAGCATCTACATCGTTATTGCATATGGTCCACACTGTATGCCCATCGGATACGCATTGCCTCGTTGTCGATGGGTAGATTAGGATGGATCAAGGTTTAGTCCAGATAATGCGCTATGACACTCAAGGAAAGAACAAATTTTGCATTTGCTGAAGTCCAGGGATAGTGGTAGATCATTAGGCAGAGAGAAATAGGTTTTCCCATGTGTGTGATGCCCATACTGCTTTCACTTTTGTGTGTAACCTTGGAACCCGCTAAATAAGGCACCAGGACTCAAAAAGGAATTACTCTTACATGGAGTACAGAGCCATCGTCTGTAGGCACCGGGTGCTCATTATAATTAATTAATAAAGTTGGTAGTGTGCGTTCAAAGACACGTGGTCGAACATTTTCCTTTTGTTTTTATTCAATTCTAAAATTGTCTTTTTATCGTGGGTAACCAGGTTTCTTATAAATACAACAGTTGCTATCATGATATACAACTATTGCAGCGCTTATGAATCCCGACCCCAATCAAATAAAAAGGTGTCATTCAAATCATCGGGCGACTGTATACGAGGTGACGGCACCGGCTGACGAGCACGACTAAGTTCGAGATGAGTACCACATGAAAAAAAGTTATTTCTTAGGTTCGATGGTTAATTTATTTGCGGATGAGGAACCTTGCACACAGACAATCATGGTTTTTTTACGTCATACTTGAAAAGTTGTAAAACCATACATTGTAGCCAATAATAAAATACAATTTCCCATCAAACCTTGTCATTTAACTCTTTGCAATGCATTCGCAATTTCTCTTTGCAATTTTTCTACTAGCAAAAAAAGATGAAACCCATGCATGGTTGCCAAGGCAAAAACATCTATGAGGTAAACCGAAAGAAACGGGAAATTGGTGGGGGGAGCGAAGAAGGGCATGCATTTACCACCAAACATTGGACCGCGAAGCTCTCGTGGCCTCATACTCATGCCTAAAATAGACGTGCCCCTCCATTATATATAAAGGACGACACAATAGCTCCACCAGTGAAGCCATTGTCATCCAATACGATTAGCCTCAATAGGGACAACAAAAAATGGCACAGAGCAGGAGCATTGTAGGAGCTCTATTCATAGTGACCCTTATCCTGGTGGCCCCATCAGTGTTCTCTGGGAAAGTAGACGACCTGGCCAGCAAGCTAGAAGGAAAGGTGGCCAAATGCAACAAGGAATGCTAAGGTAAAGGGACTCATGCCGACATCAACCTTTGCAAGGAGGGTTGTACCGTCTTCCAGAAAACTTGGGATGCAGCCATCGTGGCGGCCGACTGCCGTAAAAAATGCGACAAGGTGAAGAATGACCAATCCTCCTTCAAACTGTGTGACGACAAATGCCAGGAGAAGTACGAGGCAAGGTTGTCAGAGATTGGTCAGAAACTGTAGGAAAGCGTGCCCAAGTACTACCCAGCCACATCCACTTGCCACCCGCAAGGGGAGGTGTGTGAACCCTCTATCAGTACATCAATGGCCATTGCTTCGCCAAAGGTGAATCGCTCGATCGATAGCCAACGGCTGGCACGATCCTATTAATGTTATATCTTTTGTAATTTCTTGTAGATGGACTATGAAGAAGGTGGTTGATAACAATTGGTAGTCCTTTCCAATATCAACAAAATGATTGTTGTAATTAAATCTATTAAATATAATGTGTGTTGTCTTTTAGCACATGTTCATTGTATTTGTGTTTTTCCTTGCAAAATGTTGACTGCACAAGTAGTTTTTCTATATGGGATTGCCTGCGCTCCATCTAGGCATATAATGAGTGGATGGATCAATGTCGCATTGAGAGTAAAAAAATTCTATATTTAGTGGTGCATCGCAATTTGTGTCTTGTTCCTATTGCTAAATTGGAGGTCAACATTCATTATACTATGAACACAAAACCACTTGTAGGAAAGAAATTTCCATCGTGTCTACCAATGCCATATTTCTAAGGATATACTCATCATTAGCTAATGACGTGGTTTCCTATTTTGTTGAGTGGGCCAGCGCTGCAGGTTGAACGGTATCGATAGAGTGCGTATATAAAAATGGAATCGTTACTAGCTCTATGGTTGAGAAAATACACCACTGTTTTACTCTACCACGGGAAGTTTTTAAACTGAGAACTCACCAAACATTAGTACATATAATATCACAAATAATTTCTACATGTACAACATTAAAACAGATAGAGAAGTAATACTTTGTAAAACAATGCGTGTAAGCATCTACATCGTTATTGCATATGGTCCACACTGTACGCCCATCGGATACGCATTGCCTCGTTGTCGATGGGTAGATTAGGATGGATCAAGGTTTAGTCCAGATAATGCGCTGTGACACTCAAGGAAAGAACAAATTTTGCATTTGCTGAAGTACAGGGATAGTGGTAGATCATTAGGCAGAGAGAAATAGGTTTGCCCATGTGTGTAATGCCCATACTGCTTTCACTTTTGTGTGTAACCTTGGAACCCGCTAAATAAGGCACCAGGACTCAAAAAGGAATTACTCTTACATGGAGTACAGAGCCATCGTCTGTAGGCACCGGGTGCTCATTATAATTAATTAATAAAGTTGGTAGTGTGCGTTCAAAGACACGTGGTCGAACATTTTCCTTTTGTTTTTATTCAATTCTAAAATTGTCTTTTTATCGTGGGTAACCGGATTTCTTATGAATACAAGAGTTGCTATCATGATATACAACTATTGCAGCGCTTATGAATCCCGACCCCAATCAAATAAAAAGGTGTCATTCAAATCATCGGGCGACTGTATACGAGGTGACAGCACCGGCTGACGAGCACGACTAAGTTCGAGATGAGTACCACATGAAAAAAAAAGTTATTTCTTAGGTTCGATGGTTAATTTATTTGCGGATGAGGAACCTTGCACACAGACAATCATGGTTTTTTTACGTTATACTTGAAAAGTTGTAAAACCATACATTGTAGCCAATAATAAAATACAATTTCCCATCAAACCTTGTCATTTAACTCTTTGCAATGCATTCGCAATTTCTCTTTGCAATTTTTCTACTAGCAAAAAAAGATGAAACCCATGCATGGTTGCCAAGGCAACAACATCTATGAGGTAAACCAAAAGAAACGGGAAATTGGTGGGGGGAGCGAAGAAGGGCATGCATTTACCACCAAACAGTGGACTACGAAGCTCTCGTGGCCTCATACTCATGCCTAAAATAGACGTGCCCCTCCATTATATATAAAGGACGACACGATAGCTCCACCAGTGAAGCCATTGTCATCCAATACGATTAGCCTCAATAGGGACAACAAAAAATGGCACAGAGCAGGAGCATTGTAGGAGCTCTATTCATAATGACCCTTATCCTGGTGGCCCCATCAGTGTTCTCTGGGAAAGTAGATGACCTGGCCAGCAAGTTGGAAGGAAAGGTGGCCAAATGCAACAAGGAATGCGAAGGTAAAGGGACTCATGCCGACATCAATCTTTGCAAGGAGGGTTGTACCGTCTTCCAGAAAACTTGGGATGCAGCCATCGTGGCGGCCGACTGCCGTAAAAAATGCGACAAGGTGAAGAATGACCAATCCTCCTTCAAACTGTGTGACACAAATGCCAGGAGAAGTACGGGGCAAGGTTGTCAGAGATTGGTCAGAAACTGTAGGAAAGCGTGCCCAAGTACTACCCAGCCACATCCACTTGCCACCCGCAAGGGGAGGTGTGTGAACCCTCTATCAGTACATCAATGGCCATTGCTTCGCCAAAGGTGAACCGCTCGATCGATAGCCAAAGGCTGGCACGATCCTATTAATGTTATATCTTTTGTAATTTCTTGTAGATGGACTATGAAGAAGGTGGTTGATAACAATTGGTAGTCCTTTCCAATATCAACAAAATGATTGTTGTAATTAAATCTATTAAATATAATGTGTGTTGTCTTTTAGAACATGTTCATTGTATTTGTGTTTTTCCTTGCAAAATGTTGACTGCACAAGTAGTTTTTCTATATGGGATTGCCTGCGCTCCATCTAGGCATATAATGAGTGGATGGATCAATGTCGCATTGAGAGTAAAAAAATTCTATATTTAGTAGTGCATCACAATTTGTGTATTGTTCCTATTGCTAAATTGGAGGTCAACATTCATTATACTATGAACACAAAACCACTTGTAGGAAAGAAATTTCCATCGTGTCTACCAATGCCATATTTCTAAGGATATACTCATCATTAGCTAATGACGTGGTTTCCTATTTTGTTGATTGGGCCAGCGCTGCAGGTTGAACGGTATCGATAGAGTGCATATATAAAAATGGAATCGTTACTAGCTCTATGGTCGAGAAAATACACCACTGTTTTACTCTACCACGGGAAGTTTTCAAACTGAGAACTCACCAAACATTAGTACATATAATATCACAAATAATTTTTACATGTACAACATTGGAACAAATAGAGAAGTAATACTTTGTAAAACAATGCGTGTAAGCATCTACATCGTTATTGCATATGGTCCACACTGTATGCCCATCGGATATATCTAACTAATAAAGCACGGAGTGCTTCTGGTCGTCCGTCGCGCATATTTACAGAAAACCCCCTATAGTTCCATAAAATCAACCCGCACTACAGGTTTTAGTCAATCAGAAAAACGTTTCAAATTTACAAACAGGACCCTGTGTTTTTGTCTATTCAACCCGCGATCTGCAGAACGGCGGCGACGGCTGGAGCTTGCAGCGAATGGGAAGATGACGGCGTGCTGGACGGCCGGTTGGAGGAGCAAGCAGGCGGAGAGGAAGGGAAGAAGAGGCGGCGGGGTCCAGCCGTCCCGTCGGCCGGTGGCGACGGATGGGCGCTCACGGGATCCAGCCCCGTCCTCGGCGGCAGGAAGGGAAGAAGAGGCAGCGGGGTCTGTCCGGCGACAACGGACGCCGGCAGGAGCGACGGACGGGCGCTCGGGATCGAGCCCCCACCTCAGCGGCGCGAAAGGAGATCGGGGGGAGGGAGAGAGCCGTCGAAGGGGATCGGGAGGGAGAGAGAGTTGGGATCGAGTGTTTTTTCTAGGCAAAGAGTTGGGATCGAGTGGCTGTGAGGGGATGGAGCGATGGCTCCTGTGCAGCTAGGTTTAGAAGGGTTTACGCGGGCCTTGGTTAGGAGATGGGCCGGCAGGCGCTGATAGGAACTAGGGAGAGAGAAAGAGACAAGGAGAGTTGGGCCGACCTAGCACTGCTGAAGGTTTTTTTTCTCATCTTAGAAAAGAGAAACAGATGGAGAGGAGAGAAAAGAAAATATTTGAGATAGGACTAGAAGTAGACACCGGCTAGGCCATCTGTTTTACTACATAGGTGCTATATAAACGTATTTATACCGCCAGGACCTACGAAGGGCTGGCAGATACAGGACGCGCGGCATCAACTGTTACCTCATGCATATGCACACAGATCCGCACACGCTGGTGCCTGTGTACTTGGACGGAAACGTCACGACAAGGATAGGTACCAACGCATCCTCCATGTCAGAGCACCCGGACACTGCGTTATTTTCAGATCAATCACCTGTGGACATGCCACAATCTATGCAACACGCATGCAAGTAAGCAAGCCCATGAACAAGATGCATCTACTATCACTATAAAAAAAAGGCAGATCCAAACAATCACATCCATCTATCGTCAAAATCTAATGACTTTTAATCATTCTATGTTTAACGCTATCAACCACGCAATAAGCCATCGTCTGTCGATGCCCCGCAGTAAAAAAGAAAGGAAACCGCCCACTCGCACGACCTCCTCCTCCTCCCGCAGGCCGCAGTCGCGCCCTTCACTGCCTCCTCGCGCCACCGGAGCCACGGGAAGCGGCCGCGGGTCGCCGGGAGCCTCCCCAGCCGCACGACCTTGCCGTGGGACAGCCGGAGCCGCCGCGGGCGTGAGCTGCCGCCCCGCCCATCCTCTCCCACCTCCCGCCCATCCTCGCCCTCCGCTCGCCGATCCTCTTCTCCGCCGCCCGCCTTCCTCTGCTCCTCCTCTGCCGCCGACGATCTCATCCGAGCCAGTAAGTTCTCTTTACATTCAAGTGTGCATTGTTTGAACAACATGCTTGTGGTTCTGTTCTTTCCACACAAGATAATCTGATACATACATGATCCTTCTGGTTATGATTATTTTAGTGCATACATACATGATCCTTCCACACACCAGGAACAATTATTCTGGAACAATTGCCGTATGTGAATTATCATGATCCAACGCCAATGCCACACTCAACCCTAAAAGGGTTACAGTTTATGAGGACATATTGAATTAGTGAGGATTTCAGAAATTTGTAGTCCAAGCAACTCATACATTTGAAGTTTTGTTGCTTACCTTCCCATCCCATTGTGTTGCTATGCTCCTGAAGTTGCCTAACTACAGGAAAAGGAGGCCAAAGTTTTGCTATATTGGGTTATCCACAATAGTATCGGCAGTGATGTTTTGTTTTGTCACAACTACTCAAATATATAATCTAAGTAATCTAAATATATAATCTGCACATTGTAGTTTGAGTTTAAGAATACCACATTGTAGTTTTAATTAAGAATAAAAAAAACCCACGTGTTTTGTTGTTTCAAGAGATTGAGTCATGGGCTGTGAGCAAGCATTATATATTGACATGAAAGGTAGATCTATTTAGATCATGAAGGTTTGCGCACTGTGATGCAAAGGCCGTATGCATCGACGAGGCAAAGGTGGGAAGGTGGGGCTTACCGGGATGGGTTGAGAGGAGGCAATGGAGAGAGGAAATGGGAGAGGCGGATGGTGAATATAAGATGTTGATAGAATAGATGAATTTGCGCGTGCAGGTTATCTGTTCCAAGGTCTGCTCGGGGTATGCAGCCTTGTTGAACTACTGGAGTTGGAATCTTCAAAGTTGTAGTTTAATCCTTTCTAATCAATGAATGTTATTGATGGAATTTTCCAACTCTGTTCTCGGCTATATGGAACCTCTTGCTATTAAATTGAAGTACCAATCATGGCTCTTGGAGTGAATTGCAAAAAACACCGACACTTCAGGCAAGGTTTGCAGGAACCACACATTTATGGAATTGTGCCAAAAAATATGAAAAAGACATGTGGTCAAAACATGTCCATCTTCAAAACATGTTTCAATTCTAATAAAAAAGATTAAAAAATTCAAAATTGTTCATTTATTTTAAAATAAATAAATATTAGTGTTTTCCCAAAAGTAAATAAATAAAACCGACTACTAGACTACTCCATGCACCACTACTCTTTCATCATATTACTTGAAAAACAATAACAGATAAACTTATTACTGATGTTTATGAGAACTGCCTATAAGAATTGACGGTAATGTGACACGGAGTAGGTTTTACGATATTTTTCGCCCGTTGCAACGCACGGGCATTTGTACTATATATATATATACAGAAATTGCTTCTGGTCGTCCGTCATTAGGCTTTTTGCAAAAATGTCCCTCTGTTTCTTTGAAATAAACCCGCAGTCCCTGTTTAAGTGGCACTCTAAAAAACGTTTCATTTTTACCTAAACACCCCTGCATTTATCAAAAATTATGCCCACGACCCTTATCTCTTGTTGGACTGGCTCACCACTGCGCATCTTGCCGCTTATCATGCCGTTCTCCACCGCTGGCACGCCTTGCCGCCTGCTGGCGGGCGTCCGCGCCAGCGAAGCGGGCACCGCCGAGCACGGCGTGCACTCGACGGACACCGGAGCGAAGCCTGTTTGAGGCGCGAGAGGCAGGAGGCTAGATCTCGGCGCGGCCCCCCTTAACACACAGCCCAGCCGCCGCCCTGCTGCCACGAACAGCCCAGCCACGGAGAGGTGTGAGATTAGGGGCGGGAAGGGAGGAGCGAGCTTACGGCTTCGTCCTCGGTCGTGGATGCGTAGATGAACAGGAGGCAAGCGTTCGTCTCCTTCGGTCTCGATGCGGATGAGCAGCTGGGGCTGGGCCCTCGGCGCAACGTGGAGGCGAGCGGGCGTGCAGTGGCTAGGTGTGATGCGTGCCACGCGCGAACCAGTGCGGTCAACGCGACAAGCAGAGTGTCCTGGTGAGCGGGAGGCTTGGGGGTCAACGCATCCTGGCGAGCGGTCGTCGCGGCGCTCGAGCACTGCTCCCTCGCGCTGGAAGAAGAAAGTGCGGCGGCAACTCTCCAAGGACTTGCGGCGGGGCGACATGGATCCAACAGGGACAACCTGGATCTGGACAGGGTTGAGGAGGGCGCGGCTCCTAGGGTTGGACTGTTGGACTTGAGCTCGATGCAACATCCATGGCAGCTCGTGGTCCTGTAGCAACAAGAAGAGAGAGGGGGTTAAGAGAGAGAGAGAAGAAAGAGGAAGGAGGAAGAAAAAGGAGAAGGGAGCAGAGGCAGGCGGCTCGGGGAGGCTCGGGCGCTCGTGCAGCTCCATGGGAGGAGCTCATGGACGGCCGGATGGATGGATAAGAGGAAGGATAGCAGCGCCGCTGGGAGGAATGGCAACGTGGATTCTTGGTGTGGATTGCTGGTGGGGATTCTTGGTGTGGATTGCTTTTTCTAATGGCTGCACTGATGAGTGCCGAGAAGCTGCTAGATGTTGCTATGCGTGCTAGCAGCCTAGCATCCATTGCATTTTTTCGAAATGAGCATCGATATAATTACTTGTTGTTATTTGTTGCTACTATCATAGCTTTTTTTAACGCAGTACAGACGCAAGCGCTTATACATACATGTATACAATTATTACTATGAATGCACACACGCTCATCCTATCCCTATGAGCACATCTGAAAGACTGAGCCGGCATATTATCTTGAGATTTAGGTGGCTTGTCGTCGATGGGAACGTCTCCTCCCACTGAAACGCATCACCGGAAATCCTGAAATAAATTCAGGAATAATGCGAGCCCAGAACTTGAACCCTGTGGGCTCAGGGTACCATTGTCCCTCTAACCATCCAACCATAGGTTGGTCCGCATTACTATCATAGTTTAATGTTCATGCCTACTACATCATCATATACAATAATTAAAAATGAATGAAATATTGGAAATAAATATTTCTGAAGGGAGAAGATATTTGGAGCCCACGTGACTTGCTAACAATTAACATATCCTCAACTCTAGATGTCATTGATGTTGTTGGTGAGATAGGGAGGGATGAAGAGTAGAGAGAATGTGACAACAGTGCATCTTGCTCACGTCTTGTTTTCTCCTGCACGCCAGCTGGGGGGAGGGGGGGGGTCTGTTTTACCATCTCTACCGTCGCTCTGCGTGCCCTAATCCTGATCCCCAATGAGGCCCGATGATGATGTCCAGAGAAGTGGCCATGTTGGCGTGGGGTGTGTGCTCCTACTGCTGGCTGCCACGTGTCAATAGAAGAGCTCCAGGCATTGTAACTCTTTATCTTCAACCTATCATATATTTGAAGTGGGAAAGTTTAAATATGAATTAATGTTAATAGGGATTTTGAGGGAGAGAAGGAGGAAAGTAGGGCAAGACAAACGGAATTAAATGGACACATAGACGGTTAACAATGTCTCCCGTTGCAACGCACGGGCATTTGTGCTAGTACACGTATATAAGATATGTACACGAGCACCACAACGAAATTATACTCCCTAAGAACTGCCTCCTTGCTGATTTTTTTTTGGGGTAAACTGCCTCCTTGCTTAACTGCGTACTTGGCTCATTTGGCTTGTACTCATGTAATCATAGTCTCATAACATGTTTGCAAAGATTAGTGTAGTTTATTTGTGGTAACACAGAGAAAAGAAGCACACCACCGCCACACTCGCACCTACACAATGCCTACTTAAGAAAGGAGTCACAAAGCTTTCGCCAGTCAGACCTCGCCACCCCCTTCCCACGAGGTGTAAAATCTAGGGTTTGACCCTTGGTTGGCCGGGCACACCTCGCCACCCCTCTTTTTTCTTAAAGGGTGATAGCAAAAACACTAATCCATTATTTCTTAGGACACCTCACTATTTCAATTTTGTTTTAGTTTTATTTCTTTTTATTTATCTTTTTCTTAAAGAGTAATACCAATTTCACTAGTTCATTCTTCCTTAAAAACTTCCCGCCATTATATGATTATCTTTTATATTATGAAAAGGCACAATTTTCTATTAAAGCACGTGTTTCAAAAATCTCGATAATGTATTTTAAAATAATAATTTTGTATTAGTTTTATTTCTTCTTATTTGTCTTTTTCTTAGAGAGTAATACCAATTTCACTAGTTCATTCTTCCTTAAAACTTCCCGCCATTATATGATTATCTTTTATATTATGAAAATGCACAATTTTCTATTAAAGCACATGTTTCAAAAATCCCGATAATGTATTTTAAAATAATAATTTTGTATTAGTTTTATTTCTTCTTATTTGTCTTTTTATTAGAGAGTAATACCAATTTCACTAGTTCATTCTTCCTTAAAACTTCCCGCCATTATATGATTATCTTTTATATTATGAAAATGCACAATTTCCTATTAAAGCACGTGTTTCAAAAAATCTCGATAATGTATTTTAAAAATAATAACCATGTATTAAAATAGTTTTTATGTATACCAAAAATATTATACAATGTGTGTGAGAAAGCAGACATCAAAACATATGTTTGAAAAAAATGTTAAACATGTACAAAAAAAGGCTCCCGATGTATACAAAAAATGTATATTGTGTATGAAAAGTGCTAAAATCTGTTGTAAAAAATAAAAAATAAGTACAAACCCGAAGAAAGCCGATGAAATGCGAAGAAAACAAAGAAAAGGAGAAAGAAAACCCTGCACACAGTGAAAAAAAGCAGAGAGAAAAAAATCCGCGTAACTACATTGTGGTTTCGGCTCAGTAGCGCTGCGCCAGTGGCGAGATGGAACTCTATCATGCAACCATTGAGAATAGCCCTGACCCAGATAGGAGCTCTCGGAAATTGAGAGGTACTATCATATGGGCCAGTCCAGAGTCCAGACGCGCCCGCGGGCCTACTTACGTTGAGGCAGACCCCTCCTCCGCCCTGCGGAATTCCACCGAACACCTCCCGAGCTTTACGCCCGACGGCGGCAGCTCCGGCTCCGGCGACTCCCAATTGTGCGGCTTCCACCCTCCTAGCCGCCACGATGAACTTCAATTTTGAAGGCTTGACGGTGCACTTCCCTTATGCCGCGATCTACGCCCGGAGCAGCACGCGTACATGGGCCAGCTCAAGCGAGCCCTGGACACGCGCTGCTAGAGATGCCAACGGGCACCGGCAAGATGGTGGCCGAGATATTGGAAACTATCAGTTTTATCAAGGCCAAGGGTAGCCGACAGTCCCAGATATTAGTCATTCAAGGCTTCAGTCATAATATTTAGAGAAGAGCATATCTCGGCCTTCATATTAACTCCTGTACTAGGACTGGAAAAGATACCAGATTTGTCCAAACTTACTTGTTGTCCAGAAGTTGCACAATATGTGTCCAGTATAGATCTCAAACAGACAACATTCTGAACATTAGCCTTCATCAAAATTAGTGAGTCATCAGCAAAGAGAAAATTTGTGATAGCTGGCGCCTCACGACAAACCTGGACTCCCACTAAAATCTCCAACCTGCTCAGCATGAGATAGTAAATCTGTCAGTCCTTCAGTGCAAAGGAGAAATAAATAAGGGGAGAGAGGATCCCCCTGTTGTAACCCTCTGGTAGGTTTAAATGTGTCGGTCTCAACCAAATTAAATCTCACTCTGTACTCCACCGAAGAAACCCATAGCATAATTATCTTGACCCATTCATCATGAAACCCTAGTTTTAACATAATTGCTTCCAGTCATACCCACTCTACTCTATCATATGCTTTATGCATGTCCAGCTTGACAGCACACCACCCTTCCTTGCCGACTTTCTTCTGTTTGATTGGATGTAAACTCTCATATGCTATGAGCACATTTTAGTAATGAGCCGCCCAAGAACTAATGCACCTTGAGTTGGGTTGATTATCTCTAGCAGTAACACCTTCAATCTTGCTGCAATCAACTTTGAAATAACCTTGTAAACTACGTTACAAAGGCTTATAGGTCTAAATTATGTAACTCTTTCCGGATTATTAACCTTTGGAATCATGACAATCATGGTGTCATTCCATCCTTTTGGCATTACCCGAGAGTTGACTGCATTAAGAACTTCGACCACCAAATCCTCACCAAATCCCAGAACCTCATATAGAACACCGAATGCAAGCCATCAAGCCCTGGAGCCTTGAAATCACCAATTGAGAAAAGAGCCTTTCTCACCTCTTCTGCAGTGTACAGTGCCATAAGAATATTGTCCGTCTCTCTCGTTACCCAGCTATGCACTTTATTCAACACATCCTCATTCGGTGTTTGCACCTGCGACGTAAATAGGTTCATAAAGTAACTGAAAGATCGAGGATGTCGCCTAGAGGGGGGGGGGGGTGAATAGGCGCTTTAAAATAATTACGGTTTAGGCTTGAACAAATGCGGAATAAACCTAACGGTTAATTTGTCAAGCACAAAACCTAAAACAACTAGGCTCACCTATGTGCACCAACAACTTATGCTAAGCAAGATAAACAACTATGTGATAGCAAGATATATGACAAAGAACAATATGGCTATCACAAAGTAAAGTGCATAAGTAAAGGGGCTCGGGTAAGAGATAACCGAGGCACGCGGAGACGATGATGTATCCCGAAGTTCACACCCTTGCGGATGCTAATCTCCGTTTGGAGCGGTGTGGAGGCACAATGCTCCCCAAGAAGCCACTAGGGCCACCATAATCTCCTCACACTCTCGCACAATGCAAGATGCCGTGATTCCACTAAGGGACCCTTGAGGGCGGTCACCGAACCCGTACAAATGGCAACCCTTGGGGCGGTCACCAACCCAGACACTTTGCAACCCTTGGGGCGGTCGCGGTACCGTCAAATTGCTCGGGCGATCTCCACAACCTAATTGGAGACCCCGACGCTTGCCCGGAGCTTTACACCACAATGATTGAGCTCCGAACACCACCAACCGTCTAGGGCGCCCAAGCACCCAAGAGGAACAAGCTCAAGGGCACCAAGCACCCAAGAGTAATAAGCTTCTCAACTTGTAACTTCCACGTATCACCGTGGAGAACTCACACCGATGCACAAATGCAATGGCAAGGGCACACAGAGTGCCCAAGTCCTTCTCTCTCAAATCCCACCAAAGCAACTAATGCTAGGGAGGAAAATGAGAGGAAGAACAAGAAGGAGAACACCAAGAACTCCAAGAACTAGATCCAAGGGGTTCCCCTCACATAGAGGAGAAAATGATTGGTGGAAATGTGGATCTAGATCTCCTCTCTTTTCCCCAAAAACTAGCAAGAATCCATGGAGGGATTGAGAGATAGCAAGCTTGGAGAAGGTCAACAATGGGGGAAGAACACGAGCTCAAAGGATAAGGTTCAATGGGGAAGAAGACCCCCTTTTATAGGAGGGGGAAAATCCAACCGTTACCCCACTGAAAATCCCCGCACAGAGCGGTACTACCGCTAGGGAAGGGCGGTACTACCGCTCCCTATCCAGCGGTACTACCGCGCTGAAGAGAAGGTCAAGGCCCTGGCCCCAGAGCGGTACTACCGCTAGGGAAGAGCGGTACTACCGCTTCTACTGCCGCTACTAGTGCCGCAAAACCCGACACGAAAAACTTCGTTCGAGAATCGAGGCGGAAGTAGCCCAGACGCACAGCGGTACTACGGCCGAAACTCCCAAGCGGTACTACCGTTCGGAGAGCGGTACTACCGCTTGGAGCGGTACTACCGCTGGGGAGCTTCGTACTACTACACGAGGGCACGGTACTACCACTGGCACCAACCTTGAAAACACAGAATACTCCAAGGAAAACCAGAACTGCCATAACTTCTTCATATGAGCTCCGAATTGAGCAAACTCAAGCTTGTTTGAAACAAGACAACGAGTAGCATCAAAACAGCGAAGAGTGAAACCTCCAACCGAGAAGAACCGGCATACCCTCCAACATCGAAAACATCATAGAAGATGCATGAGAACTCCGTTTTCGATGAACTCAAGCTTGTCATAAAAATGACCATAAGCTCCAAATCTCACAAGGAGAAGAACCAAACAAGAACCAAAAATATGATGCAAGGATGCAATGGTTTGAGATCTCTACGAACGATACGATCAAGCAACTCATCGAGAGCCCCCCTTGATAGTACGGCAAACGATCCTATAACCCGGTCTTCCACATGAGACCGGTAAAATAGAAAACCTATCAAGGGCAAACCTTTGCCTTGCACATGGTCCACTTGAGCTAGATGATGACGATCTTGACTCCCTCAAGTTGGACCACCTTTCTTGATTGCATTGGCTCGAAGAAGACTAGTTGATTACTCCCATAAGCATGATCTCTTCGTGATGATTCAACTTGAACTTGCACACCGCAACCTAACCCCACAAAGAACTCTCACGAAGACATGGGTTAGCACACAAAGCGTAATGGACAATGCTTACCATACCATGGGATCACTTGATCCTTCTCGGTACATCTTCTACGCTTTGTGAGTTGATCAACTTGATTCACTCTTGACTTAGTCTTGATCAACCTTGAATCTTTCCAACTCTCTTCATTTGGATGATGTCTTGAAGGTGGACATGAATGATCACACAATCTTATTCTTCAAGACATGCTTGCAATAAGCTCAACACTCACATGACCAATCTTTGGATAATTCCTTGAATAGCACCTTGGTCGACACAAAACTCTCCTTGAAACCAACACATGTACTCCAAGAAAAGCATATGGACAAAACCTTCAAATAAACTCAAGGCAACCATTAGTCCATAGAGAATGTCATCAATTACCAAAACCACACATGGGGGCACCGCATGTCCTTTCAGTAACCTTTTATTGTACTATTCAGATCATCAATATCTTCCTTCCGTACTCCCGTATCATCCAAGAGTTGCTTAATTCAGTTTCTTTTTTCCAGGCACTTGTAGCTTTATGAAAGAATGATGTGTTTCTATCTCCATGGAGAAGCCAATTGGCACGGCCCAGTTGTAACAAAACTAGCTCCTCTTGGTCAAGCAAAATTTCAATAACTACCTATAACTCCTTTAATTTCTGGTGCACCTCAACTGTCAACGCTCTGCTCTTCAATTTTTCCATACCTTTCTGTAGCTTTTTATTCTTTTTTTGGCCCCGTCAAGATTTCTCTGTCCCACTTTTGTAAGTCATTCTTAACTGATTTTGTACATTCCGCTAGAGATGGCCCGATACCAGGAAGATTAGCTTGTTCCCAGGTTGTATTAACTATCTCAGCCACTATTGGTTCACTTAGCCATCTCGCTTCGAACCTCCTTTCTCCTGTTGGCTTTCTCCCCATAGTAGCTGCAAAGTAATTTGTATCTAGAAACAGTGGTCTTTGGTCTGAATGAACATGATGTTCATGGACAACTGCAGCAAACGGAAACATCTCAGCCGACTTTTCATTACAAAACGCTCGATCCAGCCGCTCCCTGATCACTCCACGGCTCCAGGTGAAAGGATCCCCGAGTGCCATAACTTCCTAGAGCCGACGGTCATCTATACAATCCCTGAAAATCATATCATGTTGAGGTCTAATATTTCCACCTTCTTTCTCACTCGCTACCAAGATTTCATTAAAATCGTCGATCACCATCCATGGTCTTGTAGCATTACTGTGTAGATTTCTCAAATCTGTCCATGATTGATGCTTCAGATCCCAATTATACTCTCCAAAAAAACATGTGAGACGCCAAGACACATCATTACCATCCATAACAAAGCCATCTATGAAATTAGGCGAGGAATAATTTAACACAACTTCATTTGCAAGATTGTAAAAAAGTACAAGCCCTCTCGACCGACCATCACTATCAATAATATGAATAAAATCAAAGCCTAACTTCACGCATACTTCATTTGCGTTAGCAGTATTGAGATGTGATTCAAACAAAAAACCCACATCCGCTTTCACATGCCCTTGCAAATCCAAGAGCTCTCGAAATGCCATAGCTGAAAGCATTCCACGGCAGTTCCATGCCAAGGTTTTTATTGCTCCTGATGGTCCTCCGCCATGGAGGCCGCCGATTCTCATGTTGATGTACTGTCAATGGCCACACCATCTAAACCCTTCAGCTTCTTCTGGATCACACTCTTCTGAGAAGTTCCCAAAAGGACTTCCTTTGGTAACTCATCTCCCCCATCAAGCTGATCAACCATGTTCTTCGTGTTCCCTACACGAACTATAGCCCCACTGTTTGTTTCAAGCATTATTGCCGGGCTCGCCGGGAGGGCAGCTAAGTGGCCATTTTCTTCTCCCATCCACATTCGCATTCTTAGTCATTCTTTTCCCAAGTAGATTTCCTGCTCAAACGTCTTGACTACTATTTAGATTTTGTGTACCCACATGTGTTTCCATGTCCTGAACCCCATCCTTAAATAGGGCATTGTGACGCCAACTAGTCATGTAATTCGTCGCATCAGCAGCAAAGGGAGGGTCACCCTTCCACGTCCAAGACCAAAGGAGGGATCCCCTCGTCCAGCGCCTCCTCTACCCCTTCCAGAGCTTCCCCCTGAGCTGCGCCCTCTGCCTTGTCCTTTTCCTCCATCTACAAGCATAAAATCTCCCATACCACACTCCTGGTACCAATGACCAAGCATGCCACAATTACCGCAAAAAATGGGATCTTTTCATATTGAACTTGATAGTATTCCGTGACCTCACTTTTTGTAATAGAAACAAACCTGACTAGCTTTTTTCACATTTAGTTCCACCCTGACTCAAACAAATTCTCCAACAAAACCAGCCGGGAGAGTAGTCTGGACTTCAAGAATTTTCCCCATCTTTCGACACATACCTCTGATCACTGCCGGGATAAAAACAATTGTCATGCAGTTTCAAAACCCTTGCCCATACAACGATCTTATCCAAAACTATAGACTGTGGGTTCAGTCAGACTCAACTATCAGCAGCCCTTGATCTCGGAACAACCACGGTCCCATATTCATGGCAGTATTCCAGGTCCCCGGACACCCAAACTGGATCATGAATAGGTTGTCTTCAATCTTGCGCCACCTGACATCCCTTGCCGGATTCCATGCGGCTCGCATATCGAAGTATAAAGTAGAGGGACTGAACCCCTTGTTGGTGTGAACCTTGGCGATTGCGAGCCACTTGGCTGTGATCGGCTAGTCCTTGAGCTCATCCTCCCATACAAACTGATCTTCCTCATCCTCCTGTAGATCCAATCTACCTAGAAAATCCTCTACCGGCTCCCTGTCCTGCCTCGAACCTCCGCCAGTACCTTGTGTTGCCATGTACACGTCCTCAAGAGAACCCTACCCCTCCTTACGGGTTGAGATCAAACCCTCCAAACCTTCACATAACCTGCCGGCTAAGAGGGCCGAGAGGGACGAGAACCAGGAGGGGGTCGAACTTGACCGACAGAATAGAAGACTCACGATAGCGCATCACCGAGAGGAACTCGAAACCATAACGGGGAATGGGTCAATAGCTCCTGTGTGACACATTTCGCGGGAATTGGAACGAGTGTGACGTTTTTCGACCGAATGGCAGTGGTGCGACACTTTTGAGCGAGTAAATAGCCCACACACAACATGGCTATTAAACTCAACTGATGCCCTCCTTAGCTGTTAGGTGCTGGACCCACCACTTATCCACGTAAGCGCGGGACCCACCACTTGTCCACGTAAGTGTGGGACCAACCTCCTCACAGCTAGAAGAGACAAGCGCCCGTGCCCATCCGCCCGCTGTCGCCCATTGCTTCCCCTTTCCCCAATCTTTCTCTTCTTCGGCGACCTAGCGTAGATGTCTACCTCCTCCGCCACGCACTCAAAATGGCGACAGTATGGTTGCAGCTCACAAGGTTCCCTGGCTGCCCATGCCCAGATCCTCTTAAACGGTGGGTCAAAAAGACGGATCAGAATGGCAATCCTGGGCGGGAATTTGTGAAATGCTTGAGCAAATCAATGGCAGGAAGGGATGGCAAGGTTAGATCTCAGTTCTTAGCCCGTTCTTTCACTGTCCTTTGCTATGATTTCTCCATATTTTGTTTTTCTCCTCAAATTTGGGATTTTGGGTTCATGTTGTTGTTTTCAGATCCTGGAGAAATGTACCCATTTCGAGTGGATTGATGATTATATTGAGAGGATTCAGTTTGAGGGCTACATTGATTCGAGCGGGGCCGCAACCTGGGAGCTCAATTTGGGCGGGGTGCCGCCGATTGCTGTGGAGAATGTGGGGAGCTCTCGGACGGGCGAGGGGTGGGCAGAGTCCCGTCGATGCCGAGGTATGCGTGCGATGCTGAACTACACGTGCAGTCCGAACTGACGAGTGATATCTATAATTTTTTATTGTTCCATGCTATATTATATTCTATTTTGGGTGTTTAATGGGCTTTATTATACACTTTTATGTTATTTTTGGGACTAATCTATTAACCGGAGGCCCAGCCCAAATTGCTGTTTTTTGCCTATTTCAGTGTTTCGCAGAAAAAGAATAACAAACGGAGTCCAAACAGAATGAAACCTTCGGGAACGTGATTTTCGAAACAAATGTGATCTAAAGGACTTGGAGTCCACGTCAAGAAATCAACGAGGAGAGCACAAGGTAGGGGCGTGCCTACCCCCCCAGCGTGCCCTCCACCCTCATGGGGCCCACGTTGCTCCACCGACGTACTTCTTCCTCCTATATATACCTACGTACCCCCAAACCATCAAAAGCATCCACGAAAACCTAATTCCACCGCCGCAACCTTCTGTACCCGTGAGATCCCATCTTGGGGCCTTTTCCGGCGTCCTGCCGGAGGGGGCATTGATCACAGAGGGCTTCGACATCAACACCATAACCTCTCCTATGATGTGTGAATAGTTTACCTCAGACCTTCGGGTCCATAGTTGTTAGCTAGATGGCTTCTTATCTCTCTTTGGATCTCAATACAAAGTTTTCCACGATTCTCGTGGAGATCTATTCGATGTAATCTTCTTTTGCGGTGTGTTTGTCGGGACCGATGAATTGTGGGTTTATGATCAAGTTTATCTTTGAACAATATTTGAATCTTCTCTGAATTCTTTTATGTATGATTGGTTATCTTTGCAAGTCTCTTCGAATTATCAGTTTGGTTTGGCCTACTAGATTGATCTTTCTTGCAAAGGGAGAAGTGCTTAGCTTTTGGTTCAATCTTGCGGTGTCCTTTCCCAGTGACAGCACGGGCAGCAAGGCACGTATTGTATTGTTGCCATCGAGGATAACAAGATGGGGTTTATATCATATTGCATGAGTTTATCCCTCTACATCATGTCATCTTTCTTAAAGCGTTACTCCGTTCTTATGAACTTAATACTCTAGATGCATGCTGGATAGCTGTCGATGTGTGGAGTGATACGTCTCCAACGTATCTATAATTTTTTATTGCTCCATGCTACTTTATCTACTGTTTTAGGCAATATTGGGCTTTATTATCCACTTTTATACTATTTTTGGGACTAACCTATTAACCGGAGGCCCAGCCCAGATTTGCTGTTTTATGCCTATTTCAGTGTTTCGAGGAAAAGGAATATTAGACGGAGTTAAACCGGAACGAAATCAACTGGAGAAGTTATTTTTGGAAGGAAACCCACCTGATGGACTTGGACCCCACGTCAGAAGATACGGGAGGTGCTCATGAGGGTGGGGGGCGCCCACCCCCCTGGGCGCGCCCGCCTGCCTCGTGGGGCCCCCGTAGCTCCACCGACGTTCTCCTTTCACCCATATATACCGTCGTACCCTAAAACTTCCAGAACAGAAGGTAGATCGGGAGTTCCGCCGCCGCAAGCCTCTGTAGCCACCAAAAACCAATCGGGACCCCTTTCCGGTACCCTGCCGGAGGGGGGATCCATCTCCGATGGCCATCTTCATCATCCCGGTGCTATCCATGACGAGGAGGGAGTAGTTCACCCTCGGGGCTGAGGGTATGTACCAGTAGCTATGTGTTTGATCTCTCTCTCTCTCTCTCGTGTTCTTGAGGTGATACGATCTTGATGTATCGCGAGCTTTGCTATTGTAGTTGGATCTTGATGTTTCTCCCCCTCTACTCTCTTGTGATGAATTGAGTTTCCCCTTTGAAGTTATCTTATCGGATTGAGTCTTTTATGAGAACACTTGATGTATGTCTTGGTGATCAACTTGCGGGTTTCGTGACCTTGGGAACCTATGCATAGGGGTTGGCACATGTTCTTGATTCTCCGGTAGAAACTTTGGGGCACTCTTTGAGTACTTTTATGTTGGTTGGATAAATCTGAGATTGTGTGATGCATATCGTATAATCATGCCCACGGATACTTGAGGTGACAATGGAGTATCTAGGTGACATTAGGGTTTTGGTTGATTTGTATCTGAAGGTGTTATTCTAGTACGAACTCTTTTATAGATTGATTCGAAAGAATAACTTTGAGGTGGTTTCGTACCCTACCATAATCTCTATGTTTGTTCTCCGCTATTAGTGGCTTTGGAGTGACTCTTTGTTGCATGTTGAGGGATTGTTATACGATCTATCTATGTTATTATTGTTGAGAGAACTTGCACTAGCGAAAGTATGAACCCTAGGCCTTGTTTGCTATCATTGCAATACCGTTTACGCTCACTTTTACCGCTTGTTACCTTTCTGTTTTTATATTTTCAGATTACAAAAACCTATATCTACCATCCATATTGGACTTGTATCACCATCTCTTCGCCGAACTAGTGCACCTATACAATTTGCTATTGTATTGGGTGTGTTGGGGACACAAGAGACTTTTTGTTATTTGGTTGCAGGGTTGTTTGAGAGAGACCATCTTCCTCCTACGCCTCTCGCAGATTGATAAACCTTATGTCATCCACTTGAGGGAAATTTGCTACTATCCTACAAACCTGTGCACTTGCAGGCCCAACAACGTCTACAAGAAGAAGGTTGTGTAGTAGACATCAAGCTCTTTTCTGGCGTCGTTTCCAGGGAGGCTAGGTAAGTGAAGGTATATCTTTAGATCTTGCAATCGAATCTTTTTGTTTCTTGTTTTAGCACTAGTCTAGTTTATAAAAGAAAACTACCAAAAAATGGAATTGAGTTTGTCTCACACGCTTCATCTTTTTAATATCTTTCGTGAGTATGATGGAAAGGAAAATTGTGCCAAAGTGCTAGAATAAGAAATCTATAAAATGTTTGGCATAAAGTATGTGAATGATGAGCATGATTGCAATGTTGTTAGTATGAATTCCTTGAATATCCATGATGCTAATGATATGCAAAGCCACAAGCTTGGGGAAGCTATTTTTGACGAATATGATAGTTTTTGTCCCCCAATCTTTGATGAGCAAATTTACTACGATGAAAGCATGCCTCCTATCTATGACGATTATTGTGATGACACGTATGATTTAAAGAATAATGATAACCATGAAACTTGTCATCTTGATTTTTATTCTCAATCATATGATAGTTATTTTGTTGAGTTTCCTCCCACTGTTAGTCATGAGAAGAAATTTGCTTACGTGGAGAGTAATAAAAATTCTATGCTTTTAGATCATGAAAAGAATGCTTTAGGTTCTGGTTATATTGTTGAATTAATTCATGATGCTACTTAAAATTATTATGAGGGAGGAATATATGCTTGTAGGAATTGCAATAATATCAAGTTTCCTCTCTATGTGCTTAAATTTTTGAAGTTATGCTTGTTTTATCTTCCTATGCTTGTTGATTATTGTTCCCATAAGTTGTTTGCTCACAAAATCCCTATGCATAGGAAGTGGGTTAGACTTAAATGTGCTAGTCATATTCTTCATGATGCTCTCTTTATGTTTCAATTCTTATCTTTTATGTGAGCATCATTGAAATCATCATGCCTAGCTAGGGGCGTTAAACGATAGCGCTTGTTGGGAGGCAACCCAATTTTATTTTAGTTTCTTACTTTTTGGTTCTGTTTAGTAATAAATAATACATCTAGCCTCTGGTTAGATGTGTTTTCATGTTTTAATTAGTGTTTGTGCCAAGTAGAACCTTTGGGAAGACTTGGGTGAAGTCTTTATGATCATGCTGTAAAAAACAGAAACTTTAGCGCTTACGAGATTAGCTAGAACTTTTTACTGGAAAGTGCTATTTAGTTGATTATTTTTGCAGATGATTACTAGAAAAATTCCTCAGGTCCACCAATTTATTTTAGAATTTTTGTAGTTCCATAAGTTTGCGTTAGTTACAGATTACTACAGACTGTTCTGTTTTTGACAGATTCTGTTTTCATTGTGTTGTTTGCTTATTTTGATGAATCTATGGCTAGTAAAATAGTTTATAACCATAGATAAGTAGGAATACAGTAGGTTTAACACCAATATAAATAAAGAATGAGTTCATTACAGTACCTTGAAGTGGTGTTTTGTTTTCTTTCGCTAACGGAGCTCACGAGTTTTCTGTTAAGTTTTGTGTTGTGAAGTTTTCAAGTTTTGGGTAAAGATTCGATGGACTATGGAATAAGGAGTGGCAAGAGCCTAATCTTGGACATTCCCAAGGCACCCCAAGGTAATATTCAAGGATAACCAAGAGCCTAAGCTTGGGGATGCCCCGGAAGGCATCCCCTCTTTCGTCTTCGTTCATCGGTACCTTTACTTGGAGCTATATTTTTATTCACCACATGATATGTGTTTTGCTTGGAGCGTCATTTTATTTTCTTTAGCTTTGCTTGCTGTTTGAATAAAATACTAAGATCTGAAATTATTAAATGGGAGAGTCTTCACATAGTTACATAATTATTCGACTACTCATTGATCTTCACTTATATCTTTTGGAGTAGTTTGTCATTTGCTCTAGTGCTTCACTTATATCTTTTAGAGCATGGTGGTAGTTTTATTTTGAAGAAATAGATGAACTCTAATGCTTCACTTAGATTATTTTGAGAGTCTTAAATAGCATGGTAATGTGCTTAATTCTAATATGCTAAGCATACAAGATTTATAAGGATTCTTATGAGTGTGTTGAATACTAAGAGAAGTTTGATACTTGATAATTGTTTTGAGATATGGAGGTAGTGATATTAAAGTCATGCTAGTTGGGTGATTATAAATTTAAAGAATGCTTGTGTTGAAGTTAGCAAGTCCCGTAGCATGCACGTATGGTTAAAGTTGTCTAACAAATTTGAAACATGAAGTGTACCTGGCTTGTGCATCCTTATGAGTGGCGGTCGGGGACGAGCGATGGTCTTTTCTTACCAATCTATCCCCCTAGGAGCATGCGCGTAGTACTTGGTTGTTGATGACTTCTAAATTTTTGCAATAAGTATATGAGTTCTTTTGACTAATATTGAGTCCATGGATTATACGCACTTTTATCTTTCCGCCATTGCTAGCCTCTTTGGTACCGTGCATTGCCCTTTCTCACCTTGAGAGTTGGTGCAAACTTCGCCGGTGCATCCAAACCCCGTGATACGATACGCTCTATCACACATAAACCTCCTTATATCTTCCTCAAAACAGCCACCATACCTACCTATTATGGCATTTCCATAGCCATTCTGAGATATATTGCCATGCAACTTTCCACTGTTCCGTTCATCATCATCATGACATACATTACTTTTGTCATATTGCCATTGCATGATCATGTAGTTGACATCGTATTTGTGGCAAAGCCACCATGCATTATTTTTCATACATGTCACTCTTGATTCATTGCACCATCCCGGTACACCACCGGAGGCATTCATATAGAGTCATATCTTGTTCTAGTTTCGAGTTGTAATCCTTATGTTGTAATCAATAGAAGTGTGATGATCATCATTATTAGAGCATTGCCCAAAAAAAAGAGAAAGGCCAAAAAAAAGAAAGGCCCAAAAAAAAGAGAAAGGCCAAAAAAAAGGCCCAAAAAAAGGGCAATTTTACTATCCTCTTTTTCCACACTTGTGCTTCAAAGTAGCACCTTGTTCTTCATGTAGTGAGTCTCATATATTGTGCTTCAAAGTAGCACCTTGTTCTTCATGTAGTGAGTCTCATATATTGTGCTTCAAAGTAGCACGATGTTTTTCATATAGAGCGTTTCATATGTTGTCACTTTCATATACTAGTGGGAGTCTTTCATTATAGAACTTGGCTTGTATATTCCTACGATGGGCTTCCTCAAAATGCCCTAGGTCTTCATGAGCAAGCAAGTTGGATGCACACCCACTAGTTTTCTTTTGTTGAGCATTCATAGCTCTAGTGCATCCGTTGCATGGAAATTCCTACTCCTCATGTTGACATCAATTGATGGGCATCTCCATAGCCCGTTGATTATCCTCGTCAATGTGAGACTTTCTCCTTTTTTGTCTTCTCCACACAATCCCCATCATCATATTATATTCCACCCACAGTTCTATATCCATGGCTCGCGCTCATGTATTGCGTGAAGGTTGAAAAAGTTTGAGATTATTTAAGTATGAAACAATTGCTTGGCTTGTCATCGGGGGTATAGAAGTTGGGAACATCTTTGTGCGACGAAAATGAAGCATAGCCTAACTATATGATTTTGTAGGGATGAACTTTCTTTTGCCATGCTATTTTGAGAAGACATGATTACTTTGATTAGTATGCTTGAAGTATTATTATTTTTATGTCAATATGAACTTTTGTCTTGAATCTTATGGATCTGAATATTCATACCACAATTAAGAAGATTTACATTGAAATTATGCCAAGTAGCATTCCACATCAAAAATTATGTTTTTTTATCATTTACCTACTCGAGGACGAGCAGGAATTAAGCTTGGGGATGCTTGATACGTCTCCAACGTATCTATAATTTTTGATTGCTCCATGCTACTTTATCTACTGTTTTAGGCAATATTGGGCTTTATTATCCACTTTTATATTATTTTTGGGACTAACCTATTAACCGGAGGCCCAGCCCAGATTTGTTATTTTATGCCTATTTCAGTGTTTCGAGGAAAAGGAATATTAGACGGAGTCAAAACGGAACGAAATCAACCGGAGAAGTTATTTTTGGAAGGAAACCCACCTGATGGACTTGGACCCCACGCCAGAAGATACAGGAGGTGCTCACGAGTGGGGGCGCCCACCCCCGGCGCGCCTCCTCCTCGGGGGCCCCGTAGCTCCACCGACGTTCTCCTTTCACCCATATATACCGTCGTACCCTAAAACTTCCAGAACAGAAGATAGCTCGGGAGTTCCGCTGCCACAAGCCTCTGTAGCCACCAAAAACCAATCGGGACCCCTTTCTGGTACCCTGCCGGAGGGGGGATCCATCTCCGATGGCCATCTTCATCATCCCGGCGCTATCCATGACGAGGAGGGAGTAGTTCACCCTCGGGGCTGAGGGTATGTACCAGTAGCTACGTGTTTGATCTCTCTCTCTCTCTCGTGTTCTTGAGGTGATACGATCTTGATGTATCGTGAGCTTTGCTATTGTAGTTGGATCTTATGATGTTTCTCCCCCTCTACTCTCTTGTGATGAATTGAGTTTCCCCTTTGAAGTTATCTTATCGGATTGAGTCTTTTATGAGAACACTTGATGTATGTCTTGCTGATCAACTTGCGGGTTTCGTGACATTGGGAACCTATGCATAGGGGTTGGCACACGTTCTTGATTCTCCGGTAGAAACTTTGGGGCACTCTTTGAGTACTTTTATGTTGGTTGGATAAATCTGAGATTGTGTGATGCATATCGTATAATCATGCCCACGGATACTTGAGGTGACAATGGAGTATCTAGGTGACATTTTTGGTTGATTTGTATCTTAAGGTGTTATTCTAGTACGAACTCTTCTATAGATTGATCCGAAAGAATAACTTTGAGGTGGTTTCGTACCCTACCATAATCTCTATGTTTGTTCTCCGCTATTAGTGGCTTTGGAGTGACTCTTTGTTGCATGTTGAGGGATTGTTATACGATCTATCTATGTTATTATTGTTGAGAGAACTTGCACTAGCGAAAGTATGAACCCTAGGACTTGTTTGCTATCATTGCAATACCGTTTACGCTCACTTTTACCGCTTGTTACCTTGCTGTTTTTATATTTTCAGATTACAAAAACCTATATCTACCATCCATATTGCACTTGTATCACCATCTCTTCGCCGAACTAAAGCACCTATACAATTTGCTATTGTATTGGGTGTGTTGGGGACACAAGAGACTTTTTGTTATTTGGTTGCAGGGTTGTTTGAGAGAGACCATCTTACTCCTACGCCTCTCGCGGATTGATAAACCTTAGGTCATCCACTTGAGGGAAATTTGCTACTGTCCTACAAACCTGTGCACTTGCAGGCCCAACAACGTCTACAAGAAGAAGGTTGTGTAGTAGACATCATGGAGTAATAGTAGTAGATGCAGGCAGGAGTCGGTCTACTTGTCGCGGACGTGATGCCTATATACATGATCATACCTAGATATTATCATAACTATGCTCAATTCGATCAATTGCTCGACAGTAATTTGTTCACCCATCGTAATACATATGTTCTTGAGAGAAGCCACTAGTGAAACCTATGCCCCCCGGGTCTATTTTCCATCATATTAATCTCCCGTCAACCAAATTTCTGGCGCCGTTTATTTTGCTTTCTTTACTTTTAGTCTTTATCATAAAAATACCAAAAATATTATCTTATCATATCTATCAGATCACTCTCGTAAGTGACCGTGAAGGGATTGACAACCCCTTTATCGCGTTGGTTGCGAGGTTCTTATTTGTTTTGTGTAGGTGTGTGGGACTCGAGCGTGGTCTCCTACTGGATTGATACCTTAGTTCTCGAAAGTTGAGGGAAATACTTACGCTACTTTACTGCATCACCCTTTCCTCTTCAAGGGAAAAACCAACGCAGTGCTCAAGAGGTAGCAAGAAGGATTTCTGGTGCCGTTGCCGGGGATATTCGCGCCAAGTCATGTCAAGATTTGACTCCCGACAACGAGCCATTTATGGCACCGTTGCCGGGGAGTCTACGCAAAAGTCAACATACCAAGTACCCATCACAAACCCTTATCCCTCGCATTACATTAATTGCCATTTGCCTCTCGTTTTCCTCTCCCTACTTCACCCTTGTCGTTTTATTCGCCTTCTTCTCCGCTCGCCTTTCCTTCGCCATGTCGGAACCAAAAAGAGTTGGGGGTTCTCTCCCGAGTTTTAGTACTTTGGACGATCCTTCTATTCTATCTAAACTCATAAATAATGCTATGGAAAAACCTGCTGGAGTTGTCGATGAGAGTCTTAATAATTTTGATGAAGATGATTCCGGAATTTTTCGTTATTTACTCGATTAATCTTTGAAAGATGCTTGGGATAGATAGTTAAGGATCCGGGCTAACTATGTACCCCAATACCAAATTGAAGTTTACTTGAAGAGCTTTTATGTTGCCCTACCTTCTTCGTTTAAGCATGTCTTAGATTCTATATTTGAAGAAGGCTTTCTTGAAGGGGATGCCGTAGATACTTATGAAAAGATGAAAACCATATTTGGGCACCCCATGAATGAGAAAGTTGAATCTACATCTCTTTCGCTCTCCTACCAAAACGAATCTATCAATGAGATAAAATCTAGCTTAGATGCAAATTTCCGCAACGTGCTTAATATTTGTTCTACCATTAATATCCACGTACTTTATCAAAATAAAAAGATTAATTCCATAGATAACAAGTTTGCTCTTTTCTTCCCTAAAACCAAAGATGGCAATACCTAGATCTATCCTTGCTTTTATGCCTAGCTAGGGGCGTTAAACGATATCGCTTGTTGGGAGACAACCCAATTATATTTTTAGTTTTTTGATTTTTTCTTCTGTTTAGGAATAAATCTTTGATCTAGCCCCTGGTTAGATTTTTTTTCATGTTTTAATTAGTGTTTGTGCTAAGTTAAACCTATAGGATCTTCTTGGATGATAGTTATTTGATCTTGCTGAAAATTCCAGAAACTTTCTGTTCACGAAAACAATTGTTAAAAATTACCAGAACGTGATAAAATATTGATTCCAATTGCAGTAGATCAATAAACAAATTTTCCAGGTCGTCCTATTTTGGTAAAAAAAATTGAGTTCCATAAGTTTGAGTAGTTACAGATTACTACAGACTGTTCTATTTTTGACAGATTCTGTTTTTCGTGTGTTGTTTGCTTATTTTGATGAATCTATGGCTAGTAAAATGGTTTATAAACCATAGAGAAATTGGAATACAGTAGGTATAACACCAACATAAATAAAGAAAGAGTTCATTACATTACCTTGAAGTGGTGTTTTGTTTTCTTTCGCTAACGGAGCTCACGAGATTTTCTGTTAAGTTTTGTGTTGTGAAGTTTTCAAGTTTTGGGTAAAGATTTGATGGAGTATGGAACAAGGAGTGGCAAGATCCTAAGCTTGGGGATGCCCATGGCACCCCAATATAATCTAAGGACACCAAAAATCCAAATCTTGTGGATGCCCCGGAAGGCATCCCCTCTTTCGTCCTCATCCAACAGTAAATTTACTTGGAGCTATATTTTTATTAACCACATGATATGTGTTTTGCTTGGAGCGTCTTGTATGATTTGAGTCTTTATTTGTTAGTATGCCACAATCATTCTTGCTGTACACACCTTTTGAGTGAGACACACTAGATTCGGATTTTGTTAGAATACTCTATGTGCTTCACTTATATCTATTGAGCTATATAGTTTTTGCTCTAGTGCTTCAGTTATACTACCTCCTTTCCGGTTTATAGGGCTCAATTCAAAAATCTCACCAACCAAGGTAGATGGTGTGTGGTGGAACAATTTTTTTAATTTTCAAAACCACTCAATTAATGCACTTGTTTTCCTTAAAAATTGTGTTTACCAATGCATTAATTGCAATGCATGCATGCATGAAGTACATGCATTGGTCAATTTTCTCTTAATACTTGCATGCAATGATTTATTGCACCTTGAAATCTGAACATGTGATGGGGAACAACCAAATTGAGACTTATAAAATGGGAAAACTAAAATTTTGAGATAAGCCCTATAAACCGAAAAGGAGGGAGTATCTTTTAGAGCACGGTGGTGGATTTGTTTTATAGAAACTATTGTTCTCTCATGCTTCACTTATATTATTTTGAGAGTCCTACAAAATAGCATGGTAATTTGCTTTAATTATGATAGGCATCCGAGATTAGTAAAAAAAATCTTATGAGTGTGTTGAATACTATGAGAAGTTGGATGCTTGATAATTGTTTTGAGATATAAAGATGGTGATATTAGAGTTATGCTAGTTGAGTAGTTTTGAATTCGAGAAATACTTGTGTTAAAGTTTGTGATTCCCGTAGCATGCACGTATGGTGAACCGTTATGTGATGAAGTCGGAGCATGATTTATTTATTGATTGTCTTCCTTATGAGTGGCGGTCGGGGATGAGCGATGGTCTTTTCCTACCAATCTATCCCCCTAGGAGCATGCGCGTAATACTTTGTTTCGGTAACTAATAGATTTTTGCAACAAGTATATGAGTTCTTTATGACTAATGTTGAGTCCATGGATTATATGCACTCTCATCCTTCCACCATTTCTAGCCTCTCTAATACCGCGCACTTTTCGCCTGTATCATAAACCCACCATATAACTTCCTCAAAACAGCCACCATACCTACCTATCATGGCATTTCCATAGCCATTCCGAGATATATTGCCATGCAACTTACCACCGTTCCATTTACTATGACACGCTCCATCATTGTCATATTGCTTTGCATGATCATGTAGTTGACATTGTATTTGTGGCAAAGCCACCGTTCATAATTCTTTCATACATGTCACTCTTGATTCATTGCATACCTCGGTACTCCGCCGGAGGAATTCACATAGAGTCATATTATTGTTCCAAGTATTGAGTTGTAATTCTTGAGTTGTAAGAAAATAGAAGTGTGATGATCATCATTTTTAGAGCATTGTCCCAAGTGAGGAAAGGATGATGGAGACTATGATTCCCCCATAAGTCCGGATGAGACTCCAGACTAAATAAAAAAGAGAGAAAGGCCATAAAAAAAGAGAAAGGCCAAATAAAAAAATGAGAGAAAAAGAGAGAAGGGACAATGCTACTATCCTTTTACCACACTTGCGCTTCAAAGTAGCACCATGATCTTCATGATAGAGAGTCTCCTATGTTGTCACTTTCATATACTAGTGGGAAATTTTCATTGTATAACTTGGCTTGTATATTCCAATGATGGGCTTCCTCAAAATGCCCTAGGTCTTAGTGAGCAAGCGAGTTGGATGCACACCCACTTAGTTTCTTTTGTTGAGCTTTCATACACTTATAGCTCTAGTGCATCCGTTGCATGGAAATCCCTACTCACTCACATTAATATCTATTGATGGGCATCTCCATAGCCCGTTGATACGCCTAGTTGATGTGAGACTATCTTCTCCCTTTTTTGTCTTCTCCACAACCGCCATTCTATTCCAATATAGTGCTATGTCCATGGATCACGCTCATGTATTGTGTGAAGATTGAAAAAGTTTGAGAACACCAAAAGTATGAAACAATTGCTTGGCTTGTCATCGGGGTTGTGCATGATTAAATACTTTGTGTGATGAAGATAGAGCATAACCAGACTATATGATTTTTTAGGGATAACTTTCTTTGGCCATGTTATTTTGAGAAGACATAATTTCTTAGTTAGTATGCTTGAAGTATTATATTTTTTATGTCAATATTAAACTTTTGTCTTGAATCTTTCGGATCTGAGCATTCATACCACAATTAAGGCAATTACATTGAAAATTATGCCAAGTAGCATTCCACATCAAAAATTCTGTTTTTATCATTTACCTACTCGAAGACGAGCAGGAATTAAGCTTGGGGATGCTTGATACGTCTCCAACCTATCTATAATTTTTTATTGTTACATGCTATATTATATTCTGTTTTGGATGTTTAATGGGCTTTATTATACACTTCTATATTAATTTTGGGACTAACCTATTAGCCGGAGGCCCAGCCCAAATTGCTACTTTTTGCCTATTTCAGTGTTCCGCAGAAAAAGAATATCAAACGGAGTCCAAACGGAATGAAACCTTCGGGAACGTGATTTTCGGAACAAACGTGATCCAGAGGACTTGGAATCCACGTCAAGAATCAACTAGGAGAGCACGAGGCAGGGGGGGCGCGCCTACCCCCCACCCCCTAGGCGCGCCCTCCACCCTCTGGGGCCCACGGTTCTCCACCGACATACTTCTTCCTCCTATATATACCTACGTATCCCCAAACCATCAGAAGCATCCACGAAAACCTAATTCCACCACCGCAACCTTCTATACCCGTGAGATCCCATCTTGGGGCCTTTTTCGGCGTCCTACCGGAGGGGGCATTGATCACGGAGGGCTTCTACATGAACACCATAGCCTCTCCGATGATGTGTGAGTAGTTTACCTCAGACCTTCGGGTCTATAGTTATTAGCTAGATGGCTTCTTCTCTCTCTTTGGATCTCAATACAAAGTTCTCCACGATTCTCGTGGAGATCTATTCGTTGTAATCTTCTTTTGCGGTGTGTTTGTCGGGACTGATGAATTGTGTGTTTATGATCAAGTTTATCTATGAACAATATTTGAATCTTCTCTGAATTCTTTTATGTATGATTGGTTATCTTTGCAAGTCTCTTCGAATTATCAGTTTGGTTTGGCCTACTAGATTGATCTTTCTTGCAATGGGAGAAGTGCTTAGCTTTGGGTTCAATCTTGCGGTGTCCTTTCCAAGTGACAGCAGGGGCAGCAAGGCACGTATTGTATTGTTGCCATCGAGGATAAAAAGATGGGATTTATATAATATTGCATGAGTTTATCCCTCTACATCATGTCATCTTGCTTAAAGTGTTACTCCGTTCTTATGAACTTAATACTCTAGATGCATGCTGGATAGCGGTCGATGTGTGGAGTAATAATAGTAGATGCAGGCAGGAGTCGGTCTACTTGTCGCGGACGTGATGCCTATATACATGATCATACCTAGATATTCTCATAACTATGCTCAATTCTATCAATTGCTTGACAGTAATTTGTTCACCCACCATAATACTTATGCTCTTGAGAGAAGCCACTAGTGAAACCTATGCCCCCCGGTTCTATTTTCCATCATATTAATCTCCCGTCAACAAACTATTGCTAGCGCCGTTTATTTTGCTTTCTTTACTTTTAGTCTTTATCATAAAAATACCAAAAATATTATCTTATCATATCTATCAGATCTCACTCTCGTATGTGACCGTGAAGGGATTGACAACCCCTTTATCGCGTTGGTTGCGAGGTTCTTATTCGTTTTGTGTAGATGCGTGGGACTCGAGCGTGGTATCCTACTGGATTGATACCCTGGTTCTCAAAAACTGAGGGAAATACTTACGCTACTTTACTGCATCACCCTTTCCTCTTCAAGGGAAAAACCAGCGCACTGCTCAAGAGGTAGCAACGAGGAACTGAAGAAGATCAACAAACATCTAATGCAGATGATCGATTTGCAGAAGCAAGTAAATATCAGGGCAGTGGGTTCTATTGTTGTATCATTGCTCTATTTTTTTGTACTTGTTGTTCATCCGTCATTAGAATGGGAATTTAGGCCTGTCAGGGCAGAGGACGCGAACTGTGCGCCATGCCAAGTTGATGCAACTAAGTTGAAACAGTGCTACCTCTTGAGCACTGCGTTGGTTTTCCCTTGAAGAGGAAAGGGTGATGCAGCAAAGTAGCATAAGTATTTGCCTCAGTTTTTGAGAACCAAGGTATCAGTCCAGTAGGAGGCTATGCGCGAGTCCCTTGCACCTGCACAATACAAATAAATCCTCGCAACCAATGCGATAAGGGGTTGTCAATCCCTTCACGGTCACTTACGAGAGTGAGATCTGATAGATATGATAGGATAATATTTTTGGTATTTTTGTGATAAATATGCAAAGTAAAATAAAAGCAAAGTAAAAAAGCAAAAGCAATGACAAAGTGTTGGAAGATTAATATGATGAAGATAGACCCGAGGGCCATAGGTTTCGCTAGTGGCTTCTCTCAAGAGCATAAGTATTTTATGGTGGGTGAACGAATTACTGTTGAGCAATTGACAGAATTGAGCATAGTTATGAGAATATCTAGGTATGATCATGTATATAGGCATCACATCCGAGACAAGTAGACCGGCTTCTGCCTGCATCTACTACTATTACTCCACTCATCGACCGCTATCCAGCATGCATCTAGAGTATTAAGTTCATGAAAATAGAGTAACGCCTTAAGCAAGATGAGGGAAAAATTAATGCAATATGACAAAAACCCCATCTTGTTATCCTCGATGGCAACAATACAATACATGCCTTGCTGCCCCTACTGTCACTGGGAAAGGACACCGCAAGATTGAACCCAAAGCTAAGCACTTCTCCCATTGCAAGAAAGATCAATCTAGTAGGCCAAACCAAACTGATAATTCGAAGAGACTTGCAAAGATAACCAATCATACATAAAAGAATTCAGAGAAGATTAAAATATTGTTCATAGATAATCTTGATCATAAACCCACAATTCATCAGTCTCAACAAACACACCGCAAAAAGAAGATTACATCGAATTGATCTCCACGAGAGAGGGGGAGAACATTGTGTTGAGATCCAAAAAGAGAGAAGAAGCCATCTAGCTACTAACTATGGACCCGAAGGTCTGAGGTAAACTACTCACACTTCATCAGAGAGGCTATGGTGTTGATGTAGAAGCCTCCGTGATGGATGCCCTTCCCATGGAGCTCCTAACAGCCCCAAGATGGGATCTCGTGGGCATGTAAGGTCATGTGGTGGAATTAGGTTTTGGCCCAGATCGATCATTTGGGGGTACGAGGTATATATAGGAGGAAGAAGTACGCCGGTGGAGCAACGGGGCCCACGAGGCTGAGGGCGCCTCGGGGTGGGCGCGCCCCCTACCTCGTGGCCTCCTAGAAGCTTCTCTTACATAGGGTCCAAGTCTCCTGGATCATGTTCGTTCCAAAAATCAAGCTCCCGAAGGTTTCATTCCATTTGGACTCCGTTTGATATTATTTTTCTGCAAAACTCTGAAATTGGCAAAAAACAACAATTCTGGACTGGGCCTCCGGTTAATAGGTTAGTCCCAAAAATAATATAAAAGTGGATAATAAAGCCCAATATTGTCCAAAACAGTAGATAATATAGCATGGAGTGTTGGGGAACGTTGCAGAAAATAAAAAATTTCTACGGTTTCACCAAGATCAATCTATGAGTTCATCTAGCAACGAGAGAGAGGAGTGCATCTACATACCCTTGTAGATCATGAGCGGAAGCGCTCAAGAGAACGGGGTTGAGGAGTCGTACTCGCCGTGATCCAAATCACAAATGATCCTAGTGCTGAACGGACAGCACCTTCGCGCTCAACACACGTGCGGTTAGAAAACGTCTCCTCCTTCTTGATCCAAAGCAAGGGGAGGAGAGGTTGATGAAGATCCAGCAGACACGACGGCGTGGTGGTGGATGCAGCAATGATCTCGGCAGGCTTCGCCAAGCGTCCATGAGAGGGAGAGGTGTAGCAAGGGAGAGGGAGGCGCCAAGAGCATGGGTGCGGCTGCCTTCCCTCCCCCTCTTATATAGGCCCCTAGGGGGGCGCCCCGAGATGGGATCTCCAAGGGGCGGCGGCCAGGGTGGCTTCCCCAAGCCGTGTGGGCGCCACCACCCCTAGGGTTTCCCAACCCTAGGCGCGGGGGGGCCCAAGGCGCACCAGCCCACCAGGCTGGTTCCTCCCACTTCAGCCCATGGGGCCCTCCGGATAGGTGGCCCCACCGGTGGACCCTCGACCTTTCGTGGTCCCAGACAATACCGGTGACCCCCGGAACTTTCCCGATGGCCGAAACCTGACTTCCTATATATAATTCTTTACCTCCGGACCGTTCCGGAACTCCTCGCGACGTCCGGGATCTCATCCGGGACTCCGAACAACTTTCGGGTTACTGTATACTCATATCTCTACAACCCTAGCGTCACCGAACCTTAAGTGTGTAGACCCTACGGGTTCGGGAGACATGCAGACATGACCGAGACGCCTCTCCGGTCAATAACCAACATCGGGATCTGGATACCCATGTTGGCTCCCACATGCTCCTCGATGATCTTATCGGATGAACCACGATGTCAAGGATTCAAGCAACCCTGCATACAATTCCGTTTGTCAATCGGTACGTTACTTGCCTGAGATTCGATCGTCGGTATCCCAATACCTCGCTTAATCTCGCTATCGCAAGTCACTTTACTGCATCAGAATGCATGATCTCGTGACCATACACTTGGTCACATTGAGCTCATTATGATGATGCATTACCGAGTGGGCCCAGAGATACCTCTCCGTCATACGGAGTGACAAATCCCAGTCTCGATTCGTGCCAACCCAACAGACACTTTCGGAGATACCCGTAGTGTAACTTTATAGTCACCCAGTTACGTTGTGATGTTTGGCACACCCAAAGCACTCCTACGGTATCCAGGAGTTGCAAAATCTCATGGTCTAAGGAAATGATACTTGACATTTGGAAAAGCTCTAGCTAATCGAACTACACGATCTTTGAGCTATGCTTAGGATTGGGTCTTGTCCATCACATCATTCTCCCAATGATGTGATCCCGTTATCAATGACATCCAATGTCCATAGTCAGGAAACCATGACCATCTATTGATCAACGAGCTAGTCAACTAGAGGCTTACTAGGGACACGTTGTGGTCTATGTATTCACACATGTATTACGATTTCCGGATAACACAATTATAGCATGAATAATAGACTATCATCATGAACAAAGAAATATAATAATAACCATTTTATTATTGCCTCTAGAGCATATTTCCAACAGTCTCCCACTTGCACTAGAGTCAATCATCTAGTTAAATTGTGATGAATCGAACACCCATAGAGTTCTGGTGTTGTTCATGTTTTGCCCTAGGGAGAGGTTTAGTCAACGGATCTGCTATATTCAGGTCCGTATGTACTTTACAAATATCTATGTCTCCATCTTGAACATTTTCACGAATGGAGTTGAAGCGATGCTTGATCTGCCTGGTCTTCTTGTGAAACCCGGCTCCTTGGCAAGTGCAATAGCTCCAAGTGTTGTCACAGAAGAGTGCGATCGGCCCCGACACATTGGGTATGACTCCTAGGTCGGTGATGAACTCCTTCACCCAGATTGCTTCATGCGCTGCCTCCGAAGCTGCCATGTATTCCGCTTCACATGTAGATCCCGCCACGACGCTTTGCTTGCAAATCGCACCAGCTTCGCCCCACCATTTAAAATATACACGATCCGGTTTGTGACTTAGAGTCATCCAGATCTGTGTCGGGCTAGCGCCGACGTAACCCTTCTGGCGAGCTCTTCGTCACCTCCATAGACGAGAAACATGTCCTTAGTCCTTTTCGGTACTTTAGGATATTCTTGACCGCTGTCCAGTGTTCCTTGCCGGATTACTTTGGTACCTTCCTACCAAACTTACGGCAAGGTTTACATCAGGTCTGGTACACAGATGGCATACATAATAGATCCTATGGCTGAGGCATAGGGATGACACTCATCTCTTCTTTATCTTTTGTCGTGGTCGGGCATTGAGCCGAGCTCAATCTCACACCTTGCAATACAGAGCAAGAACCCTTTCTTGGACTGATCCATATTGAACTTCTTCAATATCTTATCAAGGTATGTGCTTTGTGAAAGACCTATGAGGTGTCTTGATCTATCCCTATAGATCTTGATGCCTAATATGTAAGCAGCTTCTCCAAGGTCCTTCATTGAAAACACTTATTCAAGTAGGCCTTAATGTTGTCCAAAGTTCTATATCATTTCCCATCAAAAGTATGTCATCTACATATAATATGAGAAATGCTACAGAGCTCCCACTCACTTTCTTGTAAACGCAGGCTTCTCCATAAGTCTCAGATAAACCCAAACGCTTTGATCATCTCATCAAAGCGAATGTTCCAACTCCGAGATGCTTGCACCAGCCCATAAATGGATCGCTGGAGCTTGCATACCTTGTTAGCATTCTCAGGGTCGACAAAACCTTCGGGCTGCATCATATACAGTTCTTCCTTAAGATGGCCGTTAAGGAATGCCGTTTTGACGTCCATTTGCCATATCTCATAATCATAGTATGCGGCAATTGCTAACATGATTCGGACGGACTTTAGCTTCGCTGCGGGAGAGAATGTCTCATCGTAGTCAACCCCTTGAACTTGCCGATAACCCTTAGCGACAAGTCGAGCTTTATAGATGGTAACATTTCCATC
The DNA here is from genome assembly GCA_021605205.1 of Aegilops longissima. Lineage (NCBI taxonomy): Eukaryota > Viridiplantae > Streptophyta > Magnoliopsida > Poales > Poaceae > Aegilops > Aegilops longissima. The sequence goes on along the minus strand of CM038676.1, from coordinate 97,878,924 downwards.
CGCGTCCGTCTTCTTCTTAAAGATCCATTTGTTTTCTATCGCCGCGATCATCGGCAAGTCTGTCAAAGTCCATACTTCATTTTCATACATGGATCCTATCTCGGATTGCATGGCTTCAAGCCATTTGTTGGAATCTGGGCCCGCCATCGCTTCTTCATAGTTCGAAGGTTCACCGTTGTCTAACAACATGATTTCCAGGACAGGGTTGCCATACCACTCTGGTGTGGAACGTGTCGTCGTGGACCTACGAAGTTTAGTAGTAACTTGATCCGAAGTACCTTGATCATCATCATTAACTTCCTCTTTAGTTGGTGCTGGCACCACAGGATCATCTTCCTGAGCTGCGCTACTCACCGGTTCAAGAGGTAGTACTTCATCAAGTTCCACTTTCCTCCCACTTAGTTCTCTCGAGAGAAACTCTTTCTCCAGAAAGGACCCATTCTTGGCAAGAAAGATCTTGCCTTCGGATCTGAGGTAGAAGGTATACTCAATGGTTTCCTTAGGGTATCCTATGAAGACGCATTTTTCTGACTTGGGTTCGAGCTTTTCAGGTAGAAGTTTCTTGATATAAGCATCGCATCCCCAAACTTTTAGAAACGACAGCTTAGGTTTCTTCCCAAACCATAATTTATACGGTGTCATCTCAACGGATTTAGACGGTGCCCTATTTAAAGTGAATGTAGCTGTCTCTAGAGCGTATCCCCAAAATGATAGCGGTAAATCGGTAAGAGACATCATAGACCGTACCATATCCAATAAAGTGCGATTACGACGTTCGGACACACCGTTACACTGAGGTTTTCCAGGCGACGTGAGTTGTGAAATGATTCCACATTTCCTTAAGTGCGTACCAAATTCGTGACTTAAATATTCTCCTCCACGATCTGATCGTAAGAACTTTATTTTTCGGTCACGTTGATTCTCTACCTCATTCTGAAACTCCTTGAACTTTTCAAAGGTCTCGGACTTGTGTTTCATCAAGTAGACATACCCATATCTACTCAAGTCGTCAGTGAGAGTGAGAACATAACGATATCCTCCACGAGCCTCAACGCCATTGGACCGCACACATCAAGATGTATGATTTCCAATAAGTTGGTTGCTCGCCCATTGTTCCGAGAACGGAGTCTTGGTCATTTTGCCCATGAGGAATGGTTCGCATGTGTCAAATGATTCATAATCGAGAGACTCTAAAAGTCCATCAGATGGAGCTTCTTCATGCGCTTGACACCAATGTGACCAATGGCAGTGCCACAAGTATGTGGGACTATCGTTATCAACTTTACATCTTTTGGTATTCACACTATGAATATGTGTAACATCACGCTTGAGATTCATTAAGAATAAACCATTGACCATCGGGCATGACCATAAAACATATCTCTCATATAAATTGAACAACCATTATTCTCGGATTTAAATGAGTAGCCATCTCAGATTAAACGAGATCCAGATACAATGTTCATGCTCAAAGCTGGCACTAAATAACAATTATTGAGGCTTAAAACTAATCCCGTAGGTAAATGTAGAGGTAGCGTGCGACGGCGATCACATCGACCTTGGAACCATTCCCGACGCGCGCATCGTCACCTCGTCCTTTGCCGCCTCCGCTTATTCTCGCAGCTCCCGCTTTGAGTTACAAATATGAGCAACGGCACCGTATCAAATAACCAGGAGCTACTACGAGTAATCGGTAAGGTACACATCAATTACATGTATATCACATATACCTTTAGTGTTGCCACCTTCTTGTCCGCTAAGTATTTGGGGCAGTTCCGCTTCTAGTGTCCGCTTCCTTGCAATAAAAGCACTCAGCCTGTGCTTGGGTCCATTCTTTGACTTCTTCCCGCAATCGGCTTATCGGCGCGGCAACTCCTTGCCGTCCTTCTTGAAGTTCTTCTTACACTTGCCTTTCTTGAACTTAGTGGTTTTATTCACCATCAACACTTGATGTTCCTTCTTGATCTCTACCTCCGCTGATTTCAGCATTGAATATACCTCAGGAATGGTCTTTTCCATCCCCTGGAAGCGACTGAAGGATTCTGTCAATAACCGCGTCATCCGGGAGATTAACTCCCAGCTGAGTCAAGCGGTTGTGCAACCCAGACATTTTGAGTATGTGCTCACTGAGAGAACTATTTTCCTCCATCTTACGACTGAAGAACTTGTCGGAGACTTCATATCTCTCGACCCGGGCATGAGCTTGGAAAACCATTTTCAACTCTTCGAACATCTCATATGCTTCGTGTTGCTCAAAACGCTTTTGGAGCCCCGGTTCTAAGCTGTAAAGCATGCCGCACTGAACGAGGGAGTAATCATCAGCACGAGACTGCCAAGCATTCATAACGTCTTGGTTCTCTGGGATGGGAGCTTCACCTAGCGGTGCTTCTAAGACATAATCTTTCTTTGCAGCTATGAGGATGATCCTCAGGTTCCGGACCCAGTTCGTATAGTTGCTGCCATCATCTTTCAGCTTGGTTTTCTCTAGGAATGCGTTGAAGTTGAGGTGGACATGAGCGTTGGCCATTTGATCTACAAGACATATTTGCAAAGGTTTTAGACTAAGTTCATGATAATTAAGTTCATCTAATCAAATTATTTAATGAACTCCCACTCAGATTAGACATCCCTCTAGTCATCTAAGTGATACATGATCCGAGTCGACTAGGCCGTGTCCAATCATCACGTGAGACGGACTAGTCATCATCGGTGAACATCTCCATGTTGATCACATCTTCCATACGACTCATGTTCGACCTTTCGGTCTCTTGTGTTCCGAGGCCATCTCTGTACATGCTAGGCTCGTCAAGTTAACCTAAGTGTTTATGCATGTGTAAATCTGTCTTACACCCGTTGTATGTGAACGTTAGAATCTATCACACCCGATCATCATGTGGTGCTTCAAAACAACGAACTTTCGCAACGGCGCACAGTTAGGGGGAACACTTTCTTGAAATTATTATGAGGGATCATCTTATTTACTACCGTCGTTCTAAGTAAACAAGATGCAAAAACATGATAAACATCACATGCAATCAAATAGTAGTGACATGATATGGCCAATATCATATAGCTCCTTTGATCTCCATCTTCGGGGCTCCATGATCATCTTCGTCACCGGCATGACACCATGATCTCCATCATCATGATCTCCATCATCGTGTCTCCATGAAGTTGCTCGCCAACTATTACTTCTACTACTATGGCTAACAGTAATTACATGGCGTTAAATCATTGACACGCAGGTCATACAATAATTAAGACAACTCCTATGGCTCCTGCCGGTTGTCATACTCATCGACATGCAAGTAGTGATTCCTATTACAAGAACATGATCTCATACATCACATATATATCATTCATCACAACTTTTGGCCATGTCACATCACAAAGCAATTGCTGCAAAAACAAGTTAGACGTCCTCTACTTGTGGTTGCATCTTTTACGTGGCTGCAATAGGGTTCTAGCAAGAACGTTTTCTTACCTACGTAAAAGCCACAACGTGATTTGTCAACTTCTATTTACCCTCCATAAGGACCCTTTTCATCGAATCCGCTCCAACTAAAGTGGGAGAGGCAGACACCCGCTAGCCACCTTATGCAACTAGTGCATGTCAGTCGGTGGAACCTGTCTCACGTAAGCGTACGTGTAAGGTCGATCCGGGCCGCTTCATCCCACAGTACCGCTGAAGCAAAATAAGACTAGTAGTGGCAAGAAAGTTGAAAACATCTACGCCCACAACAAGTTTGTGTTCTACTCGTGCAAAGAGAACTACGATAGACCTAGCTCATGATGCCATCATTTGGGGAACGCGTTGCAGAAAATAAATTTTTCTACGGTTTCACCAAGAACAATCTATGAGTTCATCTAGCAACGAGAGAGAGGAGTGCATCTACATACCATTGTAGATCATGCGCGGAAGCGCTCAAGAGAACGGGGTTGAGGGAGTCGTACTGTCGTGATCCAAATCACCGATGATCCTAGTGCTGAACGGACATCACCTCCGCGCTCAACACACATACGGTTAGAAGACGCTCCTCCTTCTTGATCCAGCAAGGGGAGGAGAGGTTGATGAAGATCCAGAGAGCATGACGGCGTGGTGGTGGATGCAAGAGCGATGTCAAGAGGGCTTCGCCAAGCGCCTGCGAGAGGGAGAGGTGTAGCAAGGGAGAGGAGGCGCCAAGAGCATGGGTGCGGCTGCCCTCCCTCCCCTCTTTATATAGGCCCCTAGGGGGCGCCGACCCCGAGACGGGATCTCCAAGGGGCGGCGGCCGGGGGTGGCTTTCCCAAGCTGTGGAGGCGCCCCACCCCTAGGGTTTCCCAACCCTAGGCGCAGGGGGCCCAAGGGGGCGCACCAGCCCACCAGGCTGGTTCCTCCCACTTCAGCCCATGGGGCCCTCCGGATAGGTGGCCCCACCGGTGGACCCTCGGACCCTTCGGTGGTCCCAGACAATACCGTGACCCCTGAACTTTCCCGATGGTCAAACCTGACTTCCTATATATAATTCTTTACCTCCGGACCATTCCGGAACTCCTCGTGACGTCCGGGATCTCATACGGGACTCCGAAGCAATTATGTCTTCTCAAAATAACATGGCCAAAGAAAGTTCATCCCTACAAAATCATATAGTTTAGTCATGCTCCATTTTCGTCACACAAGAATGCTCTCATCATGCACAACCCCGATGACAAGCCAAGCAATTGTTTCATACTTTAGTAATCTCAAACTTTATAAACCTTCACGCAATACATGAGCGTGAGCCATGGACATAACACTATGGGGGGAATAGAGTATAATGATGGGGGTTATGTGGAGAAGACAAAAAAGGAGAAAGTCTCACATCAACGAGGCTAATCAATGGGCTATGGAGATGCCCATCGATTGATGTTAATGCAAGGAGTAGGGACTGCCATGCAACGGATGCACTAGAGCTATAAATGTATGAAAGCTCAACAAAAGAAACTAAGTGGGTGTGCATCCAACTTGCTTGCTCACGAAGACCTAGGGCACTTGAGGAGGCCCATTGTTGGAATATACTAGCCAAGTTTTATAATGAAAAATTCCCACTAGTATATGAAAGTGACAAAACAAGAGACTCTCTATCATGAAGATTATGGTGCTACTTTGGAGCACAAGTGTGGAAAAAAGGATAGTGCATTGCCCCTTTTTATTTCTTTTTTTGGGCCTTCTTTTTTTATTTGGCCTTTCTCTTTTTTTATTGGGACAATGCTCTATTAAATGATGATCATAACACTTCTATTTATTTACAACTCAATGATTACAACTCGATACTAGAACAAAGTATGACTCTATATGAATGCCTCCGGCGGTGTACTGGGATATGCAATGAACCAAGAGTGACATGTATGAAAGAATTATGAACAGTGGCTTTGCCACAAATACTATGTCAACTATATGATCATGCTAAGCAATATGACAATGATGAATGTGTCATGATAAACAGAATGGCGGAAAGTTGCATGGCAATATATCTCGGAATGCCAATGGAAATGCCATAATAGGTAGGTATGGTGGCTGTTTTGAGGAAGATATAAAGAGGTTTATATGTGAAAGAACGTATTATATCACGGGGTTAGGATGCACCGGCGAAGTTTGCACCAACTCTCAATGTGAGAAAGGGCAATGCACGGTACCGAAGAGGCTAGCAATGATGGAAGGGAGAGAGTGTGTATAATCCATGGACTCAACATTAGTCATAAAGAACTCACATACTTATTGCAAAAATCTACAAGTCATCAAAAACCAAGCATTACGCCCATGCTCCTAGGGGGACAGATTGGTAGGAAAAGACCATCGCTCGTCCCCGACCGCCACTCATAAGGAGGACAATCAAAGAACACCTCATGTTTCAAATTTGTTACATAACATTTACCATACGTGCATGCTACGGGACTTGCAAACTTCAACACAAGCATTTCTCAAATTCACAACTAATCAACTAGCACGACTTTGATATTATTACCTCCATATCTCAAAACAATCATCAAGCATCAAACTTCTCTTAGTAATCAACACACTCATAAGAAAGTTTTTACTAATCTGGAATTCCTAGCATATTAGGATTATTTAAGCAAATTACCATGCTATTTTAAGCTCTCAAAATAATCTAAGTGAAGCATGAGAGATCAATAGTTTCTATAAAACAAATCCACCACCGTGCTCTAAAAGATATAAGTGAAGTACTAGAGCAAAACTATATAATTCAAAAGATATAAGTGAAGCACATAAAGTATTCTAATAATTTCCAAATCATGTATGACTCTCTCAAAAGGTGTGTACAGCAAGGATGATTGTGGTAAACTAAAAAGCAAAGACTCAAATCATACAAGACGCTCCAAGCAAAACACATATCATGTGGTGAATAAAAATATAGCTCCAAGTAAAGTTACCGATGGAAGTAGACGTAAGAGGGGATGCCTTCCGGGGCATCCCTAAGCTTTGGAATTTTTTGTGTCCTTAGATTATCTTGGGGGTGCCATGGGAATCCCTAAGATTAGGCTCTTGCCACTCCTTGCTCCATAGTCCATCAAAATCTTTCACCCAAAACTTGAAAACTTCACAACACAAAACTCAACAGAAATCTCGTGAGCTCCGTTAGCGAAAGAAAACAAAAGACCACTTCACGATACTGTAATGAACTCATTCTTTATTTATATTGGTGTTAAACCTACTGTATTCCAACTTCTCTATGGTTTATAAACTATTTTAGTAGCCATAGATTCATCAAAATAAGCAAACAACACACGAAAAACAGAATCTGTCAAAAACAGAATAGTCTGCAGTAATCTATAGCTAACGCAAATTTCTGGAACTCCAAAAAATCAGACAAAATAGGAAGACCTAGGCAATTTGTTTATTGATCAGAAGAAATTGGAATCAGTATTTTATCTCGTTCCGGTGATTTTTAACAATTATTTTCGTGAACATAAAATTTCTGGAAATTTCTGCAAGATCAAATGACTATCATCCAAGAAGATCCTATAGGTTTAACTTGGCACAAGCACTAATTAAAACATCAAAACACATCTAACCATAGGCTAGATCAAAGATTTATTCCTAAACAGAAGCAAAAGCAAAAAAAACTAAAAATAAAGTTGGGTTGCCTCCCAACAAGCGCTATCGTTTAACGCCCCTAGCTAGGCATAAAAGCAAGGATAGATCTAGGTACTGCCATCTTTGGTAGGCAATTCTTCAATGAGACATCTATTATCCTTAGAAATTTCTTTCTTTTTAGTAATTATCAAACTTTTGGGCACAAGATCAAAAAACTCATTTGTAGCAAATGGTTCCTTAATGATAGCAACAAGGTTGGGATGAATACTTATAGATTTAAGATCCGCAGTTTCCTTACTAGAGGATTCACCCTTATTTTTAGGAACATACATAAGCTTGGCAATCTCTACTCCTAATGGAGCAGTTGGTGAATAGTCTTCATGGTTTTTTTTGCTGGTTTTTTTTTCGTCACCTCCCCCACCCCACCGGTTTAGTTTCGCGTCACCCTCACACACAACAAAAAATCTGAACGGATCAGAAATTTCCATTCTGACGCAAGTTATTGAGGAATGTCTTTATGTGAAAGAATCAATCACGATCAATCTCTAAAGACCAAATCTAAATTAATTAACCTTACCTTAAATTGCTCGATCACATTAATTAGGAAACAAATCTCTATTTCTAATGGAGCAGTTGGTAGTCTCGCTTCCAGGTTTAACTTCATCCCACCACTTTCATCCGATTTTTTTCGTCGGTTTTTTCGTCCCCTTCTCACACCCCAGCCCACGCACGCACCCAAAAAAACCATCACGCACAAAACACCGCTCGTCTCGATCCCCTGGTGTGATCTTCCTAGCACTGTCGCCTTCGCGGATCCGCCGCCGCAACGACTCGGACGCCTCGGTCTTCTTGGATCCGCCACCGCCGTTGCCGCGGAACCCCTCGGACGCCTCCGCCTTCGTGGATCCATTGCTGTCGTCGCGGATCCACCTCTTCCTCCTCCGTTGCCGCCCCTCCGCCCCACCTGCCAGCATCGAGCTCATCTAGCGTGCCTGCCTGCTCGAGGCCCCCGATTCATGGACCGCCGCAGCCGCCGGGGTAGGTCGTGTCTGCGGCCGCGGCACAGGCCGCAAGGAATTCCTTCTACGACCGATGAGATGGTAAGAAAAAATTGATGAATCTGGAGCGGTGGAAATTGATGTTTCCTTTGGTCTTGAGTTGTTTTTGTGCTTTTACAGGTCCCTTTGGTGAGGACGTGGATGGAAGTACTCCCTCCATGGTTCGACGTCTTTGAGGGCAGCGGAAGAGCCGCCGGCGGCATTTTTGAGGGCAGACGGATTGGTCTGGTCGGTTCAGTGGAGATGTTTGACATGATCCAAATGAGAGATTGAAGGTTGTGGTTTCAGTTTTGATTGTTCTGTTCAATTCAAGGTGATTCAATAATGTTCTGCGTACAAATTGCTTCATATTTTTGCGGTCAAAAACAGCTTGTTGGAGACAATTCAGACAGTCAAAATTCTGCAGTATTTTTTTGCTTTTGATCCAGTTCCTTCATAGTTAGTCAGACTCAACAAGAATGAGAGCAAGTTGGAAAGAGGTTTGTTAGGTCGGAACTGATATATTTTCTTTCGCCTAGCAGCCTATAAATATCAGATTATATGATGGGGATTCTGCTATATTGCCATGTTATAAAGGTAGATGTAGGATATGTTTTTCTTGAGCTGTGTGGACATGCTTATGGCGGAGGTGATTCTTCAGTGGCTATATTTGGGTGTCAGCTTTTAGTTTTTTTGACAAAGGGTGAATTTTATTGGCTCAGAATGGAGCATCAAGAGAATACGAACATAATGAGCATACACCCAGCCTCTGCATAATTAAGATGCACACAGCCAACATCAACGCACACGCACACATAAAAAAACACGCCGATAAATAGCAAAGTCAAATAAGACCATAGCTATACACGGGCGATAAAAAACACAAAAACGATTAGATCGATGATCAGCAAACTAAATCGGTGACCGTATCGGCACCACCCATCCCATAACATCACACGACCGACGAGATTCTTCAACAGCAACGCCTTCAGGAAGGGATTGGCGCTCAAGCGCCGCCGTCACCGGATCCAACCATCCAAGGTCAGAATCTAGGTTTTCACCCTGAAGAACCTGAACGAGCATATCCGAGCAATGCCTTCAAGAAGGTAACGATGTAAAAGCATCGCCATTGCCAGGTATAACCAACTCAGGTCAGACCTAGGCTTTCACCCCGGAGCTCGAGACCAGGTGCTCAAGCAGCACCACCATCGACATCATATGTGTTGTCACCACCACTTTTCCACGATCCTAGCAGCTCCATGCGATGTGCTCAGGCTGCACAACCATCCCTTTGCGTCAAGGCGCCGTCCATAGTTTTTATCTCCCCGCCGAAGTAAACCACCGGATCTTGAGAGAGCACCCTTAGAAAGACCTTTCAGTGATCACCACGCTTCACAACAAGTCTGCCGCCGCATGTCAGGGTGGTCGCCACAATGATCGACACCACCACCGTCCCACCTAGCCGAAGAGAGCCCTGCCCATGCCCGTCGGGGTGTCATGGCCTGAACTGAAGCATGAAAGACATATCACCGTCGCAGGCCTGCGAAGAACCTATGATGGTCACCAAAATCCACAGTTCGACGACGGATCGGCCGACGCCGGCACGGTCAGGCCGGATCCAAGCGAAGGGCTGGCGCGTCGTGGTGCTCGACTCTGCGGCTCAGTGCGTCCTTGTGCGAGGCGCCGGCAGACATAATAGCCGAGAGAAGGCTGCTGGATCACGTCCACGTACATCACAAGGAAGCGGTAACCTGGATTGCATCCATCTGAGCACGTTTTGGACATGCAAATATCACGGCTTGGATCCATCCATCTGAGCACGTTTTGGACATGCAAACCGCCCTGGTTGGATCCGTCTACTATGGCTCACCGGGTCTTTTGACCGAGCAAGAGCATGCCGCAACCGCCGTCATCCATAGATCCAACAGCCGCTGCCGAGGCTCCGCTCCTGCCGCTGCACGCGCCGACATCCACGGATCCGACGGCCGCCGCCGGGGCTCCGCCTCTGGCCGATCCAATCTGCACACGGACCTACCAACCGCCGTCTTGTCTCTAGAGCAGAGAGAGGCCCCGCCGCCGCCGCCATCGCACAGACTTTGCCTGGCGCTGGCCTCCGACGGCGGCGAGGGGGGAGGAACCAGTGACAGGGTCGAAGGTGTGGTGGATCGATCTCCGCCCGTGTCGCCTAGGTTAGGCGACGCGGGAGCCCATTCAACCCTTGATCTCTAGGTGTCAGCTTTTAGTTGGTTTCGTTTCAAGATTCCTAGGAAAATCGTAGGTTTTTTCTCGAATACGCTAAGCTAGCGTATCATTGCATTGATAGGAGAAGAGAACAAAGTAAATGAATGGGAATCAAAGCCTCGTGCGCACTAATGGCGAGCCCATGATCCCAGAGAGAGCAAAGGGCAGGGGGTTGCTCAGCCCCAAAAATTACAAGTTCAGGTTATAAGAGTACGCGCAGCGAGACCTCGAGCTCCCGCGGCGGCCCAGGAGCGAGCTTCATCTTTGATCGCGGCGATCAGGGAGGAGGAGGAGGGGGTAATCTTGTCGAAGATGATCGCGTTCCGGTGTCGCCAAAAGGACCATGCAGTGAGGGAGGCGATGGTGGCGAGGCCTCGGCTCCGCGCAGCCGGGAGGATGAGAGTGGCTTCAGAGAGCCAAGCAAAGTAGCCGGTGTTCCCATCCGGCGGAGCGGTTGTCGGGGAGCACCACGAGAGGATTTCGTGCCAAGTGATGCACGCGAACACACATCCCACTAGGATGTGGTGCAGCGTTTCGGGTTCCTGGCAGCAGAAGACGCACGCCGGTTCATGTGGCAGGCCGCGTCGGGCCAGGCGGTCGGCAGACCAACATCAGTTGAGGGATTCTAGCCAAATGAAGAACTGCACGGATGTGGGGGCGCTGGTGTGCCAGGTGAGGCGCCAAAACTCAGAGGCCGTGGAGCCATAGAATAGGGCGTTGTAGCAGGAGGAGGCAGAGTAGACACCATTCTCAGTCCAGCGCCAACGGAGCAGATCCGGGCGCGGGGTGAGCTCAATGAGCTGTATGCGGCGCCAAAGCCCAACATAGTCAACAGCAGCAGCAGGGCCAAGGGGGCATTGGATGTCAGATATCCAGCAGCGGTCGGAAAGCGCCTGGGCCACAGTGCGGGATCGCCGGACGCGGTGAGGGACCAATGCCACCAGAGCAGGGGCGCTATCAAGGAGCAATTGCCCATCCAGCCACGGATCAACCCAGAAGCGGCAAGTGTTGCCGTCCCCGATGGTCCATGTCGTGGAAGCCCGGAAGAATTGGAGCGCCTCAGGGTCACGTGGGAGCTGCAGGTGGGACCACGGACGAGAGGGATCGGTGGCGTGGAGCCATAGCCAACGAATCCGGAGAGAGATGCCAGTGCGTTGGAGGTCGCGGATGCCAAGACCTCCCAGCTCGATCGGGCGACAGACCCGTGCCCAGCTGACTAAGCAGGAGCCAGCGTGCGCCTCCTTTCTTCCATGCCAGAGGAAGTCGCGAAGGATGCAGTTGGCCTGTTTGAGGATGGCGGGGGAGAGGGCCATGGCAAGGAGTATGTGGACAGGCATGGCGCTCAAGACTTGCCGAACGAGATTGAACCGCTCACCACGGTTGAGCAGAACAGCTTTCCAGGTAGCGAGCTTGCGGGCGAGCTTCTCAATCAGGGGTAGCAGGTGGGAGGTGGGCACTTCTCTGAGCGAGAGAGGCAGACCCAGGTACTGGATGGGGAAGGGCACCACCGGGCAGGCGAGGGCCGCGCCAACGGTGTTGGCATCATCGGTGGAGCACTGGATTGGAGCGGCCAGGCACTTAGCAAAGTTGGTGCGTAGACCCGATGCAATACCAAAACGATCGAGCTGAGAATTGATAGTGGAGAGCTCCGACCTATCAGGATGGCAGAAGATAATCACGTCGTCAGCGAAGAAAGAAACGCTCGACGGAGCATGCCTGCGCATGAGCCGCTTGAGGATCCTGGACTGCACGGCGAACTGGAGCAGCGTGTTGAGTGTGTGAATGACCAGCACGAACATCATGGGGGACACCGGGTCGCCTTGACGGAGGCCTTGGCCGTGCGGGATAGGGGGGCCTGGTGCGCCGTTGATCAAAACGCGCGTCGAGGCCATCGAGATCAGAATGGAAATCCACTCGCGCCACCTTGGGCCGAAGCCCATATGCAGCAGCACCTGGAGCAGGAACGGCCAGGACACCGAATCAAAGGCGCGCGCAATGTCGAGCTTGAGGACACGAGGGTGTTTGAGCTGATGCAGCTGCCGCGCGGTCTGCTGGACGAGGAGGAAGTTGTCGTGGGCGCTTCTACCAGCGTAGGTGCTTGTTTTGTTTGCATTCTAGATGTAATTTTCTTGGGAAGTACCTTAAATGAACATGGGAGTTCGCTTTTGAAGTGATCTGTTTGTAGGTTCTTTCAAGTAAAGTGGAGAAACTCTTGGATTGTGTCTTCAGAAATAGTTTAGTGTTGTTGTGTTTCTCTCTGGTGGTACGTCAAGGCCTATTCAGATGTTGGTTACTGTGTTGGAATCTACTAATCCTTCTGATCATTGTGTTTTTCCGGGCCTGGAGGTCTGCGCCAAACCTCAGGGTAGGGCGATTCGAACACCAATGCAGTACGGGCTGGGACGAACATCATCTTGTCTCTGTCTCTACTAATTCAAATTACGTGTAATTTATTCCCTGAAAAAATTACATGTAATTTATTCAGTTCTATAGCAGCCAAGGACGGGGCATCACACCGACGACAGTGACTGCAATGAGGGCGAGATGCCGATGTCTGCGCCGGCGCTGGAGACCGTGACCACAACTCGAGGGCGAGGTGCCGGTGTCAGCGGCATCGCCCGTGTTGGCCCCTTGAGTTTTGGACCATTCCCATCGAGCCCCTCCAGCAGCCTTCAGGTGAGCGCACAACTTCTGCTCCATTAACGCAGACATCCAGGGGTTCGACCGCGTGGGAAGGAGCTCGGCTTGATTCACTTGCATATGTATTTTTTTTCCTTTGTGGGCATGAGCTTAGCTTGAATCACTTGCATCCAGATGTTCATGCATGTTAATCCTCCATTGGATATGGTTTAGCTCATAATGTAGGCCATGAAGATAGGCTTCCTTTTTCTGCTTATAAGCAACTAATTAATAAATGAATCTAGGCACGGTTCTACCATTTTGCACTCAGTTATGGGGCATCTATGGTTATATTTAATAATAACTATGCGTGTTTTGCAGTTCTACAAACTGTCAAAATTATCTTCATCTTTGTGATTTCAGTTCGGATCTGGGTGCTTCTGGCTGTTTTTGGAGTTCAGGTTCAAGTTAACCATGGAGGTGACTGATCCTTTATTTCCGTGAGGTTATTTGTGTCACATGTTACCGTTGCTTTAGTCTTTGAGATACTGTGCAAGTTTTTGAATTTCCTGAGTTTGTTTTCTGCTCCTGAGTTTGAATTTCCCAGAAATGCGCCCGCGTGGTTGCTGCCACACCGCGCCATTGCTCGATCCATTAATGCGGTTACGGGTTAAATAGTCATGGATTTTATCATTGTAGTTCGACGCCCTGTAGTTTCACACGCCTCCCTTTTTCTGTTTGCAGTATACAGTTGCGGAGAATTTATAAGCAAGTGGATCATATGTACTCTTTTTACGATGCATCTCTGACCATGCAATTTCTAGCGTCAAAGAGAAGGCCAAGAAGGATGAGATTGACAACTCGGTGATCGAGGTGCAGACAGGTTGCTCATTTATTTCAGCAATTGTGTGGTTGTATTTTTTTGGAATCATATGCCAACACCTCATTGTTTAACGTAGTGCTGGTTGTTGATTTTTCTGTCAGGCTCTGTTGGTTGACGCGAGAGACATCTGGATAGAAAGTTCGATTCTTCCTTACTTGAGCCATATGACCAAAAAGATGATTGGAAAGGCTCTTTCCAAGCATACAAGCATGAGATGAGGTTTATTTCTTAATATAATTTGGCCATTCTAATGTCTATTTTTTGAAACTATATCGTCGTTGTAGATTACCTGATGAAAATTGCATTCTCTGTTGGGCACTGATTCAGATATATGAATTTTGGGAAAGTCTCTCATATACTTCTCGAGGTTAGGAGGGTTCGGAGGCTTCTAGAGGAAGCGCTGGAGGCCGAGCTCAGCAGCAATGATGAGCTGCTACTGGTGCAGCACCGGGTACTTCTATGATGGAACGAGAGTGGGGTGGGTGGTGGCTGTAACAGCCAGATTTTTGCGGATGTGCTAACCCAAGTTTTGAGAGCAAATTAAGTATATCTTGGTTGCCCATATCATTGGTCATCTCTCAACCAAAGGCGCAACAGCCACCTGAAAGTGGCTATTCCTAACCAGCTTGGGATAACCTCGTAACCAAACGCCCCCTTGTTGTGTATGGTGTAATTTTGTCCCATACTGTACACTATAGAGCTAGAGAAAAGCAACCTAATAAGCTAAGATTGTCAAGAAAATGTGGTTATCAAATAGAATTCAGTAGCCAGCTCGAAAAGGAACTACTCTTGTAGCTTTCTAAAATCTGGAAAACTACTCTTGTAGCTAAATGTGGCAACTACTCTTGTAGCTTTCTAAAATCTGGAAAACTAAAACAATTAAACAAGTACTGCTAATCCAGATTGCTATAAAGCCAATGATTTTCTAGTTCAAGTAGTAAGAGTAGGCCTTTAGATACTTACCTGGACGTTTGACGTCATCTGCACTACATTGGGCTGTTTTTTTGCATGATTTACATTTTGTTCCTACTTAATAAAATCAGCAACTCTGTTGATCTTGTTTCACGCACTTGCAGTGAGTTATTCCTTCGATTATAATCACTTCTTTCAGTACTAAGCTATCACAAAACAGATAGTTGGTGCTGGCTTCCTAAATATTTTAGATTACATATGGACATAATACCTGATATCTCTCTACTTTTAGAAAAACAATTGCATTATGAAAACTTCTATTATCTCTCTACATTTGAGTTGTTCTTCCCTTTCTACAAATGATGCATGATCCTTGGGTTTAGATTGAGATGGTAGATGGGAAACTGGTGTTATTATCATCTGCCCAGGCTTATTTTTGGGGTGTATCATATGTTGTTATTTTAACATGTAGATTGATGTTGTTTGTGGTTACATTGAGGTATGTACCTGATACTCCCTCCGTCCCAAAATAAGTTTCTTAACTTGTACTAAATTCAGTTCAAAGTTGTACTAAGGTCGAGACATTTATTTTGGGATGGAGGGAGTATGTGTTTATTATCTTTAAGATTGTTCTTTTGTATTTCATTTGCTAGGCTGACATCAATTCTTCTAAGTTATAGGAAAGCATAGTTGCATATGTATTTCATTTAGCAGGCTCGCATTAATTTCTTCTGAGTTACAGGAAAGCATAGTTGCAGATGTTTTCATTTGTCGGGCTAACATCAATTTCTTCTAAGTTAAAGGAAAATATAGTTGCATATGTATTTCATTTGTCGGGTGGCGGGTGCACATAATTTTTTTCCAAGTTACAGGAAAACATAATTGCATTTGTGAAGTAACTAATTAGGGATTTCACCGGTCAGTTACTTGATTGCCTTCATAATCTTCTCATGGCAGCAGGTTCAACCCTCCTTCCCCCTCTTGCACTGGTGCTCATTGAGGATCCATGGAAACATATTAATATGGCATCTTAAATATTTTGCTAGCTCATTTGTCTTAGTTATTACTCCAGGATGATTTGTGACATATTCTAGCCTTAGATTTTAATTTTTAGGTGGCTAACCTATTAGTTAAATTTGCCTTGTTTTGTGGTACACTTAGGTACTTGAACATTTGATTGTATTTGCGAGTGACCCATTCTAAATATTCATGCATTGTGGTTTTCATAGGACTGTGTACATGCTTTGTGACTTTAAATCTTATGACGGATTTGTTCTGTTTTGTTTTCATGTCCTATCTTTACAACCAGGATGATAGGAATAGCTCGTCACATGAGAAAGTTATGAGGTGAATTATACCATTGCAAGTTGTACCCCATGGTTGCACCTCATATTTTTCTATTTCTGCAGGTCCTATATTTGTGTAGTTATGTCCCCAAGTGTGTTGATCCCTATCTGCTTACTGAAGTAAACTTATTTATTTTTCTGTGTGGATTTCTACTGGCTTACTGAAGTACAACTTATTTATTTTTGTGGCGAATTAATTTCTGCTTGTTCGAACATGTTTGATGTACTTCCACGTCAAGAAGAGTGCATGAAACCCTTTACAAAGCCATTTGTATCCAGTATCCTATAGTAAAAATTCTACTGCATGTCGGTGGAGTTGAGAATTGGTGTTAATCTTTTGGAAGTGGTAGCAGACATTAATTCCAAAATGTTTGGGTTTGGTCATCGGCTTTTTTAAATACATAGAGCAGGGAATGACAAAGAGATCCCATTGGCTGAGAGGTGTTTGGCAAAAAAAGAGTAAGAGAGAGACGAGATGAGATTCGTCACTGCAGTGTAGTTGCCGCTTCTATTCGCTTTCACTGGTAAAGGAGGGAGGGAGGGAGCTCGTCAATTGTCCTGAAGCATTAACTACTGATTGCTTCTATTCTCTTTGCACAAAAGTTGAAGCTACTGATCCACCTGTTTGATGTCAAAAATACCCGGACATATGAGGGAGAAATGAGCTTCGATTTTGAAGACGACCTTAATCATTAGTTTAATTTATTTAACTAAACAGTTTTCATTAATTGTTAATTTAACTATGATGCGGAGCAAGATGAGAGCTTGGACATGTTGTGGGAGTCTGTAGCCAGCTTGAAGCACATCGCACTGCCAATCAACGAGGAGCATTGGAGACTTGTCAGCTATCAACCTTGTCTTACGGAAGTGTTTTGTAGTCATAGCACTTCATGTGTTATGAAAGTGTCAAACACCACACGTCTTCATATGCAAAAATATAATGGAAGCTATAAAGATATTTTTAGTTATTTGCATTCACTAATGTCAACTATAAATGCAGGGGTCTTCATGGTGACAACTATTATAATAGAATATGTGAAGATATCTGCTTCTTGGATGAACAATATAACTCCATAGCCCATTGTAACTTAACCAGCTTATAAGGTATGACTTAGTTAAGATAAGAGCATCACTTGGAGAAGAAGGGAGCCAAAAATCTTTTGTACTGGTACTTTCCTACCAACTAAGGTAGTTGCTTATTCCATGTGATTATCTAATTTCTTTCCCACTCTATTTTTGGTTTTCAGGGACCCATCCCTTTGGATTATGGTGAGCAAGGGGCGTTGCTTATATCCAAGTTGTTGCAAGGTGCCTTCCATCCTCAATGGTAAATTCAATGAATATTAATGTAACCCACAAAAAATAACAATATAGATGTACTGTGTACGTATATGAAGTGATGCATGTACCACTAATGATTACTTATTTTCAGATGGCACCTGATGTGTGTGCTTACATGTAATTTGATATACGCAATCAGAAAAAAATTAATAAGTGTGAAATTTGATATGCATTGCATTCGTAAGTGTACTTGAAAAAAGATAAATTAAAGCCTGTGTTAACGCACGGGCATCCTTCCTGCCCGTCTCTGCGGTTGGGGTAGCGGTGGGGCTCGGGGGACTTGGTGTCAAGGTCTTGGATTCCCGGGGGGGGGGGGGGCTGATGGTGGTGGCGCGGTACTCATGTAACGCCCCGATGCGGCTATATCTCCCACGTGTCGAGGCACGACTTAGAGGCATAACCGCATTGAAAGCAATGTCGCAAGTGAGGTAATCTTCACACAACCCATGTAATAATCAAGGGAAAGATACATAGTTGGCTTACAGTCGCCACTTCACACAGTACATAAATAAACATACATCATTCAGAGTACACTCAAGGTCCGACTACGGAACCAAAATGAAAGAAGATACCCCAAATGCTAACACAGATCCCCGAATCGTCCCAACTGGGCACCACTACTGATCATCTGGGAAAGACACATAGTAACGACCACGTTCCTCGTCGAACTCCCACTTGAGCTCGGTGGAATCATCTGACCGCCTCATCGGAACCTGCAACTGTGTTGGAAGTATCTGTGAGTCACGGGGACTCAGCAATCTCACACCCGCGAGATCAAGACTATTTAAGCTAATAGGAAGGACATAGTAGTAAAGTGGAGCTGCAGCAAGCGACTAGCATATATGGTGGCTACATCGCAAAAGAGAGCGAGAAGAGAAGCAAAGCACGGGCGTGAAACTAGTAGTGATCAAGAAGTGATCCTGAACTACTTACGTCAGACATAACCCCAACATCGTGTTCACTTCCCGGACTCCGCCGAGAAGAGACCATCACGGTAACACACGCGGTTGAGGTGTATTTTATTGAGGTCAACTTTAGGTTTTCTACAACCGGACATTAACAAATTCCCATCTGCCTCATAACCGCGGGCACGGCTTTCGAAAGATATTACCCTGCAGGGGTGTCCCAACTTAGCCCATTATAAGCTCTCACGGTCAACGAAGGATTATTCCTTCTACCGGGAAGACCCGATCAATCTCGGAATCCCGGACTACAAGACATTTCGACAGCAATAAAACAAGACCAGCAAAGCCGCCCGACAGCCGACAAATCCCGATAGGAGCTGCACATATCTCGCTCTCGTGGCACATCCGGATGAGCAGACGTCGGCAACCGAAGATGCCCCAAGTTGCCTCGGTGGCACCGCAAGTGGTTCTAGTTTGGACCAACACTCAGAGGAGCATTGGCCCGGGGTTAAAATAAGATGACCCTCGGGCTCGCGAAAACCCGGGGGAAAGGCTTAGGTGGCAAATGGTAAAACCAAAGTTGGGCCTTGCTGGACGAGTCTTATTCAAAGCGAACTGTCAAGGGGGTCCCATAAATCACCCAACCGTGTAAGGAACGCAAAATCAAGGAACATAACACCGGTATGACGGAAACTAGGGTGGCAAGAGTGGAACAAAACACCAGGCATAAGGCCGAGCCTTCCACCCTTTACCAAGTATATAGATGTATTAAACAAAGCAGATATATTTATATATTGTGATATCCCCAACAAATAAACATGTTCCAACAAGGAACAACATCTCCATGTTCCAACAAGGAACAAACTTCATCTTCACCTGCAACTAACAACGCTATAAGAGGGCTGAGCAGAGCGGTAACATAGCCAATCAACGGTTTGCTAGGAAAAGGATGGTTAGGGGCTGACATGGCAATATGGGTGGCATGATAAAGCAAGTGGTAGGCATCGCAGCATAGGCATAGCAAAAGAGCGAGCAACTAGCATAGCAAAGATAGAAGTGATTTCGAGGGTATGGTCATCTTGCCTGCAATGTTCTCAGAGTTGTCGAAAGCTTGATCCTCGAAAACGTTCTCAACAGGTTCCTCGTAAGCGTTCTCGTCTCCCGGCTCTACCCAAAGCAACAACAAAACAAGGAACCACAATAAATCACGGTGCAATGCACAATCAACATGATGCAACATGACATGAAATGCAAGATGTGATATGTAAAGCGTATGTGCACTCCGGAAGGTAAATGATGAACCAGGCATCAACTTGGCTAACCAAGCATGCCATCGGAAAGATGAGATGATTTCGGTAGAAATCGATATAGAGATCACCGGAAACGGATGCACGGGTTGGATATGACGGGCAAAACAAGAATGGTGAGAAACCTACGATAACAACATGATGAACAAAGCCATGCATGTGTGCAAACTACCTCATAGCATAAGGCAATGAAATAAGTCCAATGAAAATAACACATAACCATGGTGCAAAAAGACATGAACATAAACTTGCCCAAATGCAGAAACTAATGCCACCACTGAGTTGGTGGGATTTTTCACCCCAAAACATATATAATATGCTAGGGTTGCAGAGAAAATCATCACAAAATCATTAAGTTAAAACCTGCCTAATATGGAAGTTGATAGAATTGGCAATTTCCAGATTTGGAAATGTCCAGATTTGGACTTGCCTAAAACAGAAAAGGAAGCAATGCTGGAAAAGGAAACGTGGGGTAAAAGAAAAAAAATCATGCATAAGGGAAAGGCGCTGAGAGGCTGACAAGGGGTCCCAACTGTCATAGAGACAGTGGCAAAGGGGGTTTAAAAAGGGGGGAAGAAAACAGCCCTGGGGATTCAACCGGTCTCCCGGTGGAAACCTGCCCTCGCTACCACTGGGCTGGTCTTGGCGGCGATCGACAGAGGAAGGGCCTCGGCCCTCTACTACTACTGCTGCAGAGGAGACGCACCGGAGGAAAGCGAAAACAGAAAATAAAAAGGGGGGAATGGCGCGCCTGGGGTTCGAACCCATGTCGCCGCGGTGAGAGAGCGGGGGGTCAACCAGCTCGACTAGGGAAGGGGAGTCGGTAGATCCAGGACGCTAGCGTACTTGACCAAAACTGCCAGGCGCTGATCTAAGAACAGAGGCAACAACCGACGACGCCGGCGAGGCAACGGCGGCTACAGGGAGCTCTGCGCCCTCGGACACGACGGGCACGCACGAGGGAACTCCACGGACTCGAGAAGGGCAACCGAGCGGGCTAGCGGCATACACGCCGCCAAAACAAACTGAACCCAACTACTACGAGCACGCCGGAGCATGGCGAAGCGACAAAGACACGGGCCGGAGCCTACTCTACGGAGAACTAGCGACGACAAGAAGGAGCAGGAGGAAGTGGGGTATACCTCCTTACCCTAGGACAAGGAATCGGCGACGGAGACGGGCCGACGGCGACGAGATCGAGCTCAATATTCGCCGAACCTGACCGAGAAGAAGACCGAACGAGGCGCCGATTTAACTTGGCGCCCGGGCCTCCGTAGTCGACGCCATGGACGAGTCGACGACGAGGAAGACGACGGACAAGGTGCGGCTAGTTGGGGTGGCTGGAGAGCACGCCGGCGGCGCAGGCGCGCTCCTCAGATCGCGCCGGACCGAAAGCGGGCGGCGATCTTGGGTGGTTTCCTACCTGGCGGCGGCGGCGAGAGGGAGAGGGGAACCCTAGGGTTCGATTTGACGCGGAGAGGGGATAAGAAGGGGGCTAGGGCGACGGGGCGAGCTCACGCTCCCCGTGCTCGGGGTCCCCATGGCGCTGGCGAGAGGAAAGGGAAAGGTGGGTGAGAAGGAGAGCGCTGTCGCTGCCAGGCGGGGCCGGCGCTGCCACGTGGACGGGGGCTAGCGGGGGTAGATGCGAGCGTGGGTGCGCGAAGGCAGGGAGAGGGGAAAAGGTGCGGGCTGGCGCGCCTGCTCCCTGGGCTGCGGGGCTGCTGGGGAGAGTTGGGCCGGCTCGGGAGGCCGGAGCCCAGGTAGAGAGGGGCTAGCTGGGCTGCCCTGCTGCTGTTACCTCCTTTCTTTTCTCCTTTTCAAAAATAAAAAGGAAGAGAAAAGAAAGTGCAGAAAGAAAAGAAAAGGGTTTGAGTGAAAGGAAAATATCCCCACACTCCTGGAATTCTCCACAATTTTAATAAATTGTAATGGACATTTTTAGAGGTAGAAAAATAATGCAAGTTTGGAAATACTTCAAACTTGTGCCATTTTTGAACCTGACCATAACAACTTCAAAAAAAGGAGATTAATTGGCAGAGAGGTTTTGTGCAACAAGCAAGATTTTTAGGGAGAAGATGAACATTAATTTAGAAAGGAAATATTTAGCATTTGAAAAAGGAAGAAGTAGAGGGAAGGGGGAGATGGTAATGCAAATAGGAATGGCACATGCAACCACATGACATGCAAGGGAAAACCACAACCACATGACATGCAAGAGAACACCACAATCACATGACAAGAAGGGAAATGCAAGATGACAAGAAGCACAAATGCAATAAGGCAAAAGGAGCAAAACAAGAAAAGAGAAAAACCCAACATAACCAAACAAAAGAGGCCAAGCATGACAAGAACCCACAAGAATTGGATGAGGTCAAATTGATATATTGCCCAAAAAGGGGAAGTTTACATCCAGGGTGTTACAACACTCCACCACTACAAGAGGATCTCGCCCCAGATCTAGGACTGAAAGAACTCCGGATATTCGAACGGAGGTGATCCTCACGCCCCTGTAGCTTCTCGGTCGGAATGGTGTGACCACTTCACTTTCAGGAATTTGATTGACTTGTTGCAGTCTTGCGCCGGTTTCTTCAAGAATAGCAACGGGTGCTCATGGTAAGAGAGATCTTCTTGAAGGTCAATCTCTTCGGGTTGATAGTGCGTTCAGAGTCTTGAAGCACTTGCGGTTGTGACACGTGAAACACATCGTGCACGCTTGCAAAGTTGGATGGAAGCTCGTTGATAGGCGAGATCGCTTCTTTTCCCAATGATCTTGAAAGGACCCACGATCTAGGGGCAAGCTTCCTTTGATACCGGGTTTACGAGTACCTTTCATTGAGAGACGCGAGGTAGACATGGTCTCCGATTTCAAAAGCCACATCACGGTGCTTATCATCATAATAGCTCTTCCGCGCGATTATGCAGCTTTGAGATTCTCACGAATGACCTTGCACATTTCTTCCGCTTCGTGATCAAGTCATTGCCAAGAAGTTGGCTTTCACCTGTCTCGCACTAATTGAGAGGAGTACGGCACTTTCGCCATAGAGAATTTCAATGGGGCCTTGCCCAACTCGCTTGGAAGCTGTTGTTGTAAGAGAACTCGCATATGGAAGACAATCTTCCCACTTCATACCGAAGGAAATGACACAAGCCCTGAGCATATCTTCAAGAATTTGATTTACTCGCCGACTTGGCCACTTGTTTGAGGATGGAAAGCTGTGCTGAAACGAATGTTGGTGCCCATGGCCTTCAAAAGACTCCCAAAACTTGGAGGTAAAGATGCTGCCACGGTCCAAGAGATCACTTGTGGAATGCCGCAAGGAGACAATCCTGAGGTGTAAAGCTCGCCAACCGAGCTGCAGTGATGGATTCTTTGATAGGAAGAAAATGAGCCACTTTAGTCAGCTTGTCAATGACAACAAAGATAGCATCATTTCCACGCTTGGACTTTGGAAAGCCACCACGAAGTCCATTTCAATATGATCAAACTTCCATTCAGGAATAGCAAGAGGTTGGAGGAGACCAGCTGGTCTTTGGTGTTCTGCTTTCACTCTTCCGCAGACATCACACTCATTCACGAATTGAGCAATTTCTCGCTTCATTCGAGTCCACCAATATGACTGCTTGAGGTCATGGTACATCTTCGCATTTCCGGATGGATGGATAGAAGCGAATTGTGAGCCTCGCTCATAATGACTTTTCAGAGATCACCCTTAGGAACCATAATCCGTCCTCAAAGAACAGAGTGTCTTTGTCATCAACGTGGAAGCACTTGTACTTGGAAATGCCCTTGTCGATACCACGCTTCACTTTCTTCACCATGGCATCCGAAGTTGAGCCTCACGAATCTGATCTTCCAAAGTAGGAGAGACTATGAGGTTGGCAAGAAAGCCTTGAGGAACAACTTGAAGATTCAGCTTATGAAAAGATTCACAGAGATCCGCTGAAAGGGCTTGAGGATTAGACTGCAAAGAAGCTTTCCTGCTCAAAGCATCTGCAATGACATTGGCTTTGCCCGAGTATACTCAATACTTGGGTTGTACTCTTGAATCATTTCACCCATCGAGTCTGCCTCGAGGTTGAGGTTGGGCTGAGTGAAAATGTACTTGAGACTCTTGTGATCGGTGAAAATGTCCACTTTCCTTCCCAACAAGAGATGTCTCCACGTAATCAATGCATGGACAACGCCGCCAACTCAAGATCGTGAGTGGGGTAGTTCTTCTCGTTGGGCTTCAATCAAGCGAGAGGTATAAGCCACAACTCTCTTCTCTTGCATTAACACAGACCGAGACCTTGAAGAGAAGCATCACAGAAAACTTCATATGGCTTGGATTCATCAGAGGAGTCGAACAGAGCTGTGACGAGTTTCTCTTTGAGGGTATTGAAAGCAACGCCACACTCGGAGACCGTACATACTTCACCGCTTCGAGAAGGTTGGAAAGAGGCTTTGCAATCTTGGAGAAGTTCTCAACAAATCTTCGCAATAGCTTGCAAGACCAAGAAAATCATGGAGCTGCTTGACATTCGAGGAGGTTCCCAATTCACAATTGCGGACACCTTCTCGGGATCAACAGCGATGCCCTTGGCGAGATGATATGACCAAGATAAAGCACTTCATCAAGCCGAATTCACATTTGGAGAACTTAGCATAGAATTGGTACTCTCGAGCTTGTCTAGCACCAATCGCAAATGTTTGGCATGATCCTTCTTATTCTTGGAGAAGACCAAAATATCATCAAGATAGACCAAGACGAATTCATTGGTGTAGGGGTTGAATATGAAGTTCATCATCCGAGAGAATGTTGGAGGAGCATTGACGAGGCCGAAAGACATGACAAGATATTCATAAGAACCAAAGCTTGTTCTCGAATGCTGTCTTGGGAATATCTTGTTCACGAATGCGAATCTGATGATACCCCATACGAAGGTCAAGCTTAGAGAACACCGTAGCACCTTTGAGTTGCTCGAAAAGCTCATTGATGTTGGGAAGTGGATACTTGTTCTTGATTGTCTTCTTATTCAATGGACGGTAATCGACACAAAGTCGGTCCGAGCCATCCTTCTTCCGGACAAAAGAACACCACAACCCCAAGGAGATGAACTCGGTCCGATCAAACCCAGACGCTCTTGTTCATCGAGCTGCTTCTTCAATTCCTCAGCTCATCAGGTCCAAGCTTGTATGGACGCTTGCAAACGGGTTCGATGCGTGCTCAAGATCGATAACTAACTCAATCGGCCGATGAGGAGGCATACCCGGAAGCTCTTCCGAAAGACATCTTGGTACTCACAAACGATCGAATCGAGAGATGGCATTCAATTCGCCCTTCTCATTGAGAGAAAACAACCAATTGTTTCATCACGAGAGGCATAGATGATCACATCATTAGAAGAATGAGTCAATTGAATTTCCGCAGCACAATCAAGCTGAGCTTTGTGCCGATAAAGCCACCCATTCCGAGAATAAGATCAATATCCGAGTCGCCAAGAACCACCGGTTTAGAAAGAAATCTATAATCGCCCATCTTGATACCGACATTCGGAACGAAAACTCGAGAAGTCATCTGTTTACCCGGGGATATGATCTTCAAAGGAACAGGAGTCTCTTCTGTCACCAACTCATGCTTGGCAACAAAAGGTCTTGAGATGAAAGAAAGCGATGCACCAGTATCAAATAAGACTTTTGCAGGAATATCATTAACAAGAAGATTACCCATTAGCACATATGAAGAATCCTCTGCCTGAGCTGCATTCATCATATTGACCTTGGCATACTTTGGATTATGCTTGACCACTGCATTGCTGGAAGATTTCACAGGAGGAGGAGGCGGAAGACGCCTCTGGTTGAAGCACTTATTCAAGATAGTGACCCTTCTGCGACACTTGTTGCAAGTGACCTCGAGAGCGGACGGTGGTAAGGAGCACTTGACCTTGGAGCTTGAGAATTAGACTTGTTCTGATAGCTTGGGTTGGGTGGGTGGGAAGGTCCACGGCCACCTGAGTTCTTCTCATTGTAAGGCCGACGGAACGGAGGAGGGGCAGATAAAACTTCGCTGCTTGGCTGCCACTTGAGAGGACGAGGAGGACTGAATCTGCATCCCTGATTATCTTCTTAGAAGCCTCGATTTGAGCTGTGCCGCTTCTTGCTTGAGAGCCATGTTGTAGAAATCATCATACTTATCTGCTCAAACAGCACAAGAGGTAATTGCAGATCTTCCTCGCACCACCCCCGAACCGATAGATCATACTCCTTTCATCGTGTACATCTTGCTTAGCAAAACGAAGCGAAGCTCGAACTGGATATTGTATTGATAGATGACAAGGTGCCCTGCTTGAGATTGCGGAACTCCTCACGCTTGCTCTCAACAACACTCTTCGAATGTGATGAGCTCGAAATCACGGCGAACTCATCCTGTAATGACACGACCTCCTCTCGAATCTTTGTATTGTCGGAACCACTCAGCAGCTTGATCCTTGAGTTGAAACGATGCAAACTTGACAAAGTCCTCGTGTCCGACATTGCTACACCAAAGTGCTTGCAGATATCCACTAACCAATCATCGCCGTCTGCTGCCTCAACACGTAAACCGAAAGACTTCGCTGATTAGCGAGGAACCGATCGAGAGTAGCAAAGTGTGGCTGATTGTTGCCTTGACCTTGATTGCCTTGATTGCCTTGATTGCCTTGCCCTGAGTACGTTCTTGCAAGAGCTGCAAAATCATCTCGAGCATTGGCATTGGTGGCTGCCATAATAGCTTGCCACGCTCGGAGGCGGAGGTGGAGGTGGAGGTGGAGGATTGACTGATCCCCATCATTGCGATCCGGATTCGACGCTGCATGGAGCCATCCTGAAGAGGGTGACATCCGTTAGTCCTTTGATAGACAAAAGATAAGTAGAATCAACGGATAGAAATTGCAACATATAGTCTTCACAATAAACATTCGAACAAGAATGAACGAATGAATTCCAAAGTTAATCATCACACATCCATTAAGGTGAGAAGCCACTTAGATAAAGGATATGGAAAACAACATCTGTCTTAGAAACAAATCGAATATCACAATTGAAAACAAAAGGTTGGCTTCAAGAATGAGCCGGAACAAACACATGATAGAGATTTCGTCCAAAGTGTTCGTGGTGGGGCCCACACGGACACGACGTATAGCGGACGTCACGAATGACTAACAAGACGTCCCCGAATCAGCATAGCCAAGGATTCTTTAAGACGCCTCGCGACCATCGTAGAATCGACCGTGAATGGGCGGACCACTAGACGTTGAACCCCAATCTCAAATCATACATCCGTCGGAAAGAATATCCCGTAAGCTACTAGAATTCCCACCTATAAACTCCCAAACTTTCTGGTTATGCAATCTGGTGTTGGGGATACAGGGACACAAAATATATCACCCAAACTAACAATACCTAGATCCAAATTGTATCCATCCGTCAACACATAACCAAGAAATCCTCGGAAATCGTGGTACCTCGACCTTCAAAAACATCCGTTATGCAAGTCATGGCAATATTCCCTTTTCGCCACAAAGATCGGGCTATCAGGGTTATCTCACCAACAACTGCACAAAAGAGATTTCGATGTCGGCAAAACTCGTATTCCGAATCTGCAACGATAAAATTGTGACGACAACACCTCGGAGCTCAACTCCCGGACACCGCCACAACCCCTAAATGTCGAGGCACCAAGAACAATGTTCTCGCCACAAAACCATCGAACGATTCCAAGATACCCACGTGATCCTAAAAATTTTTAGTGAAATTTGAGAAGAGGAGAGTCAAAACTCTACGCCAGATACCTCACCGAGAGACGAAGGACCGGGAAGTAAAAGAATCCTACTCTCGATATATATAATCCTAAGACTCAAAACATTTTCCATTCTAGACTCAACAACGCCAAGAAACAACCAAGTAGGGGCTCCTAAGTCGGGAAGGCTCGATTACCAACTTAGAACGCCGATGCGGCTATATCTCCCACGTGTCGAGGCACGACTTAGAGGCATAACCGCATTGAAAGCAATGTCGCAAGTGAGGTAATCTTCACACAACCCATGTAATAATCAAGGAAAGATACATAGTTGGCTTACAATCGCCACTTCACACAAGACATAAATAAACATACATCATTCGAGTACACTCAAGGTCCGACTACGGAACCAAAATGAAAGAAGATACCCCAAATGCTAACACAGATCCCGAATCGTCCCAACTGGGCACCACTACGATCATCTGGAAAGACACATAGTAACGACCACGCCTCGTCGAACTCCCACTTGAGCTCGGTGGAATCATCTGCACCGCCTCATCGGAACCTCGCAACTGTGTTGAAGTATCTGTGAGTCACGGGACTCAGCAATCTCACACCCGCGAGATCAAGACTATTTAAGCTAATAGGAAGGACATAGTAGTAAAGTGGAGCTGCAGCAAGTTTACTAGCATATATGGTGGCTACATCGCAAAAGAGAGCGAGAAGAGAAGCAAAGCACGGCGTGAAACTAGTAGTGATCAAGAAGTGATCCTGAACTACTTACGCCGACATAACCCCAACATCGTGTTCACTTCCCGGACTCACCGAGAAGAGACCATCACGGTAACACACGCGTTGAGGTGTATTTTATTGAGGTCAACTTTAGGTTTTCTACAACCGACATTAACAAATTCCCATCTGCCTCATAACCGCGGGCACGGCTTTCAAAGATATTACCTGCAGGGTGTCCCAACTTAGCCCATTATAAGCTCTCACGGTCAACGAAGGATTATTCTTCTACCGAAGACCCGATCAATCTCGAATCCCGGACTACAAGACATTTCGACAGCAATAAAACAAGACCAGCAAAGCCGCCTGACAGCCGACAAATCCCGATAGGAGCTGCACATATCTCGTTCTCGTGGCACATCCGGATGAGCAGACGACGGCAACCAAGATGCCCCAAGTTGCCTCGTGGTGGCACCGCAAGTGGTTTAGTTTGGACCAACACTCGAGGAGCATTGGCCCGGGGTTAAAATAAGATGACCCTCGGCTCGCGAAACCCGGGAAAAGGCTTAGGTGGCAAATGGTAAAACCAAAGTTGGGCCTTGCTTTGGACGAGTCTTATTCAAAGCGAACTGTCAAGGGGTCCCATAAATCACCCAACCGTAAGGAACGCAAAATCAAGGAACATAACACCGTATGACGGAAACTAGGGTGGCAAGAGGAACAAAACACTGTGCATAAGGCCGAGCCTTCCACCCTTTACCAAGTATATAGATGTATTAAACAAAGCAGATATATTTATATATTGTGATATCCCCAACAAATAAACATGTTCCAACAAGGAACAACATCTCCATGTTCCAACAAGGAACAAACTTCATCTTCACCTGCAACTAACAACGCTATAAGAGGGCTGAGCAGAGCGTAACATAGCCAATCAACGGTTTGCTAGGAAAAGGATGGTTAGGGCTGACATGGCAATATGGGTGGCATGATAAAGCAAGTGGTAGGCATCGCAGCATAGGCATAGCAAAAGAGCGAGCAACTAGCATAGCAAAGATAGAAGTGATTTCGAGGGTATGGTCATCTTGCCTGCAATGTTCTCGAGTTGTCGAAAGCTTGATCCTCGAAACGTTCTCAACAGGTTCCTCGTAAGCGCTTCGCCTCCGCCTCTACCCAAAGCAACAACAAAACAAGGAACCACAATAAATCACGGTGCAATGCACAATCAACATGATGCAACATGACATGAAATGCAAGATGTGATATGCAAAGCGATGTGCACTCCGAAGGTAATGATGAACTGCATCAACTTGGCTAACCAAGCATGCCATCGAAAGATGAGATGATTTCGTAGAAATCGATATAGAGATCACCGAAACGGATGCACGGGTTGGATATGACGGGCAAAACAAGAATGGTGAGAAACCTACGATAACAACATGATGAACAAAGCCATGCATGTGTGCAAACTACCTCATAGCATAAGGCAATGAAATAAGTCCAATGAAAATAACACATAACCATGGTGCAAAAAGACATGAACATAAACTTGCCCAAATGCAGAAACTAATGCCACCACTGAGTTGGTGGGATTTTTCTACCCCAAAAACATATATAATATGCTAGGGTTGCAGTAGAGAAATCATCACAAAATCATTAAGTTAAAACCTGCCTAATATGGAAGTTGACAGAATTGGCAATTTCCAGATTTGGAAATGTCCAGATTTGGACTTGCCTAAAACAGAAAAGGAAGCAATGCTGGAAAAGGAAACGTGGGGTAAAAGAAAAAAAATCATGCATAAGGGAAAGGCGCTGAGAGGCTGACAAGGGGTCCCAACTGTCATAGAGACAGTGGCAAAGGGGGTTTAAAAAGGGGGGAAGAAAACAGCCCCAGGGGGATTCGAACCCGGGTCTCCCCGGTGGAAACCTGCCCTCGCTACCATCGGGCTGGTGGGCGGCGATCGACAGAGGAAGGGCCTCGCCCTCTACTACTACTGCTGCAGAGGAGACGACCGAGGAAAGCGAAAAGAGAAAATAAAAGGGGAATGGCGCTACCGGGTTCGAACCTGTGTCGCCAGGTGAGAGAGCGGGGTCAACCAGCTCGACTAGGGAAGGGGAGTCGGTAGATCCAGGACGCTAGCGTACTTGACCAAAACTGCCAGGCGCTGATCTAAGAACAGAGGCAACAACCGACGACGCCGGGCAGGCAACGGCGGCTGCTGGAGCTCGCGCCGGACACGACGGGCACGCACGAGGAACTCCACGGACTCGAGAAGGGCAACCCGAAAGGGCTAGCGGCATACACGCCGCCCAAAACAAACTGAACCCAACTACTACGAGCACGCCGAGCATGGCGAAGCGCGACAAAGACACGGGCCGAGCCTACTTACGGAGAACTAGCGACGACAAGAAGGAGCAGGAGGAAGTGGGGTATACCTCCTTACCCTAGGACAAGGAATCGGCGACGGAGACGGGCCGACGGCGACGAGATCGAGCTCAATATTCGCCGAACCTGACCGAGAAGAAGACCAAACGAGGCGCCGATTTAACTTGGCGCCCGGCCTCAGAGTCGACGCCGTGGACGAGTCGACGACGAGGAAGACGACGGACAAGGTGCGGCTAGTTGGGGTGGCCGGAGAGCACGCCGGCGGGCGCAGGCGCTGCCTCAGATCGCGCGGACCGAAAGCGGGCGGCGATCTTGGTGGTTTCACCGGCGGCGCGGCGAGAGGGAGAGGGAACCCTAGGGTTCGATTTGACGCGAGAGGGGATAAGAAGGGGCTAGGGCGACGGGCGAGCTCACGCCCCGTGCTCGGGTCCCCATGGCGCCGGGCGAGAGGAAAGGGAAAGGTGGGTGAGAAGGAGAGCTGCCGCTGCCGGCGGGGCCGGCGCTGCCACGTGGACGGGGCTAGCGGGGTAGATGCGAGCGGGGTGCGCCAAGGCAGGGAGAGGGAAAAGGTGCGGCTGGCGCGCTGCTCCTCGGGCTGCGGGCTGCTGGGAGAGTTGGGCCGCCTGGGAGGCCGGAGCCTGTAGAGAGGGGCTAGCTGGGCTGCCTCTGCTGCCACATTTACCTCCTTTCTTTTCTCCTTTTCAAAAATAAAAGGAAGAGAAAAGAAAGTGCAGAAAGAAAAGAAAAGGGTTTGAGTGAAAGGAAAATATCCCCACACTCCTGGAATTCTCCACAATTTTAATAAATTGTAATGGACATTTTTAGAGGTAGAAAAATAATGCAAGTTTGGAAATACTTCAAACTTGTGCCATTTTTGAACCTGACCATAACAACTTCAAAAAAAGGAGATTAATTGGCAGAGAGGTTTTGTGCAACAAGCAAGATTTTTAGGGAGAAGATGAACATTAATTTAGAAAGGAAATATTTAGCATTTGAAAAAGGAAGAAGTAGAGGGAAGGGGGAGATGGTAATGCAAATAGGAATGGCACATGCAACCACATGACATGCAAGGGAAAACCACAACCACATGACATGCAAGAGAACACCACAATCACATGACAAGAAGGGAAATGCAAGATGACAAGAAGCACAAATGCAATAAGGCAAAAGGAGCAAAACAAGAAAAGAGAAAAAACCCAACATAACCAAACAAAAGAGGCCAAGCATGACAAGAACCCACAAGAATTGGATGAGGTCAAATTGATATATTGCCCAAAAAGGGGAAGTTTACATCCAGGGTGTTACAACTCATGGGCAGAGCTCGTGCCTCAGTGCTGCACGGCCGTGTGGGCGGCGTGGTAGCTGGGGTGTGGCGTTCAGTGGCGGTGAGTGTTGGCCGGGGTGAAAACCTACTCTATCTTCGGATGGACTGGCAACGGCGAAGATCGCTCCCTTCTTGAAGGCATCGTTGCGGCTATCATTGCCCGTCGTGTTGCTCTAGGGGAAACTCTGATCCTCGGACTGGGCGGTGGCGGTGCTCCGGTGCCGTATCCTTCCTGAAGGCGCCGCCTTGGAGCCCACGGTTCGTCATATGCGGCTTCCCTTCTTCGCGTTGTTCACGGATGAAGCCCCAGGCGAGTCTTGTAGTGGGTGAGTGCGGTTGTACTAGGGTGTGTGTTGCTGCGCTCAGTGCCTATGTATCCTGCCTTGGGTGTGTGCCCGTTTGTGGTGGGTGAGTGCGGTTGTACGGGACACTGTTGATCTATGCTTTATATATAAAGTGGGGCGAGCCTTTTTCAGCAAAGAAAGCGGTAGAGAAGACTGTGTTTTTGGACCTTCAGGTGAAGCGTGAATTATAACATTGTGATATCAAATTATTGTTCATTGATTGTTTGATCAAGTTGTTGACACATGTTTGATGTATGATAATTTTGAGATGTGAAGTATGTATCTGAATCAAGTATCGTCCACTTATTCTTTGATTTTATCGGTTTTGCTAAATCTCATATGTGACTTTTTGTTATTGTTGTGTCACTAACTTTCTTCTTTGCACGAGGCCAAAGACAAGGATGACATGAGGAGAGCTGGCCACGGCGAGGCCGAGCCGTGTACGAGTGGGAGCGAGTCCGAGACTTAACCAATAAGGGTGCATCGGGGTGTGGGTGGGGGAGGGGGACATCGGAGTTGTTCATTGAGGATGGTCGGGCGAAACCCACATGGTGGTCGGGGAGGTTGAGGGAGGGAGGAGGTGATAGCCGCTGTTCATGGGATGGAGGCAGGCAATTAGGCTTGGGTAGGGCACGATGGAAGAAGAGTAACCGTCATGGGAAAGGAGCGAGAAGATGAATAGGTGGTAGCGTGTTCCTAACCGTTGGATATTGATTTGATGGCCGTAAATAGAAGTGACTGACGTGAAGAGTATTGTCAAGTACCTGATGTATGGGTTCCCTCTTAATTTATTTTCAATCATTTTCCCGTAGCAACGCACGGGCATTCTACTAGATTTAGTAGGAGGACTTGGAGTATTCTTTACGGAAGAAAAAGCGGTTCCCAAGTTGGTAATAATATCGTCAAGTTTATCGATCCTAGTGGAATCCTGATTTATTTTCTCATTAACTATGGGTTCCTTCTCTTTAATATTTTTCAAAGTGACTCCTACTTTAGATCCATATTGAGAGATTCGGTTGTGGATCTTTTTATCCAAATTTTCAATTGATTCTACGGTAGCAACCTTATTATCAATAATTTCAAGCCTTTGCATTACATGCTCCAAAGTCAACATAGTTCCATTAACCAATAGAGGGGGTGAGCCAAACAAATCTATCATAGCATTATAAGAATCAAAAGTATGGCTACCTAAGAAATTCCCTCCGGTAATGGTATCAAGGATATATCTATACCAAGGATTAGCACCTACATAAAAATTGCAGAGAAGAACAGAAGTAGATTGCTTCCTGGTAGATCTATTTTGAGCATTGCAAATTCTATACCAAGCATCTTTTAGATTTTCTCCCTCCCTTTGCTTAAACTTTAGAACTTCATTCTCGGGAGACAACAGAGAAGATAGAGGACTAGCCATAAAGACAAGCAAGCAAAAAAGAGGCGAACGGAAGAGAGAGGGCGAATAAAGCGGCAAGGGTGAAGTGGGGGAGAGGAAAACGAGAGGCAAATGGCAAATAATGTAATGCGGGAGATAAGGGATTGTGATGGGTACTTGGTATGTTGACTTTACAGAGACCTCCCGCAACGGCGCCAGTAAATTCTTCTTGCTACCTCTTGAGCACTCGCGTTGGTTTTCCCTTAAAGAGGAAAGGGTGATGCAGCAAAGTAGCGTAAGTATTTCCCTCAGTTTTTGAGAACCAAGGTATCAATCCAGTAGGAGGCTACGCGCGAGTCCCTCACACCTGCACAATAAAATAAATCCTCACAACCAACGCGATAAGGGGTTGTCAATCCCTTCACGGTCACTTACAAGAGTGAGATCTGATAGATATGATAGAATAATATTTTTGGTATTTTTGTGATAAAGATGCAAAGTAAAATAAAATCAAAGTAAAAAGCAAAAGCAATAACAAAGTGTTGGAAGATTAATATGATGAAGATAGACCCGAGGGCCATAGGTTTCACTAGTGGCTTCTCTTAAGAGCATAAGTATTTTATGGTGGGTGAACGAATTACTATTAAGCAATTGATAGAATTGAGCATAGTTATGAGAATATCTAGGTATGATCATGTATATAGGCATCACGTCCGAGACAAGTAGACCGGCTCCTGCCTGCATCTACTACTATTACTCCACTCATCGACCGCTATCCAGCATGCATCTAGAGTATTAAGTTCATGAAAATAGAGTAACACCTTAAGCAAGATGAGGGAAAAATTAATGCAATATGACAAAAACCCCATCTTGTTATCCTCGATGTCAACAATACAATACGTGCCTTGCTGCCCCTACTGTCACTGGGAAAGGACACCGCAAGATTGAACCCAAAGCTAAGCACTTCTCCCATTGCAAGAAAGATCAATCTAGTAGGCCAAACCAAACTGATAATTCGAAGAGACTTGCAAAGATAACCAATCATACATAAAAGAATTCAGAGAAGATTCAAATATTGCTCATAGATAATCTTGATCATAAACCCACAATTCATCGATCTCAACAAACACACCGCGAAAAGAAGATTACATCAAATAGATCTCCACGAGAGAGGGGGAGAACATTGTATTGAGATCCAAAAAGAGAGAAGAAGCCATCTAGCTACTAACTATGGACCCCGAAGGTCTGAGGTAAACTACTCACACTCCATCCGAGAGGCTATGGTGTTGATGTAGGAGCCCTCGATGATGGATGCCCCCTCCGGCGGAGCTCCGGAACAGGCCCCAAGATGGAATCTCGTGGTTACAGAATGTTGCGGCGGTGGAATTAGGTTTTGGCCCGTGTCCGATCGCTTGGGGGCAATGAGGTATATATAGGAGGAAGAAGTATGTCGGTGGAGCAACATGGGGCCCACGAGGGTGGAGGGCGCCTCACCTCGTGGGCCTCCCGGAAGCTTCTTTCACGTAGGGTCCAAGTCTCGGATCATGTTCGCTCAAAAATCACGCCCCGGTTTCATTCCGCTTGGACTCCGCTTGATATTCTTTTTCTGCTAAACTCAAATAGGCAAAAACAGCAATTCGGGCCGGGCCTCCGTTAATAGGTTAGTCCCAAAAATAATATAAAAGTGGATAATAAAGCCCAATATTGTCCAAAACAGTAGATAATATAGCATGGAGCAATAAAAAATTATAGATACATTGGAGACGTATCAAGCAGCAATTTGGAAAATTATTCAGTGTTCATGCCCCTGTTTTTGTTCTTCAGTTAACAGAGTGCACACCCAAAATTAGTTTCAAGTAAAAAATAATCTAGGCTGCCGAATAGATGTTGGGCAGTGAGGAAATAACCACGCCCAAAGAGAAACCAGCCCACCCGCATAGGGGCACCAGCCCTTTTTTATAGCATAGAGGCACCCATGTTTAACAAAAAATGGTTCGACTAAATAAAATGTTGCTTGGGCAAATAAACCTCTAGCAAACATATACTTCTCGACTTGTTTTTTCTTTGGCCAAATTTCTATTCATGGAACAACGTAAATAAAAATGCGGCAAAATGCAAAGAGGTAGCACATGGCACATGTTTTACTTGCGCCCGTTTTACTCTTGTTAGCTCATAGAAAATTGACTTCTTTTAATGTTTCAAAAACTCTGTTACTTGTTTTTGTTCATGGAATAATGTAAATAAAAAATCCACTAAAAAGAAATTATTTGTGGCTTGTGTAAAAAAGAGAAATTTCATTTTTTTCACGAGTCATTTTTTGTCCTTTACAGTCCAAAAAAGTTGCCTTTTCACATTTTGAAATGCATTTTTTAATAATGAGTGTATCTAGACCTACAAGCCAAACACCATGCAACTTAAATAAGTAGCAAGAACTTAATATATAATAGAAAGACACATAATATAGATAGTTCGATCGGGGAAACCAAGCCCACAGCGAGTACCCATAGTATGCTTACAACTTAAAAGACATAACACAAATATAGATAGATTTAGCTAAAAAAAGTAGATAGATCCTGGCCGCTGCCTTCCTTGCTCTCCTTGCTCCTCCGGGTGCCCTTCACTCCTCCTCCGGGGCGTTGTCGACGGGGTATGACAGAGTGTGCATGCGCTCCGCGGTGGGGAAGATGTTGGTGTAGTCCGTGAAGATGTTCTGGGTGGTGAAAGCGATGAAACCAGAACCACACCAAAACATGCGGCCGAGGAGGTAGAACGCGTCGAAGGGGTTGGTGAAGTGGGAAATTATAGCAACCACAACCCCATTGTGGATGACCTCCTCGACTTGGTACATCCTTGGAGATCCCCAGGGGAGGTGGCGGTAGCCGGGCCCAAGGAAGAAGTTAGTGAACTCCCATGTGCCCCTCCATATTGACATCGCCCACACACGGAGTGTGTTCTCGACGTACACCCCGGCGGGGTAGAGCCTCTCCGGCACGGTGGGAGGGAAAGCGGTAGGATGGCCCGGTGTACTGGATGGCTGTAGCGGCCTGGTTTTGGGGTTGTTTGTGGTAAGAAGAAGAAGGACAGATGAAGATGGGAGAGGATGGGAGATGGATGAGGGTGTGAGAGGAGGAGGAAGATGATGGGTGTCTTAAATAGCCCAGTGCGACGTGTTTTTTGACTGGTTTCACACCGGGTGGAAGTAATGAGCGGGCGGCGTTGGGTGGCATCGAGAGTGTGTACATACGCGTGGGAAACCCAAGGTTGCATCAATAGCCAGGCTGCGACGTTTCAGTTCACGCGGTTGTGCCGTCGGTCGGGGGTTCACGCCTGTTCAGTCTTATCTGCGTGTGCCGCCCGTGCATGCATGCATCGTAGGCTGGTCGCTCGCATGCATGGTAATGTAGCTTGCTGGCTGATGTCTACTATGCAACTTTATTCTTGTAGACACTTGTTGGGCCTCCAAGCTCAGAGTTTTGTAGGAAAGTAGCAATTTTCCCTCAAGTGGATGACCTAAGGTTTATCAATCCGTGGGAGGTGTAGGATGAAGATGGTCTCTCTCAAACGACCCTGCAATCAAATACAAGAAATCTCTTGTGTCCCCAACACACCCAATACAATGGCAAATTGTATAGGTGCACTAGTTCGGCGAAGAGATGGTGATAAAAGTGTAATATTGATGGTAGAAATATATTTTTATAATCTGAATAAATAAAAACAGTAAGGTAGCAAATAGTAAATGGGCACAAAACGGTATTGCAATGCTTAAAAATGAGGCCTAGGGTCCGTACTTTCGCTAGTGCAATCTCTCAACAATGCTAATATAATTGGATCATATAACTATCCCTCAACGTGCAACGAAGAATCACTCCAAATTTCTTATCTAGCGGAGAGCCTAACAATAAATTGTTTGTAGGGTACGAAACCACCTCAAAGCTATTCTTTCCGTTCTATCTATTCAAGAGTTCGTACTAAAATAACACAAAGCTATTCTTTTTGTTCGATCTATCCTAGAGTCCGTACTAAAATAACACCGAAGCAAATTCATATTCATAATACTCAATCCAACACAAAGAACTTCAAAGAGTGCCCCGAGATTTATACCGGAGAAATTAAAGACAAGAACGTGCATCAACCCCTATGCATAGATTACCCCAATGTCACCTCGGGAATCCGTGAGTTGAGTGCCAAAACATATATCAAGTGAATCAATACGATACCCCATTGTCACCACGAGTATTCAATTGCAAGACATATATCAAGTGTTCTCAAATCCATAAAATTATTCCATCCGATAACAATGAAATCTCAAAGGGAAAACTCAATTCATCACAAGATAGAGAGGGGAAAACACCATATGCTCTGACTATATTAACAAAGCCTGCGATACATCAAGATAGTGACATCTCAAGAACACGAGAGAGAGAGAGAGAGAGAGAGAGAGAGAGAGAGAGATTAAACACATAGCTACTGGTACAAACCCTCAGCCCCGAGGGTGGACTACTCCCTCCTCATCATGGTGGCCGCCGGGATGATGAAGATGGCCACCGGTGATGATTCCCCCCTCCGGCAGGGTGCCGTAACGGAGTCTAGATTGGTTTTCGGTGGCTACAGAGGCCTGCGATGGCGGAACTTCTGATCTAGGGCTACTTCTGATGGTTTCTCTATTTATAGGATTTTGGGCGTCGCTTTCACGGTAAGATGGGCCGCGAGGTGAGCACAAACCACCGAGGCACGGGCAAGGGCCCAGGTGCGCCCCGGTGTCTTGTGCCCTACTGCTTCACCTTCTGGTCCTTCCACGAAGCTTCGGGGGTCTATTTTGTTCCAAAAAAATCATCAAAAAGTTTCATCCAATTCCAAGAACTTTTATTTCTGCACAAAAAACAACACCACGGTAGTTCTGCTGAAAACAGCATCAGTCCGGGTTAGTTCCATGCAAATCATACCAAAACCATATAAAATTGTTGTAAACATGGCATGAATACTTCATAAATTATAGATACGTTGGAGACGTATCAGCATCCCTGAGTGAGTCCTGGATTAGGGGGTGTCCGGATGGCCGGACTATAACCTTTGGCCGGACTCCTGGACTATGAAGATACAAGATTGAAGACTTCGTCACGTGTCCGGATGGGACTTTCCTTGGCGTGGAAGGCAAGCTTGGCGATACGGATATGTAGATCTCTCCCATTGTAACCGACTGCTTAACCCTAACCCTCTCCGGCCTATATGAATCGGAGGGTTTTAGTCCGTGGGGACTAACAACAATCATACCATAGGCTAGCTTCTAGGTTTAGCCTCTCGATCTTGTGGTAGATCTACTCTTGTACTACCCATATCATCAATATTAATCAAGCAGGAGTAGGGTTTTACCTCCATCGAGAGGGCCCAACCTGGGTAAAAACATCGTGTCCCTTGTCTCCTGTTACCATCCGCCTAGACGCACGCTTCGGGACCCCTACCCGAGATCCGCCGGTTTTGACACCGACATTGGTGCTTCATTGAGAGTTCTTCTGTCGTCACCTTTAGGCCCGATGGCTCCTCCGATCATCAACAATGATGCAGTCCAGGTGAGACTTTTCTCCCGGACAGATCTTCGATTCGGCGGCTTTGCATCGCGGGCCAATTCGCTGGCCATCCGGAGCAGATCGAAGCTACGCCCGCCATCGGTCAGATTTGGAATTTTGAACTACACGGCGGACGTCCGCGGAGACTTGATCTTCGACGGGGTCGAGCCACATCCAAGCGCGCCGCACTGTCACGATGGGCATGATCTAGCTCGCCGCTGAACAAGGCCCTCGAGGTCGCATCAGGTCCGCCCGACCCTTAGCTCGGAGCCGACTGCGCCAATCAAGGACGGGTGGCTGGACACCGCCTCGGGGGCTGCAATCTCTACGGCGATCGAGCCAAACACCATACCTGTCCTTTGAGAAGCTCGTGACTCCAAGGTGCCGGACTCCTCTCCGGACTCCGAACCTTCCGCTCCCCTGCCAATCGAATCCGATTACGCCGATCATGGAGTTCACCGCGACATCTTTCAGACTCTCCTTTCAGCGACATTCTGAATTCACTAAAGTATCTCTTTATCGAGAGCCCTGGACGGACTATGGTCAGCAAGGTAGGGATGCGACGACGAAGAAATTCAAAGCCCACCCACCACCCACTTCAGAGCCACCGCCAACGATTTAACCGACATGCTCGACTTGACCAAGACATCGACGGTATGGACGCCGATGCAGGAGATTTACCAAAACCAGCGACACAGGCAATCGAAGGCCACCTCGTCAGATGACATATACATGGTGGACACCCCAAAGGAAGGAATGGCGATGGAACAACGGAGGATGACCCTCCAAGAAACAGCCTAAGCGCCGGCGCTGGGGCGCCGCTTAAATCCCGCCACAAAAAAACGGCGATTCCGCACGGAGATAATAACACCCGGACAAGGTCGAAGACAATCCCTCCAAAGAAGATTCGCGCAGAGGATGGAGAAGCCAGCCTCATGAGAGAGCGCGCATGAGAGGTAGAGGACGATAATTACATGCCTCCGTCTGAAGACGAGGCAAGCCTCGACGATGACGAATTTGTCGTGCCTGAGGATCCCGTCGAACAAGAGCGTTTCAAACGCAGGCTTATGACCACGGCGAGCAGCCTCTAGAAAAAACAGCAACAGCTTAGAGCTGACGAAGACTTACTAGCCGACAGATGGACGGATGTCCTTGCGGCTGAAGAGTACGAACTCGAACGCCCCTCCAAGAGCTACCCAAAACGCAGGCTGCTACCCCCATTAGAGGAGGAAGCACAAAGACCTACATCACCAGCGATGATACGGCCGACCGCCACCTCGGGTCATGACAGAGAGGCCTCTCGCCCTCCACTCAAGCCGCACTCGCCGCCGCCAAAGAATACCAAGGCACGGGAAATGCGCCGCACTGTGAGATATATTGAGGACAGGGCAAGGCAAACAAGATCGATCGATGGATCGCGTGGGCGCCCACGACACGTGATTTATAACCGCCATGCCGGATATGGTAAATCCGCCGGCCGAACACGATGAGACAAAGCTCATTTGAGCTACGCCGTGATATAGCCCAATACAGAGGCGCCGCACACCCACTATGCTTCACAGATGAAGTAATGGATCATCAAATCCCCGAGGGTTTCAAACCCATAAACATCGAATCATACGATGGCACAACAGATCCGGCGGTATGGATTGAGGATTATCTCCTTCATATCCACATGGCCCGTGGCGATGATCTACACGCCATCAAATACCTCCCACTCAAGCTTAAAGGACCAGCTCGGCATTGGCTTAACAGCTTGCCAAGAGAATCAATTGGTTGTTGGGAGGACCTGAAGCCGCATTCCTCGACAACTTCCGTGGCACCTATGTGCGCACCACCGATGCCGATGACCTAAGCCACATAATTCAGCAACCAGAGGAATCGCCGCATAATTCGGACACGGTTCCTAACCAAGAAAAATCAAATAGTTGACTGTCCGGACGCAGAGGCCCTTGCAGCCTTCAAGCATAACATCCGTGACGAGTGGCTTGCCCGCACCTAGGACAGAAAAGCCAAATCCATGGCAGCCCTCACAACACTCATGACCCGCTTTTGCTGAAGAAGACAGCTGGCTAGCTGGTAGTAATAACATGACCAAGAGCCCTGGTAATTCGGATACCAAGGACAACATTG
This sequence comes from Aegilops longissima, assembly GCA_021605205.1. NCBI lineage: Eukaryota > Viridiplantae > Streptophyta > Magnoliopsida > Poales > Poaceae > Aegilops > Aegilops longissima. The sequence continues at coordinate 97,837,652 of CM038676.1, read as the reverse complement.
GCAAGTCGCGTCGCAACAAGCAAAAGCACCGCATTAACGGCGACAATGCTGAGGATACGGTAGTTAATGCCGGATTCAGAGGCTCTAAACTCGGTCAGCGGAAAAAGCCATTCAAAAGAAATACTCCGGGCCCGTCCAATTTGGAACGAATACTCGATCGCTCGTGCCAGATACACGGCACCCCCGAAAAACCAGCCAACCACACCAACAGGGATTGTTGGGTGTTCAAGCAGTCAGGCAAGTTAAACACCGAAAACAATGACAAGGGGCTGCATAGCGATGACGAGGAGGAGCCCCGTCACGAACAATAGGGGATGAAGGGCTTCCCCACAAGTGCGGACGGTGAACATGATATACGCAACCCACATACCCAAAAGGGAGCGGAAGCGCACTCGTGGACGATATGCGTTGGAGCCAGTCGCCCCAAAGTTCAACCCATGGTCCTCCTGCCCGATCACTTTTGATCGAAGGAACCACCCCACTAGCATCCGCCATGGCAGATTCGCCGCATTGGTTCTAGAGACGACCTGCTTTATCAGGATACAGTGCGAAAAATGGGCATAGATCCCTCAAGGATTAAACCCACAAAGACGACCTTTAAAGGCATCATACCAGGTGTAGAGGCCAACTGTACAGTCTCAGTTACACTTGAGGTGGTCTTCGGATCCCCGGATAATTGCCGAAGCGAGGAGTTAATCTTCGACATAGTCCCATTCCGCAGTGGCTATCACGCACTACTCGGACGAACCACATTTGCAAAGTTCAATGCGGTGCCGCACTACGCATACCTCAAGATCAAGATGCCAGGCCCTCGAGGAGTCATTACGGTCAATGGAAACACCGAACGCTCTCTCCGAACGGAGGAGCATACGGCGGCCCTCGCGGCGGAAGTACAAAGCAGCCTCTCAAGGCAATTCTCCAGTCCGGCCATTAAACGTCCGGACACCGTCAAGCGTGCCCGGAGTAACCTACAACAAGACCGCCTGGCACGTTCCGAGCACGCGTAGCAATGCGGCCCCAACCCCAGCCCTCGCGAAATTGCGGAACCAGTACTATGTGTACATAACTACGCTCTGAAATACCATGGGCATAGGGGAGGGCACGACCACGGCATGCCCAAAATGCGGCTCAACCGCACTGTGAGCTCCCGATTTTGTCATTCTTTTTTTCTTACTTTCAGGACTCCACTTTTCGGAAGGCCTGTCCGGCAGTATAATCGCCGAACACACGACGCAACAACTAGGGAGGCAGAAAGCTACGTCGAGTGTCCAGTGGTCTCTATAACGAGCAGTATACTTGTTTCACATATCATCCCGCAGCTCGCCTCGGGGGGACATGTTAAATAGTCCCATCTCTTGCTTATCGCACTATTTGTATCGTTCTGCTTTTACCGCAGACTTTTCGAATAAACAATACATAGATTTTGTCTATTATTGCATTCCTTTTTTATAAAAATATGTTCAGTTATGACATATGCAACCGTACACTTTGGTACGGCCAATACACCAGGGGCTTACGTACCCCAGAATATGGTGTGAGAAGTCCAAACACTCTCATGAGTGCGGCACCCCGAACTTATAGCATTATATGCATCGGCTCCGAATCATGTCTTGGGTCAATAGTTGGGTTTGCCCGACTCCCATGTTTTGGTACCTTACATTCCGTTATATCGGCTAAGGTAGCACCGGGAGAACCACTGCGATTGGTAAGCACCTCAGTGGAGAAAGCTAAAACTGACTGTCATGATAGGGCGAGAGCTGGTCGCTGTTCGAGAGGTTTTCGAGTCCCTAAAGACTTATGCCGCTTACAGCGAGGAGTCGGCTTAGTCCGGCCTAGGCGTGAATAGCGCCCTGAACTCGGTCTTCCAAATACTAGGGGCTTCGCCGAAATTTAAAATTATAGAATTCTATGGCTAAGTGAGAGTGTTCAAGCATCATAGTCCGATTGCCTTGTTCATTGTGTTGAGCGCCTCCCTCGAAGGACCCAATAATGGGGAAAAGAGCGCTCAAGTTTATCCCAACACCCCAAAGACTCGTGGCATGGGGGCGGTTTACGACTCGCCATCTCTCAAATTTAATAAACGGCCGCACAGAAGGTAATATCTTAAATTCAAAAGTGTTGCTTAGTGCATATGAACAAGTTTTCAGCGTACAGGATCACAAATGCGAGTTTACTCAAAAATTACATCTTTGGAGCACTCATCCGCTATACGGCGGGCACCTTTCAGGACGCCCTCATAATACATCTCGGGCTTGTGATGCTCCTTGCCCGGCGGTGGTCCGTCCGTCACAAGCTTCTCAGCGTCCATCTTGCCCCAGTGCACTTTAGCATGGGCAAGGGCCCTACGGGCACCTTCGATGCATACGGAGCGCTTGATGACTTCAAGCCTTGGACAGGCATCCACCAGCCGCCTTTACCAACCCGTAGCTCCTGTGCATGGCTTCCCAGTGCCACACCGGACTACGAGACCCTTCATGGCCTGTTTGGCCACCTTATGGAGCTCGACCAGCTGCTTCACTGGTCGCTCAAAAGCATCGGGTGTCCGCCTCAAATCTACCGAGACCGAACACCTTCTCCGCCGAGCTCCCTCTTGGCCCGTAGAATACGGCAGCGTCGGACACACTCCGGGAAGATCTGCGAATGCTCTGGAGAGCTCCGACTCGGGTAAGTAACAAGTAATTCACTTTCACGTGCTTGCTTTGCATAAAGAATGCCTTACCCGCCGCTATCTTCTTCATCGCCTCAATTTCGGAGGGCTTTCGGCTTCGCCTTGGCAGATTTGGCGCTCAAGCGCCGAGGCGAGCTCGACTCGAGTCTTTGAGTCAAGCTCCAAACTCGTGTTTTTTCACGAGCTTGGAGCTCTTGCTGCACCTCTGCCACCCGCCTCCTCCTGCTTTTCTCGCTGGGTACGCTCCACGGCCGCATTTTCTTCGGCCTTGGACATCGCTTCCTTCAGGGTCGCCACCTCATTCGTGGGCCCTGCAATACCCACGTCGATCCTGTCATTTTGGCAACCACATCTTTTTATATACTTACATAAGGTATTCCTTACCTTCCTTGTCCTCGAGCTGATTTTTGGCAAGGCCGAGCTCGTTCTCGGACCGCTCGAGGCTCTGCTTCAATGCATCGACCTCCGCAGTCAGTGCGGCAGAGGTCAGCAGCGTAGCCTGCACTCCCATATTGACATACTTTTGTTAGACTCCTCAGATATCTTTTAGATCCTCGCCGGCTTTTCTTTCCGAACACCAAACTGAGCATCGGGCTACCGCCTATGCGGTAATATTTTACATGTCTTAAAACATACCTCAAAGCCTGTTAGAAGGCTGGCACAGGCTTCGGTCAGCCCGCTCTTTGCAGACTGAACCTTCTGGATCACCACACTCATAATAGTGCGGTGCTCCTCGTCAATGGAGGCGCCTTTAAGCACCTCCAGCAGATTATTCGGTGCCTCCGGTTGGACGGAGGTCACCGGCGTCATAGGCTTGCCCTTCTTAGCAGGGGGTCGCCTGCCGGACACCGGAACCGTTGAAGGTTCCGGTGCGGTGTCCGGCCCAGGGCCGGACTTAGAGCCCTTTGGGGTTTTATCCCCTTTGTGCCTGGAGTCCGGGAGGTTGCCTTGCGGCGCCTCCAGGACCACCACCTCCTGGTCTGGCCCCTTTTGGGACGCCACCTCGGCATCATCCGTAGCGTGAGGAGAGGAGGCGGCCGGAAGTGAAGTGTTGTTCACATCCGACGAACCCAAGGAACAACTCGACGAAGCGTCGAGCCCGGCCTTGGGCGGACTGGATGATTATATTCGGCGTCAGAAGGTACTGTGCAATGAAGAAGCGCCTTGAGTTACTCTGGTATCAGGACACTTACGATTACGCCAGGGGCTTGGCCCTGGGTGGCCACTCTTCCTCGCCGTCATCAACGTTGGTGGAGTAGTCCGGAGGGAGGGTCCTTCCTTCGATTCTCCGCCCCCGCTTAGGGCGGCCTTCCTTTCTTCTCTCCCCGCTGGGAGAGACTCTCTTCCTCCTCCTCGTCTTCACGGGAGGAGTCCGCCGAGTCATCGGACGATGAGTCCGACACCACCTGGCGATGGGAACTCCTTCGAGTTCCCGTGGCCTTCTTCTTGGCCTTCTTCTCCGGCACCACGTAAGGTGTCGGAGCCAGCAGCCCGTCAAGCGGGCGTCCGCTGGGTCTTCTGGCAGGGGAGCCGGACAGCCAATCTGCCCGGACGTCCTCTGCCAATCCTATCAAAGGTAAGGGAGTTTAGATCCCGCATAGAGTCAAACTATGGAAACGAGTGTCCCGTAAAGGGAAAAATAGCTTACCGCGTTGGCTTGATGCTGCGTGCTGAATCCGCGATCTTCGGTAGCGGATGCGGGAGCCTCGACGCCCTTGAACAGCACCTTCCAGGCATCTTCGTACGTAGTGTCGAAGATCCTGCTCAGGGTTTGGTGCTGTGCCGGATCAAACTCCCACAAGCTGAAAGCCCGTTGTTGGCACGGGAGGATCCGGCGGATGAGCATGACCTGGACTACGTTGACGAGCTTGAGCCTCTTGTTCACCAAGTTTTGGACACAGGTTTGGAGTCCGGTCAGCTCTTCCGAATTACCCCACGACATGCCCGTCTCTTTCCAGGAGGTGAGCCTTGTAGGGAAGCCAGATCGGAATTCGGAGGCCGCTGCCCATTTAGGGTCACGCGGCTCGGTGATGTAGAACCACCCCGATTGCCATCCCTTTATGGTCTCCACGAAGGAGATCTCGAGCCATGTAACGTTGGGCATCTTACCCACCATGGCGCCTCCGCACTTCGCTTGGCGGCCGCCCACTACCTTCGGCTTGACATTAAAGGTCTTCAGCCATAAGCCGAAGTGGGGCTGGATGCAGAGGAAGGCCTCGCACACGACGATGAACGCCAAGATGTTGAGGATGAAGTTCGGGACCAGATCGTGGAAATCCAGGCCATAGTAGAACATGAGCCCCCGGACAAATGGGTGAAGTGGAAAACCTAGTCCGCGGAGGAAGTGGGTGAGGAACACCACCCTCTCATGGGGCCTGGGGGTGGGGATGAGCTGCCCCTTGTCGGGAGAGCCGGTGCGCGATGTCATTGGACAATTATCCGGCCTTCCTCAGCTTTTTTATGTGCCCCTCCGTGACGAAGGAGGCCATCCACTTGCCTCCCGCTCCGGACATGACTGGAGAAGGTTGAGGCGGGATGTGCAGACTTGGGCGCTGGAGCTCGAGTGCGCGAAAATAGATAAGCAAAGGAGGAAGAAGGGGTAGGTGGAAAAGGTGGATCCTTATCCCCTTATATGGGCCGGCGAAACTATGTGCCCCACCAGCCTGGTACAACTCGCTTATCTCCCAAGCGCCATAAATTAATGGCACGGTTGGGTTACCCACGCCCGTATTGATGAGAATCCCGGAATAAGGGGACACTATCTCTGCTTCAACAAGACGTGCCAAGGAAACCGCCTCGCTAAGTGCGCTGAGGTGGGACAGTAAAAATGATTCGAATAAAGGCTTGGCTGTGGGTGATGTCACGCATGGAATACGCCGTGAGTTGAATTTGTGTAAATATTATTCTCTCTATGGTGGTATGTGGAAATTATTTTAAAGAGCCGGACACTATCCTTGTGTTCAAAATCTTCTATGAAGTATTCGGAGGAGGAACCCGCCTTGCAATGCCGAAGACAATCTGCGCGCCGGACTCATCGTCATTGAAGCCTGGTTCAGGGGCTACTGAGGGAGTCCTGGATTAGGGGGTGTCCGGATGGCCGGACTATAACCTTTGCCCGGACTCCTGGACTATGAAGATACAAGATTGAAGACTTTGTTCCGTGTCCGGATGGGACTTTCCTTGGCGTGGAAGGCAAGCTTGGCGATACGGATATGTAGATCTCCTCCCATTGTAACCGACTCTGTGTAACCCTAACCCTCTCCGGTGTCTATATAAACCGGAGCGTTTTAGTCCATAGGACGAACAACAATCATACCATAGGCTAGCTTCTAGGGTTTAGCCTCTCTGATCTCGTGGTAGATCTACTCTTGTACTACCCATATCATCAATATTAATCAAGCAGGAGTAGGGTTTTACCTCCATCGAGAGGGCCCGAACCTGGGTAAAAACATCGTGTCCCTTGTCTCCTGTTACCATCCGCCTAGACGCACAGTTCGGGACCCCCTACCCGAGATCCGCCGGTTTTGACACCGACAATCCCCAAGCTTAATTCCTACTCGTCCACGAGTAGGTAAATGATAAAACAAATAATTTATGAAGTGTGAATTCTAGCAAAGTGCATAAGTTTGATCAATGATAATTTCAATCACTTTTCCTAGCATCATAACAACAACTCTTTCTCATAAAACTTATCATGATAAAGTAGCAATTGAAAATGGATTTTTTGTTGTGGAATGCTACCTATCATATTCATCATAAACTCTTTTCTTTTGTAGCATGGACATTTGGAATTTTATATGGTTCCAAGCAATAGTCTAGTTTTGACATGAGGACTTTAATACTCAAGCATAGCAACAAGCAACCATGTCTTTCAAAATATCAACGCTAAAATAAGTTATCCCTAGCCCATCATGCTCAATCATCGATCCATTCATGAAACACACTCGCATATTAGCTACACCCAATGCTCAAGTACGATCATAGTGCCTCCTAGTTGGTGCTTTATAAGAGAAGATGGAGACTCAAATTAAAAATAAAAATTGCATAAAGTAAAATAAAGGCCCTTCGCAAAGGGAAGTAGGGATTTGTAAAGGTGCCAGAGCTCAAACCGAAAATTGAGAGATAAGAAACATCTTGAGAGGCATACTTTTCCCACCAACGAAAATGACTTAGAGCTCCCAACGCTTTCCATCCTAGATATATCATAGGCGGATCCCAAACAGAAAATAACGTTTATTCCTTTTTCCAGCATACTTTTACTTTCCATGGCTAACCGTATCCACGGGTGCCCTCCATACCAACACTTTCCAATGAAATTATTATTTGACAACATAAAGTAAATTCATTTTTCATTTCGGGACTGGGCATCCCTAATACCTTTACCTTACTCTCGTGCATGACAAGTGAATAAACACTCATCCTGAGAATAATACATCTAGCATGGAAAATATTACACCCTCACCGCCATGAATGACGAGCACACAAAAGAGAAATTTATTTTGAAAATTAGAGATGGCACATACAAATTTGCTTAGAACAGCAAAAGAATACCGCATATAGGTAGGTATAGTGGACTCATGTGGCAAAACTGGTTTAAAGGATTTTGGATGCACGAGTAGTGATCATACTTAGTGCAAAATGAAGGCTAGCAAAAGATTGAGAAGCGACCAACCAAGAAACAAATAATCTCATAAGCGAGCATTAAGCACAATTAGCACCGAATAATGCACCACAAGTAGGATGTAATTTCATTGCATGACTATTGACTTTCGTGCTTGCATAGGGAATCACAAACCTTAACACCAATATTCTTACTAAAGCATAATTACTCATCAACATGACTCACATATCACATCAACATATCTCAAAACTATTACAAGGAATCAAGTTTATTTTGTCCAATGATCTTCATGAAAGTTTTATTATATCCTTCTTGGATATCTATCACTTTGGAACTAATTTTCATGTGTTGCTTTTGATAAGCTCAAACAAATATAAGTGAAGATCATGAGCATAATATTTCTTTCTCTCATATTAATTTTAGTGAAGCAAGAGAGAATTTCTTCAAAAATAGTAAAGCACACCTTGCTCAAAAAGATATAAGTGAAGCACTAGAGCAATTTCATAGAAAAGAGCTTCGTTGACGAGATGTGAATGCTGCTTACTTAGCCTCCCTTGCAATTATTTGAGGACTCTATTTTATTTAAAAACTTTAAGAACTAAGTATTTTCTTAAAACAGCAAGCAAAAACAAAACAAAATGCTATTCCAAGAATAGCACACGTCATGTGAAGAAGCAAAAACTTAGGCTCAACCAATACTAACTGATAATTGTAGAAGAAGAAAGGTGAAGAAGCAAAAGATTAGATGCTTGAGACTTATTGGAATATTAACTTGGATGCCTTGGGCATCCCCAAGCTTGAGCTCTTGTGTCTTCTTTATTCCTCTCATATCACGGTTTTCCTAAATCTCAAGAACTTCATCCACACAGAACTCAACAAGAACTCGTGAGATAAGTTAGTATAAATCAATGCAAAAACCTTATCATTCTCCACTGTAGGAAATCACCAAAATTATTATTCAACATTGCATACTAAATGCCTCTGCATATTTAATACTCCTATCCTCAAACAGAATCAATAAACAAGCAAACATATGCAAACATAACAGCAATCTGCCAAAACAGTACAGTCTGTAAAGAATGCAAGAGTATCAATACTTCCCTAACTCCAAACATTATGAAATTCTAGAACACTGTAGAAAATTTTTCAGAGCTTATTATGCAAAAAGTTTCAACATTTTATCACATTCTGACTTTTCTAGGGAATTTTTGCAACAATGGTAAACTTTCTGTTTTCAAACAGCAACATGTAGACTTGTAAAATAAGCATAGTAAAGGCTATCAATTCCACTTTTATTGAAATAAAATCTGCAAAACATTATTATAAATAACAGAAAGCAAATCCTAACAAAATAAATTGATGCTCCAAGCAAAACACATATCATGTGACGAATGAAACCATAGCTCCAAGTGAGGTTACCGATAATGTTGGAGACGAAAGAAGGGATGCCTTCCGAGGCATCCCCAAGCGTTGCTTGGATCTTCCTTGAATATTACTTTGGGGTGCCTTGGGAATCACCAAGCTTAGGGTCTTGTCACTCCTTATTATCCTCATATTGATATCTCACCCAAAACTTGAAAGCTTCAATCACACAAAACTTAACGGAACTTCGTGAGATAGGTTAGTATGATAAAGAGCAAATCATTTCACTTTGGTACTTTCAAAGACAAGATTCATAATTGTTTCCACACAATGCCTACTGTAGCATATCATTTCCACAATTTATATTGAGCAATATAAGCCATAGAAACTAGGAAGCAAGCAAACTATGCATTGGAAACAGAATCTGTCAAAAACAGAACAGTCTGAAGTAATCTGTACTCCAACCATACTTCTGCTACTCCAAAAATTCTGAAAACTTAGGACAACGTAGAGAATTTGTATACCTGTCACCTGTATAAAAATTCAGATCAAAAGCACAATCCAGTGAATTTTCAAATTTCCTGGACTAAGTGCAAAATTTTCTGTTTTTTCACAGATTGAAGTCAACTATCATCCACACTATCCCAAAGGCTTTACTTGGCACTTTATTGAAAAAAAAGCAATAAAAATGATTAATAAAGTAGATTAATCATGTGAACACACAAAAATAGTAGGTAAAAGTGTTGGGTTGTCTCCCAACAAGCGCTTTACTTTAATGCCTTTTAAGCTAGGCATGATGATTTCAATGATGCTCACATAAAAGTAAAGAGTTGAAACACAAACAAAGCATCATGAAGCATATGACTAGCACATTTAAGTCTAACCCACTTCCTATGCATAGGTATTTTGTGAGAAAACAACTTATGGGAACAAGAATCAACTAGCATAGGAAGGCAAAAGAAACAAAACTTCAAAAATTTCAACACATAGAGAGGAAACTTGATATTATTGCAGTATGTAAAAGCATAAGTTCCTCCCTCATAATAATTTTCAGTAGCATCATGAATGAATTCAACAATATAACTATCACATAAAGCATCATTTTCATGAGCCACAAGCATAGAAAATCTATTACTCTCCACATAAGCAAATTTATTCTCATCAATAGTAGTGGGGGCAAATTCAACAAAATAACTATCATGCGATTCAAAATTAAAATCATGATGACAAGTTTCATGGTTATCATTATTCAATATAGCATACATGTCATCACCGTAATCATCATAGATAGCAACTTTGTTCTCATAGTCAATTGAAATCTCTTCCGAAATAGTGGATTCATCACTAAATAAAGTCATGACCTCTCCAAATCCATTTTTTTCAATATTGTAACAAGAATCAACACCCTCCAAAATAGTGGGATCATTACTTCCTAAAGTTGACACTTTTCCAAACCCACTTTCATCAATATAATCATCATAAATATGAGGCATGCTATCATCATAATAATTTTTCTCATGAAAACTTGGGGGACAAAAAATATCATAATCATCAAACATAACATCCCCAAGCTTATGGCTTTGCATATCATTAGCATCATGGATATTCAAAGAATTCATACTAACAACATTGCAATCATGCTCATCATTCAAATATTTTGTGCCAAACATTTTATTGACTTCTTCTTCTTAAATAGCCCCAGTGCGACGTGTTTTTTGACTAGTTTCACACCGAGTGGAAGTAATGAGCGGGCGGCGTTGGGTGGTATCGGGAGTGTGTACACGTGCCTGGGAAACCCAAGGTTGCATCAATAGCCAGGCTGCGACGTTTCAGTGCACGCGGTTGTGCCGTCAGTCGGGGGTTCACGCCTGCTCGATCTTCTCTGCGTGTGCCGCCCGTGCATGCATGCATTGTAGGCTGGTCGCTCGCATGCATGGTAATGTAGCCTGCTGGCTGATGTCTACTACGCAACTTTATTCTTGTAGACACGTGTTGGGCCTCCAAGCGCAGACTTTTTGTAGGACAGTAGCAATTTTCTCTCAAGTGCATGACCTAAGATTTATCAATCCGTGGGAGGTGTAGGATGAAGATGGTCTCTCTCAAACGACCCTGCAATCAAATACAAGAAATCTCTTGTGTCCCCAACACACCCAATACAATGGCAAATTGTATAGGTGCACTAGTTCGGCGAAGAGATGGTGATAAAAGTGTAATATTGATGGTAGAAATATATTTTTATAATCTGAATAAATAAAAACAACAATGTAGCAAATAGTAAACAGGCACAAATACGGTACTGCAATGCTTAAAAATGAGGCCTAGGGTCCATACTTTCGCTAGTGCAATCTCTCAACAATGCTAATATAATTGGATCATATAACTATCCCTCAACGTGCAATGAAGAATCGCTCCAAATTTCTTATCTAGCGGAGAACATAAGAATAAATTGTTTGTAAGGTACGAAACCACCTCAAAGCTATTCTTTCCGTTCGATCTATTCAAGAGTTCGTACTAAAATAACACAAAGCTATTCTTTCCGTTCAATCTATCCTAGAGTCCGTACTAAAATAACACCAAAGCAAATTCATATTCATAATACTCAATCCAACACAAAGAACTTAAAAGAGTGCCCCGAGATTTCTACCGGAGAAACTAAAGACAAGAACGTGCATCAACCCCTATGGATAGATTACCCCAATGTCACCTCAGGAATCCGCGAGTTGAGTGCCAAAACATATATCAAGTGAATCAATATGATACCCCATTGTCACCACGAGTATTCAATTGCAAGACATATATCAAGTGTTCTCAAATCCATAAAAGCATTCCATCCGATAACAACGAAATCTCAAAGGGAAAACTCAATTCATCACAAGATAGAGAGGGGAAAACACCATATGCTCCGAATATATTAACAAAGCCCACGATACATCAAGATCGTGACATCTCAAGAACACGAGAGAGAGAGAGAGAGAGAGAGAGAGAGAGAGAGATTAAACACATAGCTACTAGTACAAACCCTCAGACCCGAGGGTGGACTACTCCCTCCTCATCATGGTGGCCGCCGGGATGATGAAGATGGCCACCGGTGATGATTCCCCCCTCCGGCAGGGTGCCGGAACGGGGTCTAAATTGGTTTTCGGTGGCTACAGAGGTCTGCGGCGGCGGAACTTCTGATCTAGGGCTACTTCTAATGGTTTCTCTATTTATAGGATTTTGGCGTCGCTTTCATGGTAAGATGGGCCTCGAGGTGATCACAACCCACCGGGGCACGGGCAAGGGCCCAGGTGCGCCCCGGTGTCTTGTGCCCTACTCCTTCACCTTCTGGTCCTTCCACGAAGCTTCGGGGGTCTGTTTTGTTCCAAAAAAATCGTCAAAAAGTTTCGTCCAATTCCAAGAACTTTTATTTCTGCACAAAAAACAACACCACTGTAGTTCTGCTGAAAACAACGTCAGTCCGGGTTAGTTCCATGCAAATCATACCAAAACCATATAAAATTGTTGTAAACATGGCATGGATACTTCATAAATTATAGATTCGTTGGAGACGTATCACTGGATAGGGCGGCTAGAGGGAGGCGTGGCAACATTCGGTCCAAAGGTCCAACAGGTGGGCTTCTTTACCACAGCCCAACAGCGTGCATGCATGGCAGCATCCCACCCTTGAGCGCAGTACAAACAAAGTGCAAAAATAGGCGTTTTCAAATCCAACCAATCACAGTGCCGAACTAGCTTCACGCGGATCGTTGACGTGGCTCTGTAGGCTGATCCACACTGTTCGATGCACAGCGATCTGATAACCCACAAGTATATGGGATCGCAACAGTTTTCGATGGTAGACTATTGAACCCAAATTTATAGATTCGACACAAGGGGGCCAAAGAATATTTGCAAGTATTGGCGGTTGAGTTGTCAATTCAACCACACCTGGAGATTAATTATCTAGAGCAAAGTGATCAGTAGCAAAGTAGTATGATAGTTTTGATAATAGTAGCAGCAATAGTAATGGTAACAGTGATAACAGTAACTTTGTAGCAAGTGCAATAGTAACAGCAGCGGTAGTAACCTAGCAGAAACAATATAAGATAAATTCGTAGGCATTGGATCAGTAATTTGTTGGATGATATTCTTCATGTGACAGTCATAACTTAGGGCGATACGACACCAGCTCCAGTTCATAAATATTAGGCATGTATTCCGTAAATAGTCATACGTGCTTATGGAAAGAACTTGCATGACTTCTTTTGTCCTACCCTCCCGTGGCAGCGGGGTCCAATTGGAAACTAAGGGATATTAAGGCATCCTTTTAATAGAAAACCGGAACAAAGCATTAACACACAATGAATACATGAGCTCCTCAAACTACGGTCATCACCGGGAGTGGTCCCGACTATTGTCACTCCGGGGTTGCCGGATCATAACACGTAGTAGGTGACTATAAATTGCAAGATCTGATCTAGAACATGGATATAATGGTGATAACATAAACGGTTCAGATCTGAAATCATGGCACCCAGGCCCAAAGTGACAAGCATTAAGCATACCAAAGTCATAGCAACATCTATCTCAAAACATAGTGGATACTAAGGATCAGGCCCTAACAAAACTAACTAGATTACATGATGAATCTCATCCAACTCCTCACCGACCAGTGAGCCTACGAAGGAATTACTCACTCCCGGTGGGGAGCATCATGGAATTGGCGATGGAGAAGGGTTGGTGATGATGAAGATCAAAGATCCCCCTCTCCGGAGCCCTAAACGGACTCCAGATCTGACCTGCCGACGAAGAAAAGGAGGTAAGGGCGGCTCCGTCTCGTGGAACACGATAATTCTTTCTCCTTGATTTTTTTCTGGAAAAATGTGATTTTATAGCGTCAGTTTCAAGGTTTGCGGGGCCACCAGGTGGGGACAACCCACCTGGGCGCGCCTGGAGGGGGGGCTCCCTGGTGGGTTGTGCCCACCCAGGTGCCCCGCTCCGGTGGTTCTTGGCTCCAGAAATTATCTTTATTGATATAAAAAATCCTCGCAAAGTTTCGTTCCGTTCCGAGAACTTCTATTTCTGCACAAAAACAACACCATGGTAGTTCTGCTGAAAACAACGTCAGTCCGGGGTTAGTTTCATTCAAATCATGCAAATTAGAGTCCAAAACAAGAGGAAAAGTGTTAGGAAAAGTAGATACGTTGGAGACATATCACGATCCAATGGTCAGAAATGGTTGGGGGTGATCCAGCGTTGTTGAATACGGCTAATCAGAGCGCCTCACTCGGACCGCTGATGTTGCCCTATCGCTTGATCCACACCGTCCATTCGCGAATATCCAACGAGCCAGAAGGATGCGGGGTTTTGGCTAGGGTTTGAGGGGTTTTGAAGGGGTTATGAGGGCTAGGGTTGACCATAATTAATTTGAAAAATCATAAAAATATGAACCTTGCACCCATCATCGTTTTATGTTACTAGGTTGCTGGAAAAAATAAGAAACCTGGTCTACGGGTATATTCATGAAAAACCCTTCACAAAACCTAGCTATCACGAACGAGGTTGTGTGGGATTCAGGTTAGGGTTTAGGGTTAAGCATGTCATAGTTTATCCAAACGATCCAATATTGGGCATGGACCCTATATTTGCACACTGGAATTCAAGTTTTGATTTTTGGCTCATTTAGAGAAGGTTCGAAAAAAATTGCTTGGAAATAGGGTGTTTATCCTAGCTTTGAAGCTCATTTGGAGCACATTTTTCATGACTAGTATTTCACTCAACAAAAAGTCATCGGATTGATCACCTAACATGCATAATATTTGAGAAATCATTGTAACATCAATACCCAAACTAAACAACTTCACATTTGAATTCTGTCTCAAATTTGAAATTCGGCCAGAATTTGAATAGAGTTACACAAATACCCATCAAAGTAAAAATAGCATTACACAAATTCAGGAAAGTTTTTTACACAAATCCAGGCAAGTTTTTTTATTCAGACAAGAACAATATTTCACTTCTACTTCTTCTTACCACTCGATTTCTTCTTCTTTTTCTTGGCACTTGTTGATCCTATGATGGGTACAACACCTAGTTCACTCAAGCTCCTGGTTTTCTTCACTGGACCATCTAGGACAGCTTTAGTTGTCACAACAACATCTAAATGAGGCTTAGTTTGCACAACATCAACTACAACAGCTTCAATTTGTAACATGATAACCCACAAGTATAGGGTATCAGTTGTAGCCTCTTTCGATAAGTAAGAGTGTCGAACCCAACAAGGAGCTAAAGGTACAACAAATATTCCCTCAAGTTCTATCGACCACCGATACAATTTTACGCACGCTTAACGTTCGCTTTACCTACAACAAGTAAAAGTGCTAGTTATCAACTAGAGGGGGGGGGGGGGTGAATAGGTGATTTTTATGGAAGTCTTCAAAACGTGGAAGTTTCGAAGACAAACAATAGAAATGACCTAATTGATATGCAGCGGAAGATAAACTACAACAAGCAAACCATAGTCAAGTATGCAGTAATGTGAAAGTACAAAGACTAATAGCAGCTTAGTAGTAAGGATGAGGATGGAAGATAGTATGAAGCCAAACAACTATAGTAGTCAAGCAATGAAGTCAAACAGGTATGAAAAACAGGCAATGACTTCACGAAGACAAACTCTAAGTAAAGGAAGGGAGAGGATAGAACCAGTCACTTGTTGAAGACATAGGATTTGTTGGACCAGTTCCAGTTGCCGTGACAACTGTACGTCTGGTTAGGGAGGCTGAGATTCAACTCAGCAGACCGCGTCTTCACCTTATTCCCCTTGAGCTAAGGACACACAGTCGTCGCCCAATCACTCTGTTAAGTCTTCAAGGTAGACTCCCAAACCTTCACAGACTTCGTTCACCGGCGATCCACAATGACTCTTGGATGCTCAGAACACGACGCCTAACCAGCTGGAGGATTCACAGTCCTCAAGTGTAATAAGTCTTCAGGTCACGCAGACAGAAAGACTTCAGTGATGCCTAACACTCTTTGACTCTGGGTGTTTGGGCTTTATCCTCGCAGGGATTTCTCTCTCTCAAAGGCTTCGAGGTGGGTTGCTCTCAAACGACAAAAGCCGTGCACTAACTCTGAGCAGCCACCAATTTATGGTGTAGGGGGTGGGCTATTTATAGCCACTAGGCAACCCGACCTGATATGTCCGAAATGACCCTGGTCACTCAGAACCGACACGTGTTCCAACGGTCGATTTCAAACACACACGGCAACTTTACTTGGGCTACAAGCAAAGCTGACTCATCCAGCTCTGGATAAGATTTGCTCTCATTGTCTTCGCCGAAAACATAGGATTTGGGTTGAGCATCACTTGACCATTCGACTTTGTTCACTTGGACCCCACTTAACAAAGACGGTGGTTCCTATGACTCAACACGTAAGAAACAGAAACAACGAAACAACACAGTCTTGGCCCATAGTCTTCACTCAATGTCTTCTCTTGTCATAGTCTTCAATATGAATACCTTCATATACCACCATTGTCTTCAATGTCTTCATACATTTTAGGGTCATCTCCAGAGGTAAACCGAATCAATGAGGGACACTACCTGTGTTATCCTGCAATTCTCACAAACACATTAGTCCTCAACCAAATCTGTCGTCAATACTCCAAAACCAACTGGGGTGGCACTAGATGCACTTACAATCTCCCCTTTTGGTGATTGATGACAAACTGGTTGAAGTTTTCAACGGGATAAACTATGTGAAATTGTAAAGGATAGGTATTGTCTTCATAAGTGGCAAGGGCTCCCCACAAGATGTGCATATAAGTAATTTGCTTTTGGAATGCAAATGCACATGGCAGGTTGTACTTGTGGAGATCCTCTTCAACTTATGAAGATAATTCATCATGCATGAAATGATATAACTAAGAGAATGACATGCATAATGAAAATGGACGTCTGCAGAATGATCTAAGTGCGGAAGTTATCATCGCACATGCGGAATTTATCATCGCATCACGTAAAAGCAAATAAGTAGCAGATTTACCATCAGGTTTAAGTGTTACAACTCAAAGAACCAAATTTATCAAAAGCGAGAGTTGTAAACACTAGGCAAAATATAAAGCAACCGCCCATATGAACCCGCTTGAAGACTATCAAACTCATATGCTTCTCCCCTTTTGTCAAGAAGGACCAAAAGGTTTGAAGACATAGAGCATCTACTCGCTTTCATCGGAGATGGTGAAGCAGCAGGGTTGTCATTGTTGTTTGGCGGTGCGATTTAACTTGGTGCAGGTCGATGCGTGCGTAAGTAGGGGGCGGTGAAGTAGCATCGGCTTCATCATCGATCACTCTGGCATTCACAGTTGCCGCGGAGGAAGAATAGTCAGAGTCTTCAAGGGATGGAGTTCGACGTAAGACAACATTCCGTGGAGGAGGGGAGTCAAACTGGAATCTTTTCGTGAAGCCATCGTCTTGAAGATCTGCTTCAGCACTGAGCAATGTCAAACTCTTCCATGATCGACGACAGGTCTCGTGAGTGACAAAAGCATTCTTGGTGGCAAGATTTCGAATGCGATTGACGTCCACCAAGAGGCTTTGCATCTGTTGCTTGAGCCAAAAGTGATACTTCTCTTGTTTCTGATTCAGTGCCACAAGAAGTTCTCGGTCATTTAGGACACGAGAGCGCTTCCGAGGCCTTTGGGCTATTATGCTCTCAGTAGCTTCAGTTTGCGCACGGTGAGGCATACGAGTGTTCCCAACCATTGGATAGACACGAGATACTGCTTGGATGCCTTCCATGGGTTGAGAGAAGCTGTGGTGATCTGCATTTTGAAGACAAAGTGGCGTTTTGGCATGCTCAGGGTATATGGCTTCAACTGACATATCAACCTCGGGTAGAAATATCAGATGATTGCGAGCAGAGGGCTGATAGTTGACAGCAAAGTGTAGCTTGATGAGGCGCATGACCCATGGAGCATAGAATTTCATGCCAAAAAGATCAGAACCAGATGCAGCCAATTGCCGGATGAAGAATTCTTGTGTATTGAAGCTGATGCCATTGAGGATGTAAAAGACCAATGTCTTCATGGCTCCTTCAAGTTTTGCAGATGACGAATGCCCTTTGATAGGCCATAGAGTTCGCCGATGATGTGATATATTGCGCGAGGCGATACTCAAGGTCATCAACAAAGAACTCCGTTGGGTATTCAGCGTCGGTGGCAAAGGCTTCATCATGCTCAACATCTCACTCATGTTGGGCTCGCTTATGGAAGATGCTCTCCAAAGGCATTGCGGTGGAGTTGACAATTAGGTTCAATAGCTCTCCGGAGTGGGTAGGCCTGTAAGCTCAATGACGCCAAGAGCTTTGGCTTCATGATGAACATTTCCGGTCATCCACTCGAGAACTCATGTCTTCGTATCTCTGTAGTAGCCGCGAATGTGGAGGGTAGCATAGAATTGAAGCAAAAGTTCCTCATTCCAATGTTCTTTGTCAGTCACAAAGCTGAGCAGACCTGCATCACGAAAGCAGTCAAGTGCTTCTTCTAAGCATGGCAGTCCTGCAATGGCTTCAGTGTCGAGGCGCATATGAGGGAAAATGCCCTTGATCATCTGTAACGCAGGAGTAATAGCTTCATTGTTGATAGCTCCGAAACGATCCGATGATATTCTTGGCCTTGAGTAGGGTTCTTTGCTCACAAAGAAGGTGTTGTGGGCTTTGAAGCCATTTGCATTGAAGGACCCCGGAGAGGTGGCGACTGGGAACCTTGGCAGTCTTGGCTTTGGTTTCTGGACCAGAGGCCTATGCCCAACATGATATTCAAACTGAGGACCAGAGGCATGAGGCGGAGGGACCAGAACGGGCCATCTGACAGTGGCTAACTGACCATAGTTGTAGGCTTGCTCAATTGTGTAGGGCCTTGGTGGCGGAACAGGAGCAGTAGCAACAACAGTGGCTTGAGGTTGCACAACAGGGGCTTCAGGAGCAGTTGTATCATTGGCTTCGGGCACATTGGTTGGAGCAGGCTCCACATTCGCTTCAGCCATGACTATGTCATTGGCTTCATTTGTGTTGGTGGTGGCAGCCTCAAGATTTTCAACCTCTACTTGATGAGCTGGAGGGTCCGGCACTGTCACGTTCACTTCAGGAACAGCTTCTTCAGTAATTGGTGGTGTAGGAACACGTTCTTGTACTGGGTTGTCATCGGCTGATGCAGTCGGATTGTCTTTAGCAGCTTTGGCTTCAGACTCGGAGACATTCACAGTTGGAGTGGCTTCTGGAAACACTTGACGTGCAACAGTTTGGTGGTGCACTTCTCCTTCTGGAACGCTCGGAAGAGGGACTTGTGGCCTTGGTCCTTTGCGAAGCCTTCTGGAACGCCTTTGGAGATGGAGTTGGCTGGGCCTCAAGGTCTTCCTCTTCTTCTTGGACAGGTGGTGTGACTTGTTGTTGTTGGGGAGTACACAGGGAGTCTTGTTGTTGTGGGTGATCAGCCCATGATGCATCCTGAGCAATTGGCGTCAGAGGACGACCAATGCTGATGAGTTCGCTGTTCGTGGGAACAGGCGATGATACCAGGTTATGTTTGATCTGAGGAAGAACGTCATCATCTTCAACATTGTCATGGTGACCAATGTCTTCAGCAGTGATGGGATCAACTGCTGGAATGTCTTCAGCTTCACGAGCCTCTGTGGAAGCAGGCTCATGAACTATCATTCGTCGTTCTTGGTGTTCAGATGCAGGTCGAACCACTGAGATAGGTTCAACAACTAAGGGCTCTGTGGAAGCAGCCCGATTCTTCTTGGTTTTGCGCTTCTTCTTGGAGGGAGCAACATCAGAGGCTTCAGGATTTTTCCTTTTTCTGGCTTCAGCCTCGGCATCCCTCGTCTTCTTCTGTTCTGAAGCGGTTGATCTGACCTTTGGCTTCGAGCCAGTCATGCTGCTTGGGAAGACTATGCGAGGTTGTTCTTGCCTTGATGGTTCAGCTTGATCAGTTGATGGCTTTTTCTTCTTTGCAACCATTCTGGGGTCAATGCCAGGACGGCCAAGAGCCTTGCGCTTCTCAGCCTCATTGTAGGCTAGTACACACTTGTCAGCCAGGCTCTTCATGCGCTCACGAGAGCCTTTAGCTTCGTCGCGCTTCTTGTGAAAGGCTTATTTGAGCTCGTGCAACATGGTCTTGAAGTTCTTGACATCTTGCACGCTGAGCTTTGCCACATGCTTCTTGAACTGAGCCTTCTCATAGTCGATCTTGTGCTTCAGTTCAACGAGACGCTGAGCGAGAGCTAGCTCAGAAGAAATGGCGCCATTGAAGGAGACGCTGAGGCCAATGGGAAGTTGCAGATCTTCAAAGCTGAGATTTGGGTTGTCAAACCACTCATCTATGAAGTGATGGATGATTGCCACATCAAAGAGAGGCAAATCATTGAAGATCTCGGCTTCTTCCTTGCTATTGATCAGTTGCTCAAGAGCATCATCTGCAAGATCTTCATCGTTGGATAGATCAATGTGCTCTTCTAGCATAATGGCAGCAGGAGTCAATGTCTGATCAGAATGTCTGACGATTTTCTTTTTCTTCTCCGTCTTCTTGGAGATGTGTGATTGATCTTCAGACTGCACACTGTCTTCAGGAGGTGCGGTGGCCAGTGGCTTCGCACGTGAAGCTTTTGGAGGAGCAGCTGATCTTGAAGCCTTAGATTTCTTTAGCTTCTGCGACTCTGGAGTAGGAGCAGGGGCTTCATCAGTGTCAGTGTCATCTTCAGAATGATCCACTTGGGCACCTTGAACCGCGATGTGAGTGATGAGGCCATCAAGGTTGTAGAAAGGACCGATGACATTGGGTTCTGCATCACGTGAGCCGTCAGCACGGGGAGCAGAGGGACCAGGGTTGAAGTCTAATCCCAATGACTTCTTGTTTTCCTTGGTCGATGCCTTTGCGAGCTGGAAGTTTTGCTTGAAGAGATTATCGTCACGACACCAGAGCAATGACGTTGGGTCGGCATTTTCAGGTTGAGGTCCATGGACCATACAAGGATAGAAACCTTGTGCAATAGCTTCAGCTCTGTTTTTGGGTGGAAGGCCTCGAAAGAGAATATCACCCCAAGGACTTTTGATAGCATTCTTCTAAGCGTATTCCTGGGTCATGAACTTGTATTTGAACCATTGTTCAGCCCAATATCGTCGAATCCATTGGATTTGTGTCTTGCGCTGATTGTAAGTCTCTTCAGGATGTGTCTTGTAGAGCTCTGCGAGGTCAGCAGGTAAATCCTTTGATGTTCCCTCACGACGCTGTCTGCCACCCTTCCTTACTGATTTCTCTGCAGCCATGAACTTCAAACTGAATGGCTTCAATACGTTCAAAGGCTTCAAAAGCTTTCGCTGATGGACAAACAGAACTCAAGCGTCGGGTGAGTTAATGTGATGTCAGTAAGAATTCTGCAAACGAATGCGACTATGAGAACCAAGGATTCTCCCACGGACATGTACCGTGACAGCATTAGAGATGCGAGGGAATGGGAAGAGGTCATATGCATTCTCAGAAGATTTTGAAGATAAATCAGTTTGAAGACAATGACCTCATGATGCGAAGACATTCACTTATACGATGAGAGTTGGTTCCAGATTTGTACGAATCCGTGAATAGGTACAAGTGAGGAATCTAACTAGATATGAAGCTTAAGTGAATATACTAGGCAGTATGAGATGCGATGTGATAGATCTAACATTGTATAGGCAGAAACCAACTTTGGTAAACAGGATGAATCTTTGAGGATCAAAAAGATGGTAAAAATAGAGTTATATTTACCACACGAAGAACTGCTAGATGTGATGAGTAGGAGACCGAGCAGTTCAATCCACCGTTCCCTAACTTGGCGACGGAGGACAGCTATGGCGGCGGCGGAGAGGACGATGTTCGCGGCCGGCATGAGGACAGCTTCGGAGAAGTCGCGGCAGCTAAGCGCTTCGTCGCCGGCGTCGTCGCGATCTAGCGGTGGCGCTAGGGTTTTGACAAGGTGGAGAGGTGGAAGAA
This sequence comes from Aegilops longissima, assembly GCA_021605205.1. Taxonomy (NCBI): domain Eukaryota; kingdom Viridiplantae; phylum Streptophyta; class Magnoliopsida; order Poales; family Poaceae; genus Aegilops; species Aegilops longissima. Next base: position 97,815,992 of record CM038676.1, on the reverse strand, counting down.
GGTTTTCGTTACCGCAGGGGACATGTATTTATAAGGAGGTGTGCAGCACAGCACAATTACTCAGGTGCCCCTGGCGGTTCACATCTGAGGGGTACGTGGCAAGCATGCAACATACTCGGAGCTGTCCCACGCTCCCACGCCCTCCAGGTTTGTCGGATGGTCGTTCCGGCTTCTCCGGATTTCAAACAATAATGATTAATCTTTTAAAACAGACTCAGTGTTTGTCTCTGTGTCTTCTGCTGACAAGGACGCAGTGAAGACATTCGACAGTTTCAATAGAATGCATATGATTTGGACAGATAGAGTTTGAGATAGAAAGCATAGAGAGATTAGGGTCCGATCACATTCACTTAGTGTTGGAAATATGCCCTAGAGGCAATAATAAATTAGTTATTATTATATTTCCTTGTTCATGATAATCGTTTATTATTCATGCTATAATTGTATTGACCGGAAACAGCAATACATGTGTGGATACATAGACAACACCATGTCCCTAGTAAGCCTCTAGTTGACTAGCTCGTTGATCAATAGATGGTTACGGTTTCCTGACCATGGACATTGGATGTCATTGATAACGGGATCACATCATTAGGAGAATGATGTGATGGACAAGACCCAATCCTAAGCCTAGCACAAAGATCGTAGTTCGTATGCTAAAGCTTTTCCAATGTCAAGTATCTCTTCCTTAGACCATGAGATCGTGCAATTCCGGATACCGTAGGAGTGCTTTGGTGTATCAAACGTCACAACGTAATCGGGTGACTATAAAGGTGCACTACGGTATCTCCGAAAGTGACCATTGGGTTGACACGGATCGAGATCGGGATTTGTCACTCCGTAGACGGAGAGGTATCTCTGGGCCCACTCGGTAGGACATCATCATAATGTGCACAATGTGACCAAGGGGTTGATCACGGATGATGTGTTACGAACGAGTAAAGAGACTTGCCGTAACGAGATTGAACAAGGTATCGGTATACCGACGATCGAATCTCGGGCAAGTACAATACCGTTAGACAAAGGGAATTGTATACGGATCGATTGAGTCCTTGACATCGTGGTTCATCCGATGAGATCATCGTGGAACATGTGGGAGCCAACATGGGTATCCAGATCCGCTGTTGGTTATTGACCGGAGAACGCCTCGGTCATGTCGCATGATTCCCGAACCCGTAGGGTCTACACACTTAAGGTTCGATGACGCTTAGGGTTATAAAGGAAGTTTGTATGTGGTTACCGAATGTTGTTCGAGTCCCGGATGAGATCCCGGACGTCACGAGGAGTTCCGGAATGGTCCGGAGGTAAAGATTTATATATGAAAAGTTGTTATTCGGGTTCGGAAAAGTTCGGGTTTTTCGGTATTGTACCGGAAGCTTCTGAAGGTTCCGGAGGATTCGGAGGGGTCCGGAGGTCCGGAAATTGTTCCACCACGTCCAATACAGTAGCATGGGCTGTAGGGGCGCCCTAGCCTTAATGGGCCAGGGGCACCAGCCCCCAAGGCCCATGCGCATGGGAGGGGGGAACCCTAAGGGGAGGGCCTCCACTTGACTTGGGAGGCACTCCTCCCCTCTGGCCGCCCCCAAGTCCCATCTAGGGCTGGCCGCACCCCTGGGGTGGAATCCCTAAAGGGGCGCAGCCCCTTTCCCCTATATATACTTGAGGTTTTGGGCTGCCCAACACACGAGAACCTCTCCTCTTGGTGCAGCCCTGCCTCTCCTCCTCCTCCTCTCCCTTGGTGCTTGGCGAAGCCTCTGCTGGATTGCCACGCCTCCACCACCACCACGCCTTGTGCTGCTGCTGGATGGAGTCTTCTCAACCTCTCCTCTCTCCTTGCTGGATCAAGGCGTGGGAGACGCCACCGGCTGTACGTGTGTTGAACGCGGAGGTGCCGTGCGTTCGGCACTTGATCATCGGTGATCTGAATCACGACGAGTACGACTCCATCAACCCCGTTCACTTGAACGCTTCCGCTTAATGATCTACAAGGGTATGTAGATGCACTCTCCTTCCCCTCGTTGCTAGTTTCTCCATAGATAGATCTTGGTGATGCGTAGAAAATTTTGAATTTCTGCTACGTTCCCCAACACTTAGTTCAAAAGATTCAACAAGGAAAACATAGCTATAAGTGAATGTCAGAGAGATGAACACTAGTGTATATATATATATATATATATATATATATATATATATATATATATATATATATATATATATATATATATATATATATCGAAAGCAATCAAATCAGCATAGTGACGGAAATCATGAAGATAAGTTGAACTTTGAAGACAAACCAAATGTGAAGATATAGCTAAAATAACGCCATGAGTGAAACACTTCAAACAGAGAAATTTGGTGGTGGCGTTACCCACCGTATAGGAAGTATTAGACCTGCACCACGACGCACAATTATCGTGGCGCTCAAGTCAAATTCCATGTTAATGTATTCACACTCGTAATGTAAGTCTTCATTGATTGAAGATATACTTTACTTCGTGTGTTGCACATCTAAGTCATCAGCATGCATAAGTGTTAGGATGTGTGCCTGATCACATGACATTTGAGGATTCCAAGATATTTAGCTCACACCGTAACTTGCAAAACCTTTTCTCATCCAAGGGCTTTGTGAAGATATCTCGCCATTGCTCTTCAAAGGTTGACGTGAATGATGTCAATATCCTTTTTCATGACATGATCTCTGAGAAAGTGATGACGAATTTCAATGTGCTTTGTCTTCGAGTGTTGGACTGGATTGTTGGCAATCTTGATGGCGCTTTTGTTGTCGCAGAAAAGAGGTACTTGTTTCAGATTGATGCCATAGTCCTTGAGAGTTTTCTTCATCCATAGAAGCTGAGCGCAGTAAGATCCAGCAGCAATGTATTCAGATTCAGCAGTTGAGAGTGATACACAGTTCTGCTTCTTTGAAGACCAACAGACAAGTGATCGTGCCAGAAAGTGACATGTGCCTGATGTAGACTTGCGATCCACCTTGTCACCAGCATAATCAGCATCCGAGAATCCAACCAAATCAAATTCTGAGCCCTTTGGATACCACAATTCGAGTGTTGGGGTGTGAGCCAAATATCGAAGATTTCTCTTCACCGCTAAGTGATGCGATTCCTTTGGTGCCGCTTGGAATCGAGCACACATGCAAACACTAAGCATAATATCTGGCCTAGATGCACATAGGTAAAGTAAGGAACCAATCATGGAGCGGTATACCTTTTGATCAAATTCTTTACCATTGTCGTCGGGACCCAGATGGTGTTTGGCTGGCATTGGCATCGTGTAACCTTTGCAATCCATCATGGACATTTGATACTACTCTTGCATCATGTATCCAAACTCATCACTGTACTTCTGGTTGGTGCAGCCGAAGATAATGTCATCCACATATATTTGGCACACAAATAGTTCACCATCATATGTCTTCGTGAAGAGCGTTGGATCGAGGGATCTAGGTTTGAAGCCTTTGCTCTTCAGGAAGTCTTTGATCGTATCATACCAGGCGCGAGGAGCTTTTTTGAGGCCATACAGTGCTTTGTATAGCTTGTACACCATATCAGGATGTTTTGGATCTTCAAAGCCATGTGGTTGAGCGACGTATACTTCTTCTTCAATCTTGCCGTTAAGAAATGCACTCTTCACATCCATTTGATATAGCAGGATGTTGTGGTGGTTAGCGTAGGCTAGCAGTATGCGAATAGCTTCAAGCCTAGCCACAGGAGCAAATGTTTCATCAAAGTCAATTCCTTCAACTTGAGTATATCCTTGATCCACAAGTCGTGCTTTGTTTCCGATTTACTTGACCATGCTCATCTTGCTTGTTTCGATATATCCATTTTGTGCCAATAATGTTATGCTTGCGATGGTCAGGACGCTTGACAAGTTCCCAAACATTGTTCAGCTTGAACTGTTGAAGTTCTTCTTGCATAGCTTGTATCCATTCAGGTTCCATAAAGGCTTCAGCTACTTTCTTGGGTTCTAATATTGATACAAAGGAAAAGTGTCCACAGAAATTTGCTAACTGTGTTGCTCTTGAGCGAGTAAGTGGACCAGGTGCATTGATGCTATCAATTATCTTCTCAATTTGTACTTCATTTGCAACTCGAGGATGAATTGGACGAAGACTTTGCTCTTGCTGATCATTGTCATCATTGAGAGGATTATCTTCAGACTGAGCATTGTCTTCATGATGGTTAGGTGCAGAAATGATAATTTCCTCTTCAGGTTGTGCTTCAGAAGGCATGATTTCCCCAGTTCCCATCAGCTTGATAGATTCACTGGGCGGAGCTTCATCTAGTGTACTTGGCAGGATCTCTCTTTGTGAACCATTTGTTTCATCAAATCGCACGTCCACAGTTTCGACGATTTTGTAGAGATAGAGATTGAAGACTCTGTAAGAGTGTGAGTCCTTTCCGTAACCGAGCATGAAGCCTTCGTGAGCTTTAGGTGCAAATTTTGACTTGTGATGGGGATCCTTGATCCAGCACCTAGCTCCAAATACTCTGAAGTAACTGACATTTGGCTTCTTGCCAGTAAGGAGCTCGTAGGATGTTTTGTTCAGAAGCTTATGAATGTAAACACGGTTGATGACGTGACATGCTGTATCAATAGCTTCAGGCCAGAACTTTCTTGGTGTCTTGTACTCGTCAAGCATTGTTCGAGCCATCTCAATGAGGGTTCTGTTCTTGCGCTCTATGATGCCATTTTGCTGAGATGTGTATGGAGCAGAGAACTCATGAGTGATTCCCACTGTATCCAAATAAAGATCAAGTCCAGTGTTCTTGAACTCAGTGCCGTTGTCACTTCTGATATGCTTGATCTTGACGCCATAATTGGTCATGGCTCGATTTGCGAAGCGTCTGAAGACATCTTTACTTCAGTCTTGTAGAGAATTATGTGCACCCAAGTATATCTTGAGTAGTCACCAACAATGACGAAGCCATAGAGACAAGCAGTTGTTGTGAGGGTAGAGTAGTGAGTAGGGCCAAATAAGTCCATGTGTAACAGCTCGAAGGGTCGAGATGTCGTCATGATTGTCTTCGATGGGTGCTTTGCCCTAGTCATCTTTCCAGCTTCGCAGGCACCACACAGAAGATCCTTCTTGAACTTGACACCTTCGATGCCAATGACATGCTTCTTTTTGGCGAGTGTGTGTAAGTTCCTCATGCCAGCATGCCCCAGCCTCCGATGCCAGAGCCAGCATTCTGAAGCTTTTGCCAGAAGACATATGGCAAGCTGCTGACCTGCTGAGAAATCTACCATGTATAGATCATCTTTCCGATACCCTTCAAAGACTAGAGACTTGTCAGATTCCATTAGTACAAGGCAACGATATTTTCCGAATAGCACAATCATGTTCAAGTCACAAAGCATTGAGATGTATATTGTTGAAACCAAGGATTCAACAAGCATCACTTTATCCATGTGTTGATCCTTTGAGATTGCAACTCTACCTAGACCCAATACCTTGCTTTTACCAGTGTTAGCAAATGTGATGTGACTTTTATCAGATGGACATAAGGTTGATTCCATGAGAAGACTTCGATCACTAGTCATGTGATTGGTGCATCCGCTGTCCATAATCCATTATGAAGCATGAGGTGACATACCCTACAGTACAGTTAGGGGGATAGGCTTCACCAAGAGCATTGTGAAGAATAAACATTTGACGGGCAAGTGGATTATTGAAGCTCAAATCAAGATTAGGACTGATAGGATGAATGGCAAACAATTTAGGAACAAAATACATAGTGAGACCATTTGGGCATTTAATCTTGCGCCCTACAAGATGTTTTAGGTCCCCAGCAATATCATCAGACGCCTTTGATTTTCGGCTGGAGACCCTTTCCTGCAAAAGAAAGTTATTTTTTCTTAACCACCCACATTTTCAGGGGTGGCTTAGAAGTAATGAGTCTAAGTGCAGCATCTGAGAACTTCGGCTTTGAATCCCTAGCAAATAGCCTTGCAGGAGATGAACGACACTCATATGAATAAGCAGAAAAGTTCTTAGTTCTATGCGCATAGCGGTTTGAAGACACACGCTCATATTCATAACTTTGAGTACGGTTTCCCTGCAAAACATTGGCGTTAGGGTGACTCGGTGAGTCCTCCGTCTGCTTTGAAGCCTTTGGACCATATGACGCCTTAGGTCTGGGTTTGTCTTCATCCTGTGTGGTGTCATGATCACATTCACCGGAAGATTCTCAAGACAACTTTTGGGAACCCAGATCTTCTTCATAGGTGGTCCATTCCTGCAGCTTAGTACCAATATACCGCAAACACTTCACCATTCTGATTTTTGAACAGTTTATAGTTTGCATCAAAGGATTCATCAATGATAATAGGATTAGCACAGTAATGCCGATAAGGTGGATGGATCCACCAAGGTTCCTTTGCAGAACCCATGTGGTTTTGGGATATTGCTCAGGCTTCCAGTAGGAACCATCAACATTCATTTTCCTCTCGAACCCAACACCCTCTTTCCTAGGGTTTCGGTTCATAATCTTCTTTTTGAGGACATCGCAAAGTGTGTGATGTCCTTTCAGACTTTTATACATCCCTGTTTCAAGCAATGTCTTCAACCTAGCATTTTCATCAGCAATAGCAGTGGTATCCTCCGCAGAGGGGTTAGTTACCACATCAGTAGTTGAAGACAATGCAACAATAGCAGTAGTTGAACATTCAACAATAGAGGTAGCGATATCACGCTCAAGGCATTTTAGACATGGTGGTTCAAATCCATCCTGAGCGGAACTGATCTATTGAGCGTGAAGTGACTCATTCTCTTTTTGAAGATCTTCATGAGCCGCTCTCAATTTCTCAAGCTCTTGCTTCCTTTGAAGATAATCATAGGAGAGCTTTTCATGAGTGGTTGAGAGCGATTCATGACGACTTTCAAGTTCTTGGTACTTAGCATGAAGATTTTTTATGTCTTCAACTAAGGACTGTGAACGTGTCATTTCCACGTCCAACAGGTCATCGCTTTTGTCTAACAATTTTTGAGTATGTTCCATAGCTTTTTGTTGTTCAGTTGCAATTTTAGCAAGTGTTTTGTAGCTGGGCTTGGATACACTATCAGAGTCATCATCACTTGATGTTTGAAAGTAAGCATCACGTGATTTTACCTTGGCACCACGTGCCATGAAGCAGTAGGTGGGAGCAGGGTCGTCCATGTCATCAGCTTCAGCGTTGGTGTGGAAGTCATTGTCTTCAGTGTTGAAGATGGACTTGGCAACATAGGCTGTAGCTAGAGCCAGACTTGCAACGCCAGGGTCGGACTCCTTTCCATACTCCACTTCCGCCTCCTCAGAAGCAGACTCCTCCTCTGAATCCATTTCCTTGCCAACAAAAGCACGAGCCTTTCCAAATGAGCTCTTCTTATGAGATGAAGACTTTGATGAGGACTTGGAAGAAGACTTTGAAGATTTCTTCTTCTTCTTGTCATCAGAATCATATTCCTTGCTCTTTTTCTTCTTCTTCTCATTATCCCACTGTGGACACTCAGATATATAGTGTCCAGGTTTCTTGCACTTGTGACATGTTCTCTTCTTGTGGTCATGAGTGGAAGCACCATCATTTCTTGAGCTAGATCGTGAAGACTTTCTGAAGCCTTTCTTCTTAGTGAACTTCTGGAACTTCTTCACAAGCAAAGCAAGTTCCTTTCCAATGTCTTCAGGATCATCAGAACTGCAGTCAGATTCTTCTTCAGATGAGGAAACAACTTTTGCCTTTAAAGCGCGAGTTCGTCCATAGTTGAGACCATAGATATCTCTTTTCTCAGAAAGCTGGAACTCATGTGTGTTGAGCCTCTCAAGTATATCAGAAGGATCGAGTGTCTTGAAGTCAGGGCGTTCTTGTATCATGAGGGCAAGGGTGTCAAAGGAGCTATCAAGAGATCTCAGTAGTGTCTTGACGATTTCATGCTTGGTAATCTCAGTGGCGCCGAGAGCACGAAGCTCATTTGTGATGTCGGTGAGACGATCAAATGTGAGCTGGACATTTTCATTGTCGTTTCTCTTGAAGCGGTTGAAGAGGTTGCGAAGAACACTGATCCTTTGATCTCTCTGGGTTGAGACGCCTTCGTTGACCTTGGATAGCCAGTCCCAGACTAGCTTCGACGTTTCCAGAGCACTCACACGGCCATATTGTCCTTTGCTCAGATGACCACAGATAATGTTCTTGGCAGTTGAGTCCAGTTGAATGAACTTCTTGACATCAGCAGGGGTGACACCTTCACCAGTTTTGGGAACGCCATTCTTGACGACATACCAGAGGTCGACATCAATGTCTTCAAGATGCATGCGCATCTTATTCTTCCAGTAGGGATATTCAGTTCCATCGAACACGGGGCAAGCAGCGGAGACTTTGATTATCCCTGCAGTCGACATAGCTAAAACTCCATGTGGTTAAACCGAATCACACAGAACAAGGCAGTACCTTGCGCTCTGATACCAATTGAAAGTGCTAGTTATCGACTAGAGGGGGGTGAATAGGCGATTTTTATGAAAGTCTTCAAAACGTGGAAGTTTCGAAGACAAACAATAGAAATGACCTAATTGATATGTAGCGGAAGATAAACTACAACAAGCAAACCATAGTCAAGTATGCAGTAATGTGAAAGTACAAAGACTAATAGCGGCTTAGTAGTAAGGATCAGGATGGAAGATAGTATGAAGCCAACCAACTATAGTAGTCAAGCAATGAAGTCAAACAGGTATGACAAACAGGCAATGACTTCACTAAGACAAACTCTAAGTAAAGGAAGGGAGAGGATAGAACCAGTCACTTGTTGAAGACATAGGATTTGTTGGACCAGTTCCAGTTGCTGTGACAACTGTACGTCTGGTTAGGGAGGCTGAGATTCAACTCAGAAGACCGCGTCTTCACCTTATTCCCCTAGAGCTAAGGACACACAGTCCTCGCCCAATCACTCTGGTAAGTCTTCAAGGTAGACTCCCAAACCTTCACAGACTTCGTTCACCGGCGATCCACATTGACTCTTGGATGCTCAGAACGCGACGCCTAACCGGCTGGAGGATTCACAGTCCTCAAGTGTAATAAGTCTTCAGTCACGCATGTAAAGACTTCAAAGATGCCTAACACTCTTTGACTCGGGTGTTTGGGCTTTATCCTCGCAGGATTTCTCTCTCAAAGGCTTCGAGGTGGGTTGCTCTCAAACGACAAAAGCCGTGCACTAACTCCGAGCAGCCACCAATTTATGGTGTAGGGGTGGGCTATTTATAGCCACTAGGCAACCCGACCTGATATGTCCGAAATGACCTTGGGTCACTCAGGAACTGACACGTGTTCCAACGGTCAGATTTCAAACACACACGGCAACTTTACTTGGGCTACAAGCAAAGCTGACTCATCCAGCTCTGGATAAGATTGGCTCTCATTGTCTTCGCCAAGACATAGGATTTGGGTTGAGCATCACTTCACCATTCTGACTTTGTTCACTTGGCCCCACTTAACGAAGACGGTGGTTCCTATGACTCAACACGTAAGAAACAGGAAACAACGAAACGACCACGCCTTTGCGCCCATAGTCTTCACTCAATGTCTTCTCTTGTCATAGTCTTCAATATGAATACCTTCATATACCACCATTGTCTTCAATGTCTTCATACATTTTAGGGTCATCTCCGTAGGTAAACCAAATCAATGAGGGACACTACCTGTTATCCTGCAATTCTCACAAACACATTAGTCCTCAACCAAATTTGTCGTCAATACTCCAAAACCAACTGGGGGTGGCACTAGATGCACTTACAACAAGTATGAAACTAAAAGCACTTTGTAGGTGTTGTTAGATAGGTTTGCAAGATAATAAAGAGCGCGTAAATAAAAATTAGGGGTTGTTTAGATAAAGAAACAACTAATTTAGTTTTAGTAGAGAGCTTTTTTGTCACAAGAGAGTTATTTGTCCCTAGCCAATCGATATCTAGACAGGTCATCATTATTGCAATTTTATATGAGGGATATGCATAAGCTAACATACTTTCTCTTCTTGGATCATATGCACTTATGATTGGAACTCTAGCAAGCATCCGCAACTACTAAAGATCATTAAAATAAAACCCAACCATAGCATTAAAGTATCAAGTCCTCTTTATTCCCATACGCAAACCTACTTACTCGGGTATGTGCTTATGTCACTCACGCCACCCACCATAAGCAAATAATGAACATATTGCAAACCCTACAGCGGGGATCCCTCACGCTTGCGCAACATGGAGAGCACCATAGGACAGCACCAATAATAAAAATGCAACTCAAACCAATCACGATCATCAATGAACCCATAGGACAAAACGGATCTATTCCAACATCATAGGATCGATAGCCATACATCATTGGGAAATAATACATAGCGTTGAGCACCATGTTTAAGTAGAGATTACAGCGGGTAAAATAGGGGTTACACTGCAGCATAGAGGGGGGAAGAGTTGGTGACGACGGCGATGAAGTTGTTGGTGTAGATCGTTGTCGCGATGATGGCCCCGGCGCTGTTCCGGTGCCACCGGGAGAGAGGGGGAGAGAGAGCCCCTTCTTCTTCTTCTTCTTCTTCTTCTTCCTTGACCTTCCCCTAGATGGGAGAACGGTTTCCCCTCTGGTCCTTGGCTTCCATGGCGGCGGAGGGGCGGGAGCCGCTCCGAGATTGGATCTCTCTCTGTTTCCTTCTGTTTCTGCGCTCCCTGATTTTGCCCTTTCACCGTTTCTTAAATTCCTGAAGATCCGTAACTCCGATTGGGCTGAAATTTGGACACGATTTTTAACCGGATATTGGCTTTCTTGCGGCGAAAGAAGGGCACCAACCACCTTACAGAGTGTCCACGAGGGCCCATGGCGCGCCCCTCACCCTCGTGGGCCCCTCGGGCATCGTCTTGCGTTGATTACACTTCCCAAAATTCACATATATTCCAAAAAATCTCCGTAAGTTTTTATCCCGTTTGGACTCCGTTTGATATGGATTTTCTGCTAAACAAAAAACATGCAACAAACAGGAACTGGCACTGGGCACTGGATCAATATGTTAGTCCCAAAAATAGTATAAAAAGTTGCCAAAAGTATGTAAAAGTTGTACAATATTGGCATGGAACAATGGAAAATTATAGATATGACGGAGACGTATCATAACACAACTTCCAATATAGGTTCAGTTTGCACATCAGTCGCATCAACTTCAGTTCTAGTTTGCACCACATTCTGCTCATTTTGCTCATTTTGCCCCACATCCAAATCTTGCTCATTTTGCACCACATCCAAATCTTGCTCATTGTGCACCCCAACATCATCCAAGTTTGGCTCATTTTGCACCACAACATCATCCAAGTTTGGCTCATCTTGCATCACAACATCATCCAAGTTTGGCTCATCTTGCACCACAACATCATCCAACCCAGGTTCATCTTGTACCACAACATCGAAGTCTGGTTCAGTGTGCACACTTTCACAAAAACTTCTCTTTTTTCTACAGATATTGATTCCTGCCTTTTTGATTGCCCAACAATCTTCAACAATAAGGGGTTGACCTCCACACTTCCTCCTGGAAAACAAAGCTTGTAATTTTTCTAGTAATTAAAAACAACATCCAAATAAAAAAACACAAACATAAACATACTTTGGCCTTTCGGGAGTGTAACGACATTTTGGAGATCCTTTGCGGTGCCCAAGTTCCTGGCACAACTTACATCTATTTTTGTTACCTTTTTGGGACCTTTTTGGCTTTGCATCCTTCTTCCCCTTCCCCTTTTTACTAATCCCACCTTTCTCAAACCATGACTTGAATCTACTCTCTTTAGGCCTGCCAGCCTTTCTTTTTGTTAGGGGAGGGCACATGGAAAATTCAATTTCCACTTCAGGCCACTGAGACTGATCTGTAAGTGCTGGAATTGGAGTTGCATATGCAGCCTTGAATCTTGCCACTGAAAAATATTCATGCAAATATGGGTGCATGTTTATCTTGGGTTGAGAGGCCAACAAAAGTATGGCATGGTCACATGGTTTCCCGGTGTGTTGCCACTCGAGGCAAGTGCAGTCATGAAACTTAGTGTTAACAACATGCCTCCTTCCAGTCTTGGTATCTCTAACTTCAGCACCCCATAATGAAGATTTTTCAACAGATAAATGTGTAACATTTCTGCTCTTGTTCACCACCTGTTGTACCACTCAAGAAACTTATCCCCTTGCAGACAATCACCAATCCTTCTTCTCAATTCCCACATGTGCATGATCATGATCCTGATTTGGTCAACCATGTCATGCACGGCCAAGTTATTTAACTGCTTTATCTTGTTGTTAAAACTTTCTGCCAAGTTATTGTTGATATGATCACACTTGATGGCAGTGTTAAATCCTGACCTATACCACAATAGATAATGATAGGTGTCCAACCATGGACCAAACTTGCTGCATGCTGCTTTTATCTTATCAAGATGATATGAATGTGTCTGTTTGATGTAAGATCTTGCTGCTGGCCACATTCTCCCAAATTCTTCTCCTTTGAATTTTTTGATCAAATTCATCCACATATGGCCGAAGCGCTTCCTCTGCTCACAATGAGGGAAAACATTATTCACTACATTTTCTATCCCTTTACGTGCATCTGTGTGTACTGCCAAAGGTGACACTGGCCCTAGGCATCTTTTCAACTACATCATGAACCATGCCCATGAAACCTCTATCTCTAACTGAAACAAACCAATAGCAACAGGAAATATCTAGTTGTGTCCATCTAAAGCATTGCATGCTGCCAATTGACCATTCCATTTGCCAGTCAAAAAAGATGAGTCTATGGTCAAATATGGACGGCACCCTGCTTTGAAGCCATCTATGCAACGCTTTAAAGCCATAAAGAACTTGGAGAAAAGAACTCTACCATACTCTGTTACCTTAGTATCTATCTCCACAACACTGCCAAGTGACCTCTTCTCCACCTCTGCTTTGAAGTTATAAAGCATCCTAAAAGTACTTGCCCAATCACCATATAATTCTTTCATTGCCCTCTGTTTTGCTTTCCACACTATGGTATACTTCACCTTGGGGTACTGCTTTTCCAAGTCCACTTCAAGTTTCTTTGTTGTAGTGTTCGGTTTCTTGGCTAAAATTGGAGTGATCTTTTCTGCAATCCAAAGCTGTGATGTCATGGTTGATACTCTCTGTGAACTTGTAATACAAGTATGTGGATTTGGGATTTGATTCACCCTGATGGTACTTCCATCAGGTTGAATTCTAGCAAATATGTACCACTTGCAAGGCCTGACGCTTCCATCAAAACATCTGAACCTTGCATAAAATTTCTTTTTATCAGTCCACATAGTCTTGGCATCAAACTCATGTTTGACTGCATAAATCTTGAAACACATCCTGAACTCCTTCATGCTTGGGAACAACTTGTCTACTTCAATAACAGGATTTTCTTTGTCATATACACTTACAAGCTCATCATCATGTGCATCATCTACATCATCTGCAACATCTTTCATCAGCTGTCCATCCACATCTTCACAGGCATCTATGTTAGCATCATTAGGCAAGCTCGATTCACCCCTCTCTTCCTCATCTTGATCATCTACTGGATCTACTGGAATGCCGAAAAAATTGGCCATCTCAGTGTCAGCCATTGGTGCAATGACCAAATCAGTAGTGTCTTCTAATTGTATTGAATTCCACTCAACACAAACAACCCTTGCAGCACCATCACAACCCTCTTCTGCATCTTGACCAGGCCCCTCTATTACTGTCACTTCACTCGTACACATGGGCGTTATCTGTCTCTGTGAAGCCCAATCATCATCTACCATCTGCGAAGCCAACTTTGAGGGCACATATCCAACCTTAGAATCTGATTTTAGATCAACGAGCTATGCATGAAAGGTAGTATGTTTGCTTGCCCAGCCGTCTTGTCGTTCGATTTCGTCAACCATCTCTTCACCACACTCAGTTCTCACATACTCACCCTTCCAATTATCAAACCGTAACAATGCTACCTCTTGCTCTGGACCCCAAAAAATGTTTTCCCCAATTTTCTCACAACATTCCTCACGGCCCTCCCTTCCATGCTCTGTATTTCCGGTGGATCAATCTCTTCAAATTCAACCTCCCGTTTCACAATTGTATCTCTCTCTATGTCTCGCACGCTACCATCAACTAGCTTTGCTTTAGATGGTAAGAATTCAACACTGAATTCGAAGGTCCGAGCAACATTGCCCCTGTTTATCAATGACGGGCACTGTGAGGCAGCGAAAGCAGACGAGGCACACATCGCATGGGTTGAAGAGGTTGGACAGGGTGATTACCTGGTCGATGTTGTCTCTCGTGGCTCCATCTTGTTCAGCCCAACGCCGCCCCGCCGCCGCTCCCCAGTCCCACCCACCTCCACAATCTGGATCCCGTGGAAAACAGGGGGCAAACAGAGGCTCTTGGTCAGATCTAACTCAAGACGGAGGGGAATGGTGCCGAATACACTCACCACATGCGCAGCAGCGGCCGTGGACGAAAGCTCCGCCACCGCCTCCGCCGCCGACGACGAGAACGAAGAAGAGAGCAGAAACTAGAAGCGGGGGAGAAGCACGTGTCCAATCAGGCGAGGAATCGATGCACTGCCAAGTGGGACCCACCACCAGACGCACTGTTTAGTTTGACCCCCTGTTTTTACCTTAACCCCAGTCCCGTTGACGACCGGACCCGTGTTTTAACCACCTGGTCATATTGGGGCTATTATTGCCATGCAAGACGGCGCACAGGAGCTATTTCTGGCAACTACATCGCACTCCTTCCAATTCACATGAAATGTGTCGCACAGGAGCTATAAGCCCAACGAGGAACTATCCAGCGAGAAGATCTTGTTGGATGGCTTCTTTCTGAATTGATTCCGTGCGTACCATGTTTTGTTTACTCACAGTGCGCGTAAGTACGTTTGTGACGCCAGCGCTTGAAGATGAGATGAGCCGGTGTGAACCACTTCCCTCTATGTACATTGTAAGTTGTTTTAAGCTACTGTCCACTTTTTGTTGTTCTATGCCACCTCTGTTATAGTTTCAAAAGGCAACTTTTACAAACATTCATCAAGATTTTTATAGAGAAAATTATCTATATTGTTTAGAGATAAAATTTGTCTATATTTAAAATATGAAATGCATAGGATTATTACCCCCTTCGTTTGTAAATATAATTCTTTTTAGATATTTGAGTATAGATTACATACGGATGAATATGAACGTATTTTAGAGTGTAAATTCATTCATTTTGCTTCGTATGTAGTTCATATTAGAATATCTAAAAAGACTTATATTTAGGAACGGAGGAAGTATACATCATGAGATAGAAAAAAATTGACTTTGGAAAAGTATGCATACACTACATTTTGAGTCGAAGGGAGTACTAGGAAGACACAAGAGCACATGCCCCACCACGTACGCTCACTCCCAACTCAGCTTGTTGTTAATTACCTCACCCCTATCTCATACTCGCATCACATCTATCTATACTTGGGCAAAAAGAAACGTTCTCGAGCAAGTGCAACGTCCTTTAATTATTTTTCTCTAATGGACGTCGGTCGCCTACATTAATTTCCTTTCAGCGCACGTCTTGCAGTGGAAGAGAAGGCATCGTATCATCACACTCGGATCCTTGGATATGGCCAAGATGGAAATTCTGGGCCAAAACATGCAAAAGCAAACGCGGGATGCGACAAGCCCCGCGACTTGGATGGCCAACACCAACTTGCTAGTGGTAGTAACATCCCGCGCTTACTATTAACCTGGTGATCAAGCTAGTGTTACGGTAACAACCCACTCATACAAAATCATAGTTGACGACGTACTAGGTAGGCAGTTGTAAGATGTGGTAACTAACTAAATTAGTTAAGTGTGGCCTGACTCTGTCAATGGCATCTACGGTTTATGCATTATGCATGCATGTTTAGTCCAAGCAAAGAAAATAAGAAGAAAATTTCAGCTCATGGAATCGTGGATACTCAAAGCAGGCATCACATTGGGAGACCCCATGTCAATCTTACTCCCTCCCTTTGAACTTTTTTGAACTTTGTAAACTGAACAAAATGATAGATTTTTTCTTTTTATTATTATCTGCCAGTGAAATATTCTGATGGGAATGAAATTTCATAATACTGAAAGAGAAGAGTTAGCAATTCAGAACCCAAATTGTGTTTTAATACATCTCATTATACTATTTTTTGAATAAATAAACTTTGCTATTGTGTTAAAAAAACTTTATTATTTCTTTTTTTATCGGGTTAATAAATATTAACCATTTGGGGTTGGTGGCAAGATTTACGTGGTGATCTCCGTGTGGCGCATGCTTCTAGTAATTGTGTCTCGATTCCATGGAGTGTCTTTTCTCTACGACTAGCCACAGTGGGAGGAACGTCAACAATAACATCGAGTCCAACTCAGCAAATTTGCCTATATGGCAATGAGTTAATGAGGAAAGAGGTGGTTTGAGTAACTTAGGCTGGCCATAGTGGTGGTATCTTACCCGGTATCATGCACCTGAGAATAGTAAACATGCTGATGTGGCAGAGAATTTTAAAAAAGGGATTAGAGTAACATAGGTAGATACCGTATCATGTTAAATGCTATGCTAGTACTTGTGCTATGAATGACAATAAATAAAATCAACTATGATACTATTTTATGATACTATACACTATGAAGGTAGTATCATACACTAGTATCATATGCATGATACTAGTATATGATACTCTACACTATAAGTAGCCTTAATTACTCATAGTATGAGCAACATCACACATACCAATACAATAGGCTCCAAACTTTACTACCCACTATAAAGGTAGTAATATAGTTTATGTTACTATTTATTGTGGCTAGTCAACAAGCATGCATGCATACCAATGATGATGCCATGCCATCGACCTAGTCACTTCTTGCAGCTGTCTATCTAGTCCTGGATTACGACTTTATATGAGTGGGTTGTTACCATAACACTAGCTTTACAACCAGGTTAATTACTGGAGTAGTAATTAAGTGCGAGATGTTACTGCCACTAGCTATGACCAGCCAGTGCCCAAACGTTAATCTTGGTCGAAAAGCTATTTTCCACCTTCCAGGCATAAAGTTATTTTCCATACTTACCCGCTTTTTTCGCTTCACAGGTCTAGTCGCTCTCGCTTAGTCGTACGCGTGCGCGCCAATCCGAATCCATCCACCAACACGGATACGCCCTACCTCGTCGACGGCACGGCTGCTCGTTGGTCGTGGTCATGCAAGTCGCGGGGTAGATAGATGCACCGCATCGGCTCGTCGCGTCGCGCGCTTGGTTTTTGGGAGTTTCGGCAAAGAAATTTCCATGGAAACGCTGGCTCTTCCGTTCCCACTTGCCACCCTGGCCGGTCCAAGCATGCATCCGACTACGCGTAACAGATCCGTAGCTATAGCTTTTTTTTTTTAGGATCATCCGTAGCTATAGCTTTAGGAGTTTCGGTGCTGTTATGGTATGCCTTGTCCTCCACTTAACGAGAAGTTTTGAAAGGAAATGTAGGCGACCGGCGTTCGTTAGAGAAAAATGGTTGAAGGACGTTGAACTTGCTGGATGGAGAACGTCTGTTTCTATTTGCCCAAGTCTAAGGTGATGCCAGTCTGATATAGAGGTGAGCTAAGAACGTCATGATGCTCGTGCATCAACACGTGTACGTACGACAGAGGGTGTATTCAACTAGTGATCGGCGAACTCATTTCCGATGCGATCCGTCAATCATAACGCGTGATTAATTAGGGAGGTGTCCGCGTGACCGTGGAATCGTGTGTACGCTTGCGTCCTCCTAATCTATAACAAAAAGCGTGCAATGTTCACACGGTCTACTGGGTTGCTTTTTCAGAGAGATCATACATCATGCATCTTCGAGCGCTCGCGTCACGGGCGTTACTTACGCGCACTCGTGAGTAAACAAAACATGCCGCGGAGAATCGATTCGGGGAGAAGCCGCCCAACAAGACAAAGTAAGATCGTCTCTCCGGATTGAGTAGGTGCGCATCCCTTTCCTTGTTACCCTTCCTTTGCCTTTGCACGTAGCCGTGCAACCATGAGATCAGCGTCGGCCGATCTCATCCATACTACCTGATCATGCACCTAGGTAGCTTTATCTTACCTACCAAGATAACATTGTCGACTAACAAAGCATATACTCGCTACGTGGAATGCGATTTATGGCACACATTGGCGGGGCACGCATGCATGCAGCCATATAGTAATTACGTCAAGATTTGAGAAAAGGTCCATTGCAAAAAAAAAAAAAAGATTTGAAAAAGGTTTTGTGAGTAGAGTTTAATCCATAGGGAAATATACTTTGGTTTCTGGTTGTATATATGCCCTATATGAGGATCTTTCTAATAATTAAACAAAACAAAATAGTTCAGAAGTTTTTTACAATAAACTTGACTTACTTTTACACGAGTATATACATTACCATGAAAAAAAATCAACATTGACTTCATAGTGAAAATGACAAAAAATATTTGCTATTATGGGTCATTATTCACGCTATTTTGGCCAAAAAATGTCTTTTTTTTAAAAGAAGTCAAAAGGTTATTTTCTTTTTGTGGAATTTTTCTCACAATTACAATGAAAGGTCAAGTTTATTTCAGAAATATTTTCAATTTCTTTTGACTTTTTATTGAATTGCTATTTTTATTTCATATACTCCAAGACTGAACGTCCGCGTCCTTAATCCATACTACTGCCCATGGCCGTGCACCCAAGAGATCAGCGTTGGTCCATCCAATCCATACTGCTAGCCGCCTGATCATGCACCTGGGCACCTAGGTAGATATGATCTTACCTACCAAGATATTACACTGTTGACTAACCAAGCAACAAGCGTGTACTGGAGATGCTTAATCTTGTGCCTGTTGTCCTTACGTGATGCATCAAACACATCATGCTATCATCACTGATAGTTAAGAGTGCAACGAAAAAAACCGAATTATACACCGTACGTTTAAGGTAGCTCCACTAATTCCATACATAGTCCCCGAAACCCATAGACGCCACTAAGTTTGGCTGAAGTTCGATCCAGTCACTTACATACTAGTCTTTCAGTGGGGTAAAGTTATGGTTGAACATCTACGCGCAACTTCAAGGTAGTTCATCCACAACTAAATAATGAAACCTGCCGTAGACTGACACGCTGTGTGGACGAGGTTCGTTTAGAAAACCAAGTTTTGGAGGCACAACTTGCTGGCCAAGGTTGAAGAAGACGCGGAGAGGAGACTGTTGCCGGAAGGCCGAGAATTCAACAGGGAATGTTCGTACGTACGAACACCACTCTCTTGGCATGCCAGGAGAGGACACGCGCTTACAAATCATCTTTGCATCGTTAGCCAGAAAATCGAGTAGCCACACGCACGCACGCACGCACCTTGGCAGGGTTGGTGCTCGTGGCGTCAACGTTACCAACCCAAACTTTGACTAACCAGCCAACCTATTAACTTCCCTTCGAGGGTATTCGGCCTGGCCGGCCGGCGCAAAAAGTCCCACCGCCTATATATACATGCACACGCTAACCTACGCTAACCCAACGACCCACACAACACAAACACACACGAGCATTAGTTAGCTTGGGTGCTCCAGCAATGGCAGTGATGGTGGAGATCACGCAGAGCACGGTGCTCCGGCCTTCTCAAGAGGCAGCCCGCGGCGGCGGGAAGAAGGTCCCTCTCACCGTCTTCGACCGTGCCTCCACCGACGGCTACATCCCGGCCGTCTTCGCGTGGAACGCGCCTGCGCCGACCAACGACGCGCTCAAGGCCGGCCTCGTCGCGGCCGTTGCCAGGTTCCCGCACCTCGCCGGGAGGTTCGCTGCCGACGACCACGTACGGAAGTGCTTCCACCTCAACGACGCCGGGGTGCTTGTTCTTGAGGCTACCGCGGACGCGGACCTTGCCGACGCGCTGGCGCACGAGGTGTCCGCGCACATCAACGAGCTCTACCCGAAGGCCGAAAAGGTGATGAGATGCAGAGTATTTTTACACGTCCCAATAAGAGTTTCTACACGTAACATAAAGCACATCAGATATCAGTACTTTTTTTTTGAGGGAAATCAGTACTGTAGGGTTGAAAACACGCTGATGATTTTGATACTTTTGGGTTGCAGGAACGTGCGAATGAGCCCATCTTCCTGGCGCAGCTGACGAGGTACGCGTGCGGCGGTCTGGTGATCGGCACCGCCTGCCATCACCAGGTCGCCGACGGTCAGTCCATGAGCGTCTTCTACACCGCGTGGGCCAGCGCCGTCCGCACCGACTCGGCAGTCCTCATGTCGCCGTTCGTCGACCGCTCGGCCACCGTTGTCCCCCGAAGTCCACCGACGCCCGCGCATGATCACCGGAATATCGAGTTCAAGGGCGAGCGCAGCTCGAGCCACTCCTATGGTGTCCTCCCCATGGACAGGATCAAGAACCTGGCCGTGCACTTCCCGGACGAGTTCGTCGCCGACCTCAAGGCCCGTGTGGGTACCCGCTGCAGCACGTTCCAGTGCCTCCTTGCGCACGCGTGGAAGAAGATCACGGCGGCGCGGGATCTGGCGCCGGATGATTTCACGCAGGTGAGGGTCGCCGTCAACTGCCGCGGCCGCGCAAAGCCTCCCGTGCCCATGGACTTCTTCGGGAACATGGTGCTCTGGGCGTTCCCGAGGATGCAGGTTCGGGACCTCCTGTCCAGCAGCTACCCAGTGGTGGTCGCCGCCATCCGGGACGCCGTCGCGCTCGTCGATGACGAGTACATCCAGTCGTTTATCGACTTCGGGGAGGCGGAGCGCGGCGCGATTGAAGACGGCGGCGAGGAGCTGGCGTCGACGGCAGCGACGCCGGGCACAATGTTTTGCCCTGACCTGGAGGTTGACAGCTGGCTCGGGTTCCGCTTCCACGACCTCGACTTTGGCTGCGGGCCGCCCTGCGCGTTCCTACCGCCGGACCTGCCCATCGAAGGAATAATGATCTTTGTGCCGTCCTGCGACGCCAAGGGCGGTGTCGACCTCTTCATGGCGCTCGATGACGAACACGTCCAGGCCTTCAAGCAGATCTGCTACTCCATGGACTAGTCATCCAGAGACCATATATATAGTATACTCGTATAAATATGCACAAGAGAGTAACACAACAAAATTATACTCCCTAAAAACTGCCTCCGTGCTTAACTGCATACTTGGCTCGTTGGCTTCTACTCATGTAATCATAGTTCATAACAAGTTTGCAAAGATTGTTGTGCTTTATTTGTTGTAATTAACACGGAGAAAAGAAGCACACCACCGGCCACACTCGCACCTACACAACTAGGTAGGAAGTTCAGCTTGCCGCATCCAGCAGGCGGCAATGGTGCTGCCGGGTATAGTGATATCCAACCCGGTAATAGAGTCACTGAAGCATTGCAAATATAAGTAAATAGCATAATGTAGTTGTGTTTACCAACTAAATTTACAGTCGTTTAACATTACACCTAATCCAGTCTTATAAATATTTAGACAGTTAAACTCTATTAGAGTTGCAATGTACATAAGTATTTGGTACTCCCTCCTTTCCGGTTTGTAGGGCTTATCTCAAAATCTTAGTTTTTTCATTTTAAGGCTCAATTTGGTTGTTCCTCATCACAAGTTCAGATTTCAAGGTGCATTAAATAATTGCATGCAAAATATTAAAAGAAAATTGACCAACGCATGTACTTTATGCATTCTTGCATTGCAATTAATACATTGGTAAACATAAATTTTTGAGGAAAACGAGAGCATTACTTGGGTGCTTTTGCAAATTATAAGAAGTATTCCACCACTCACCATCTACCTTGGTTGGTGAGATTTTTGAATTGAGCCCTATAAACCGGAAAGGAGGGAGCAGCAGCATTGGTAAGCTCAATCAGACACAAAGAATGGATCGGAAATCGAAAAGAGCATCAAAAGGCTCAACAAATTACACGGCAGGGACCAGCTAACTATTTAAGAAACAGTCGCCGGGAAATATATACTTAAACAACATCCATACGTAGAGGGTGCTTGGATACGTTTTAGTCTCATGACTAAAAGTAGTGGGACTAAAACTTGCTAGCATCACCCATGCTTGGATCCAAATACTAAAGAGACTAAAATCAAATCAATGAGCATTTATTATCCTCCAAATCCTCCAATTCAGAACTCGCCTGTGTTAAAGGAGAGGAGTTAAATGAGGAGAGAGAGGACTAATCCACATTTTAGTAGGGGTACCCCTGACTAAAAATTTTAGTCTCAAGACTAGTTTTAGCCCCTCTTTAGTCAGGGGTGCTTGGAACTTTAGCCTCTTAAAGAGAATATTTTTAGTCAAGCTAAAATAAGTCCCTTGGATCCAAGCACCCTCGTAGTCCTCGACCTCCTTGTCATTACATACCATATTATAGGTAAATAAAGTACAAGCTGAATGCTGGGCAGCAATTCAGATAACTCAACACCATGTTCCATGCATTTAGACAAAGGTCGACGTGATTCATTATTACATACCGCATCTACCAAAAGAGAGCACAAATTCAGGCTTCTCGCTTATAAGAGGCATAATACTGAAGCGTGTATTTCAAGATTCGCAACGACAGTCGATAACTGCAAAGAAGAGCACGTATGCTACTGAAACACTGATATATTGATGCTATAGGAAACGATTTTAAAAACCGGCTTACATGCGACCCATGCATTTAGTCTTTAGAGACTAAAGTCCTACGGGCAGTAGGCTGGGACTTTTGTTTTTTTGCTAGACATGTGGTTTGTTTCATTGGGAAAGCAACAAACATGAGTAATACATATAGTTGTAGAAGTCTGAAGAGTAGGAGGGAGGATATGTCAATTTCAGTGAGGCCATCCTAGAGGTCAATGTCCATTTGTACGTAAGATGATATGTAGTATTATAGGAATGCAAGTGAAAGCTGACCAATACTGTGATTACCTCTAATTTGTTGACACTTTTAGCTGCTGGAGTGTTATCGTCGTCCCTCTCTGAATGAGGCCCTTCCTTTGTCGTGGTTAAAGAGGCGAGCTGATTTTAAATGGATTCCGCACTATCATATAGCAGTGATGACCAGAATTGCTCGGCTTTGAGTTGTCTTTGGCATTTCTTGAGCTCCACCGAGTTGGCATCATTTATTGTAATTATGCCCACAGTCAGTAGATAGTCTAAAGCCGCAGAACATGTTGATTCAATATCATCGCTGGCAAGCTGAGTTGATTCTCCATAA
Source organism: Aegilops longissima (assembly GCA_021605205.1). NCBI lineage: Eukaryota > Viridiplantae > Streptophyta > Magnoliopsida > Poales > Poaceae > Aegilops > Aegilops longissima. The sequence continues at coordinate 97,792,754 of CM038676.1, read as the reverse complement.
AATTGTTGTTGACTTGGCAATATGCTTTTGTTGTGGGGTCGGAGATCGAACTTTACCGATGCCATTACCATGGCGTCATCATCAAGTTCGAATGCATGAATTGTACCACCGGTCCATTTCATAGCTTCTTCGAGCACATACGTGCTGATGATAAGACAGATGGCAGAGAGCTACATTCATTGAGAAGGTAAAAGAATCTATTAGGTTAATTAGTAAATTTTAGACATATGCATGGCTTAGTTATAACATGTGGAAGCCCCTTGACTATTAAATCATCACCATCCATCAGGTTGAAAGCGCCTACACACGCTGGGCGTAAAGAAATTTTGAGTGGCATGGAAATAAATCCGAAGTTAAAGCCTATTAGTAAGTATAGATACTTAGGTAAGTAAAATTGTAGAAGCGTAATAGTAAAGGCAGAATGTTGAAATAATCCCAGAAGCATAAGAGTGCAATTTGATACATGATTCCAATATAGCAGTGCACAGTGCAACATACAAACAAACCATGAAGTTCTAGTAGTAGATTGAGCATAACCAATAGTGATATGGTTCGATAGGACATATTACATCATCAGGAGCACCACATGAAAGGAGAGCCACATAAAAGGCATTGGCAGGAGGGGAGGCGCTCACCTCGGCTCGATGCCCTCGTTTGTCCCTGTAGTGGCGCCGGTGTGGCTTGTCGGCGGCTCTCAAAGCTCAGGGCCATCAGTTCGTTTTTTAAAGCATTCTTGGCGGTCCGATCTTGTTATGTCGGTAGTACAATCTCGGTGTTATACAAAATGCTCATACTACCATACGAAATGTTTTCTCTCAAACAACCCAGGTTGCAAGTTTGAAATAAACCTTTGCATTAAACATCTAATTAAAGGTGTGGCAAAATACATTTGGCTCTATCACACTCAATCTAATATAAAACATGTTTTCCAGAATTTCAGTGGCTCCATCTAATTATAAAAAGGGTTGCTGTACTAATGAACATGGGAATGTCAATGTACTAAATTATTCGAAACCCCTCTGATCAAATGGATAGCAAAATAGTACATAAATCTTATGGTCACCCATGAGAATCTGCATTTTGAAGTTTAATAGAAAGTATACCTTATTAAACAATAGATAATATGCTTCACTCCAAGAGTGAATGCAAGGACAACGTGCTCACGGGTCTGATCATTCTTGGAGGTACCATCCTCAAAACCAGCTGTGGTGGAGTCAATGATGAGCACATCATAGTCAATCTGGGATAAACAAAACAAAAACACAATTTCAGCGATATGAGATAGATCAAAGAGGTAGAGTTTGAGTTGTGAAAAGAAAATCACTACTCTAGACCATATTGCCATTATAGAAGTATTCCTTCTTTTTCTTATCATAATAAAACAAAATCAAAAGAAAACGAACAACTTATATTTAAGATTGTATTAACTAAATAACCTAACTACATGTAACCTGGCTCATGCACAGATTAAAAGAACGCGCCTAAATGTAAGAAAACACCTTTGTGTGATTAAGAATATCCAAATTTCTTTCTCAGTGTGTAAGATATTTATGATTGCACAAGAAGGTTTAAATCCTGAAACAGAGCAATTCATGCTCGAGCTTCCTAAAATGCAGGACATTGAATCAAGCTCATAACTAAATTTAGAGAACCCGCCAATATAAAGACTATTTCAAGTTTAAATAAGCATGCTCGTCACTGACCTACGAAAACATGTTTTACCATGCCTGTCGGCAACTGATACCACTAGTAGAAAACGGGCCTTTAGTCCCGGTTCCAGAGGGCCTTTAGTCCCGGTTCTGGAATCGGGATTAAAGGGTCGGGACTAAAGTCCCCCCTTTAATCCCGGTTGTGTTAGGAACCGGGACTAAAGGCCCTCCACGTGGCCGCTGTCTGGAGCTCGACCTTTAGTCCCAGTTGGTAACACCAAACGGGACTAAAGGAATTTTTCTGGAAAAAAATTTGAATTTTTTTCTCGATTTTCAAATTTCTGAATTATTTGTATTTAATCTCTAATCACCCCTCATCACTGCTCAATTTAATATCTAATCTCTAATCACCCCTCATCATTCCAAATCATCTAACTTCCCGGCCGGTCACCCATCCTCTCACTACTCCAGCCTGAGCATGCTTAACTTTCGAGTTCTATTCCCCACTTGTTTCCAAGTCTGCACTTGTTGTTTTCCTGATAATAATATGATGCCAATCCTATTAACCCTTAGGAGTTGAAGTTGAGCATGAAGTCACACGTTACACAGTTTGAGTTTGGAACTATTATTCTTAAAACCAATAATTATTTAGTAACACTAATATTTCTTGAATAAGTAGTTTGACCACAGTTTGACCATATTTGACCAAAATTCAAAAAAACTCAAATAATTATTTAGTAACACTAATATTCTTGAATAATTATTTAGTAACACTAATTTTTTTAATAAGTAGTTTGACCATAGTTTGACCAGATTTAAATTTTTTTTTAAAAAACTGAAATTTGAGCATAATTTTTTTTCCTTTTAGAATTTGAGGATTATAAAATTTTGCACAACGTCCTATGGCCGTCAAAATCGGATGCGGATTTTTGTGCTGAACATTTTGATATATTATACGTTTTTTTCGACATCGTATGCAAAAGATATAGTCGTTTTACTTTTTCATCACACTTTTTTGCAAAACATGTCCAAATTTATGTTTTTTAATTTTCCTAACTAGTAGATGTAGTAACATAACTACTTCTCGAAGGATTTTAATTTTTGAATGGCGATACACGCAGGAGAGGGGGGTAGAGTTTGAACCCCTTTAGTCTAGGATGGTGTCCATCCAATCCTACCGTCATCTACATCTGCTAGCACCGTCCCAACAAGAGTCGCAACTAAGGTTAACCAAGCCAGAGTCACGTTCTATTAAAGTATAAAAAAGAATTACTTTTTAATATAGCAAAACTAATTCTATCAACTATTATTATAGGCTAAACAACTATTAATACAAAGCAGTAGCAAAATTAATATTAATTAACTATAAAAATTTATCTACTGTTGTCTAACAGAAGCATACTACAACTGTTGGGGAACGCAGTATTTCAAAAAAATTCCTACAATCACGCAAGATCTATCTAGGAGAAGCATAGCAATGAGCGGGGAGAGTGTGTCCACGTACCCTCGTAGACCACCGAAAGAGGAAGCGTTTAGTAACGCGGTTGATGTAGTTGAACGTCTTCGCGATCCAACCGATCCAAGTACCGAACTGCTGGACACAGTCAGCGCCGCAATCTTCGACCGTCGCGGCGATGATCTCCGGTTCAGCAGCGGCGACAGCAGCTGGGGCAGGAGGCCCTGCGCCACCGCTGGTTCAGGTTTTGTCGGATTTATTCGACACCTTGGCAGCACTGCTAGCGGCCGAAGTCAGTCCGGCGAATCAGGACCAGCACAATGCAGAAGTGGCGCAGGTGAAGGATCAGATAGCACAAGCCAAGGTGAACCTGGCCACTAAAAACGCCAGGATGATGGTGAGGCAGGCCGAGTTAGACTTATCGGCTTATGTTGGATCAGAACGCATTGAATGATGTAATGAGGAGGAGGTACCGATCTCACCTGCCTCCGGTTTACAATGCTAGAAATCTCTTCAACACGCCGGGAGCAGGAACCAGCAACCAGCCAGTGGTAAACCGGGTCGAAGCACTTGGAACGGGGACGCCGGTTCAGCCGTGCACAATGGATCCCCCTCCTCAGAATATCCCGTCCCAGCACGTGCCGACGCCCCCGGGTCGTTACTCCAACCCTTTGGATAACATAGTCACAGCCACTTCAAGATTGGCGGCCCTCCCTGTCGACGGTGAGTCCCCCGTAGCGGTGGAGACGCGACGGGCTAGAGAGCTCCTTCAGACAACATTGACTCGGCAGCAAGCTTATTCGTACAGCCGCGAAAGGATTCATTCTACTCCCCGCCCGAGCCGGAGTTACAACAGGCATATGGATGAACCGGCCGTGTCCAGCAGTGCGCAGAATCGTAATCCGCCTCGTGGTCATAACCCGGCAGGCGGCGGTGGAAATGCTCAGGATGTGGTGGATCGTGCTAGGGCACGTCGAGAGGCCGAGTTAGCGGCGCAACGCGAAGCTCGCCAACTTACTCTGGTTCGTCCAACAACTTCGGTGGAACCAGGGGTCACCTCCAGTTCATTGGGTGTGCCGTGTCTCGTCCCAGCGCTGCGTAACGTACGGCTGCCCGAGGATTTCAAGGGCCCACGTAAAGTGCTGAATTACACCGCCGATTTATCCCCCGAGTCATAGGTTGAAAGCTATGAGATGGTAATGAGATGTTGGATGTGGACGATGCGGCGTGTGCTAAATACTTCACCATGATGTTGGAGGGGACAGCTCGCACATGGTTGAAAAATCTCCCAGCTAACTCAATTGGGTCATGGGTCGAGTTAAGGGCCCGGTTTATCCAGAATTTCAAGGATACATGCAAGCAGCCCATGTCAATTGTGTACTTAGTTGCCTGTGTCCAGGAGGAAGGAGAGTCTACAACCCATTGGGTGCACCGGGTTTCAGAGATTTTGCATTCATCAGATCGCATCAACGCTGATACAGCAGTTTTAACGTTGGAGGGTAATTGCCGGTTTACACCTCTGAAGTTGAAGTTGGGACGGCTCAAACGTCACTGGAATGACATGGGGACTCTTATGGCGGCCTTGGTGATGTATGCTGACTCTGATAGTACCAAGGACCCTGAATCTGACGATGACAAGACGGGAAAGGGAAAGAAGAGCGGCAGCACCAAAGGGCAGCAGCATAACCCGACGGGTCATGGAAACGGCGGTAAGTGTAAAGCGGATAACAGTTTAGATTTTGTGGCTAACACCAACGCGTAGGAAAAAGGCAAACATCATAAGGGTAAACCGCCCCCACGTGGTGGAGTACCAAGTCCCAATCCGGAGCGCCTATCTCACCTGTTAAATCAGCCTTGCCCGAAGCACGGGCCGCGGGATAAGCCGGCTACGCACCTCTGGAAGGATTGTTATATTATGCAGGAGTTCAAAAATTCAGACTTTTTCGGTATGATCATGGACCGGGAGGCGGTTCAAGCCCCGGATCTCATGGGCCGGGTTACGGTGGAGGCAGTTCCAGTTCAGGATTTCATGGTAATCAAGGCGGACATGGCAATCAAGGTAGTCAAGGCAACCAAGGTGGTTATAATCATCAGGGGAGTCAGCAGCAACAGCAGCCGTCAGGTTACCAGAGCAACCCGAAGCAGTTGAATAGTGGACAGTATCATGTCTTCACCACAAGCCTGTGCAAGCGCGATCAGAAGCTTCATAAAAGTGCAGTGAACTCCGTTGAACTGGCGGTGCCCCGTTACTTGCGCTGGTCTGAACAGCCCATTGTGTGGAGTCGATAAGATCACCCACCACGGGTTGATAAACCGGGTCATCTGGCATTGGTGGTGGCACCTCAGGTTCGAGGTTATAAGTTCACCAAGCTACTCATGGATGGGGGGAGTAGTATCAATATCCTTTATTACGAAACCTTCTGTCGCATGGGGTTAACAGATAAAAATCTTAAACCGTCCAACATGGTTTTCCATGGTGTGGTGCCTGGTAAATCAGCATATCCAGTTGGTAAGATAGCTCTGGAGGTTGCTTTTGGAGATGAGCATGATTCAAGATCAGAGACATTGACTTTTGAAGTGGTGAAAATCAAGAGCCCGTATCATGCCTTGTTCGGACGGCCGGCTTATGCTAAGTTCATGGCAAGGCCCTGTTATGTTTATCTGCAGCTCAAGATGCTGATATGTCTACGTCGTATCTCTTATCCAAACACTTATGCCCTTGTTTCGGACTCTAACTTGCATGATTTGAATGGAACTAACCCGGACTGACGATGTTTTCAGCAGACTTTCCATGGTGTTATTTATGTGTAGAAACAAAAGTTCTCGAAATGACCTGAAACTCCACGGAACGTCTATTTGGAAATAATAAAAAATCCCTGCAAAAGATGAAGACCAGGGGGCCCACACCCTGTCCACGAGGGTGGGGGGCGCGCCCCCTACCTCGTGGGCCCCCTGGAGCTCCTCCAACCTCAACTCCAACTCTATATATTTGCTTTCGGGGAGAAAAAATAAGAGAGAAGAATTCATCATGTTTTACGATACGGAGCCGCCGCCAAGCCCTAAAACCTCTCGGGAGGGCTGATCTGGAGTCCGTTCGGGGCTCCGGAGAGGGGATTCGTCATGTCGTCATCATCAACCATCCGCCATCACCAATTTCATGATGCTCACCGCCGTGCGTGAGTAATTCCATCGTAGGCTTGCTGGACGGTGATGGGTTGGATGAGATCTATCATGTAATCGAGTTAGTTTTGTTAGGGTTTGATCCTAGTATCCACTATGTTCGAGATTGATGTTGCTATGACTTTGCTATGCTTAATGCTTGTCACTAGGGCCCGAGTGCCATGATTTCAGATCTGAACCTATTATGTTTTCATGAATATATGTGAGTTCTTGATCCTATCTTGCAAGTCTATAGTCACCTACTATGTGTTATGATCCGGCAACCCCGAAGTGACAATAATCGGGACCACTCCCGGTGATTACCTTAGTTTGAGGAGTTCATGTATTCACTATGTGCTAATGCTTTGTGCCGGTTCTCTATTAAAAGGAGGCCTTAATATCCCTTAGTTTCCGCTAGGACCCCGCTGCCACGGGAGGGTAGGACAAAAGATGTCATGCAAGTTCTTTTCCATAAGCACGTATGACTATATTCGGAATACATGCCTACATTACATTGATGAATTGGAGCTAGTTCTGTGTCACCCTATGTTATGATTGTTACATGATGAACCGCATCCGGCATAATTCTCCATCACCGATCCATTGCCTACGAGCTTTTCACATACTGTTGTTCGCTTATTTACTTTTCCGTTGCTACTGTTACAATCACTACAAAACACCAAAAATATTACTTTTGCTTCTGTTACTTTTGTTACCGTTACCACTACTATCATATTACTTTGCTGCAGATACTAAGTTATCCAGGTGTGGTTGAATTGACAACTCAACTGCTAATACTTGAGATTATTAGCTAAATGGAATCAGCAATCTCTTAATGATAGAATGAGACCTAACCCTGCTTTTGCAACTTCACCTATATGTGTTACCGATAAGGATTATGAATTCTCTGTTGATCCTGATATAATTACTTTGGTTGAATCTGATCCTTTTTATGGCTATGAATCTGAAACTGTTGTGGAATATCTTACTAAATTAAATGATATAACCACCCTGTTCACTAATGATGAGAGATCTCGCTACTTTTATATCCTTAAAATATTTCGGTTCTTGTTAAAGGGTGATGCTAAGATATGGTTTAATTCCCTTGATCATGGTTGTGTGTGTAGTCCCTAGGATATGATTTATTACTTCTCTGCTAAATATTTCCCTGCTCATAAGAAAAAAGATGCTTTGAGGGAAATATACAACTTCGTGCAAATTGAAGAAGAGAGTCTCCCACAAGCTTGGGAGAGGCTTCTCAAGTTACTTAATGCTTTGCCTGATCATCCTCTAAAGAAAAATGAAATACTTGATATCTTTTATAATGGACTAACCGATGCTTCTAGAGATTACCTGGATAGTTGTGTTGGTTTTGTTTTCAGGGAAAGAACACCTGATGGAGCTGAAATTCTATTGAATAACATGTTGAAAAAATGAAAATAATTGGACACTTCCTGAGCCAGCTCCAAAGCCAATTCTTGAGCTTATTCCTAAACCAACTCCGAAGAAGAGAGGTGTTCTATTTCTCAGTCCTGGAGATATGCAAGAGGCAAAGAAATCTATGAAAGAAAAAGGTATAAAAGCTAAAGATGTTAAGAATTTACCTCCTATTGAAGAAATACATGGTCTTAATTTACCGCCTGTTGAAGAAACATATGATCTTAATCCATTACCTATTGGTCTTGATAACCCGACACAGGTAGTAAATGTAAATTCTCTCTACAGATATGATAGAGCTAAAATCCCTCCTACTAAAATTGCTAGCCAATGCTTGGATGAGTTTGATAACTTTATGGTTAAGCAAGAAGATTTAAATGCTTATTTCGATAGACAATTAAAACAAAATGCTTATATGATTGAACACTTGGGTAATTACATGGCAAATGTTAGAGGTGAGCTTAAACTCATTACTAAACATGCTTCTATGGTTACCACTCAAGTAGAACAAGTGCTTAAGGCTCAAAATGATTTGCTCAATGAAATGAATAGTAAGAAAAATGATTATGCTATTAGAGTGGCTACTAGAACTGGTAGAATGACTCAGAAACTTTGTATCCTGAAGGCCACCCTAAGAGAATTGAGCAAGATTCTTAGAGAAATAATATTGATTCACCTAGTTCTTCTAAATGGAAGAAAAAGAAAAATGATAGGACTTTGCATGCTTCTAGTGAACCTATTGCTGAACCACGTGAGAATCCAAATGATATCTCTATTTCTGATGCTGAAACACAATCTGGTAATGAACATGAACCTAGTGAAAATGTTAATGATGATGTTCATGATGATACTCAACCTAGTAATGATAATGATGTAGAAATTGAACCTGCTGGTTAATTTATGGATCGAGCGGGAATCAAGGAATAATTTAACGCATATTTGCGTAACGCTGATCTTGTGAGCTTTGAGGCAGACAAATGCTTCCAGTACCACTATCTCACTAGTACATTTGTAAGGAGGTTTGAATTTTCATCTTCACGTAATTCTCCAACTATCCTATTTGATCTTTATGAAAAATCCTATACCATGGACTTAGAGGATTTTACTTCTGCTTGCAAACTTCCACAATGGGGTAGTGTTAGTGAACCCCGTAAATCTGAATTTAGAAACTTTCTTGCTGGTATAACCATGGGGGAATCTAGAGATATAGCACAAGCTACCATAAGGAGCA